>CM039511.1:43813869-44261983 GCA_022432975.1 Begonia masoniana
ACTAAGAAGCGCCGGTCAGGAAATGCACGACCCCCGGAAAAAAAATAAAAAAAGCCCTGTTAACTCTTCCGGGTCGGCAAGTGGGCGTCCGTCACACCCTCCGCTGCACGAAAGCTGCGCGGGCTGCTGCCAGACCGAAGCGCGGCGAAGACAGGATGAGGACGCCTACCCCGCCACCGCATAAGTGACTTCACCTGTCTCCGACTCAAAGCCCGAGGTTCCATCAGGTTAGCATGGGAACGGCCTTTATTTGCTGAAAACGCCTAGTAATGGGACTTCATGAACGATTTGTTTACGACACTGGCCGGACTGCTAAGTGGGTCGTTGAATGAGTATGTGGTTTATGGAGATTTAAATTTTATTATCAAACCGACATTCTGGTAAAGTTGCCTCTTCATCAATCATGCCGAATTTTGCTCTGGTTTTTTTTTTTTTTTGCTTTTTGATTATCAGGAGAAGACATTGAGGATCCCTTGACATGCAAGTGACCCCAGACAGGCAAGTAGTGGCTTTTACTCGATCTGCAGAAAAGAGAGCAACAGAGAAGAATAGACACTTGCTCCAGTTAAACGCTTTCCAATCTGGAACTTGTATCTGGAGCCTCTGTTGTTAAATAGTTGAAGATTTGGTATATTTTTTTTACCCTTAGTACCTAACGTATTTTTTGAAACCCAATCAACCTAACGTAAAACTTTGCAATTCAAACTCTCCCTTCATTTTTCCAGTTTTTTTTTAAATTTAACATGTCCTTGAAAAATGCCTAATTAACCCCTCTCTCTCGCTCTCTCTCTCTCTCTCCGCTCTCCTCTCTATCCCGCTCTCCTCGCCCTCCCGCCCCGACATGAGAGAGAAAGCCAACACTAAGGGGAAGCAATGGTGGGAAGAATTAGAAGAAGTGGATTCGAAGAGGGCCGGGACATTGAAGAACCTCAGCTCATCCCTTACAAAATCGCTCTCATGGAGAAGGCAGTGGAATTTGTTAGCCAAATCATCAGGTCAAAAAACTTCCCAAATACAAACGTCCATTTTTTGGTCATCAAATCCCCTTTTCCGCCATTAAAGACACTGGTTCTTCTTCTTTTCTTGCTTCAACCCCTTTTTCAGGCCTGAGAGGAACCGGAAACAGCTGCATATTAAGGTGGCTTGAATTATCTTCAAACCAGACGTCACACGGGAAATCTCCCCAAACAGAAGCAGGCTCTCAGCCTTCATCTCATGCCAAATTGGGTAACAGGTAGAATCAACTGCCATTTTAAAGTATCTATCTCCATCTTCGTTGATTGTTATAGAATATAAGTTACTGGTTTTCTGGACCTCCATTTTCAGATGCTCGAAAATCGATCAGCAGTTGCCCCGAAGAACAGACAATGAAATCAGAATTACTGGAGACCATGGTTCAGAAACATGCCATACGGCTAACCAATCGTATCAACATGGCTAATTTTTTGACCGCCTTTTCGTCTTTTATGGATGGTCGACATTGCAGCAAGAAAATAGCAACCACTCTTCCTCCTTTTTTTCTTCTTCGACACGCTCTTTTCTGCAACTCCTTATCCGCCAATTGTCGTCTTCGCTTCACCGAGCATTATGCAACTGTGAAAACCCAGTCTGAACTAGCGAAAGTGCTATTTCTGTCCGTATTACTCGAAAACTCTCTCCCCCCTCCTCAGAAAGAAACCCCCATCAATTCATTCTTTTCTTGCAGAACAAGACTGAATTTTGAATAACCCATTCTGAACGCAATTGCGACGGAGAGAGGTGTGATCCGGCTTGAGATATATAGAAAGAGTGAGATAGAGGGCTAATTTGGGAATTTTAAAAAATTATACCTAAAATTGACGGGAGGGTTTTGAATTGCAAACGTTTTATACGTTCGGATTTCTTGAGTTCAAAAAATCGTTAGTCCCAATGGCCAACTGCCCCTAGACGTTAGTGGTCTACAATGAACTATTTTCCCTAAAATAAAGTAAACGTACCTTGGCTCTCCCCAAGCCCACCGAAACCCACCCAGCTCTTATCTTGACGCATGTACAAGGTCCAAGCATTTCTTCATTCTTTACATGATTCCATTTTCCGTTGAGGTTTACTATTTCAAATGGAATTTTTGTAAGATTGAGCGTTTTCTACTGTCTTCTCAAGTTGTTTTTTTGTGTGTTTTCATATTAACAGTTGATAAAATGTCAAAAATTGAAATCATGTTTGTGATTGACAAACAGAAATAAATTTCACATGAGAGCGCGCAATTGCGCTCGAGAAGAAAAAAGACTGTCGCACTTAGACGTTTGAGCACGCTGTTCTCTCTCCAACCCTAGCACGCTCCCATTCAATGACAAAAAATAATAACTCAGCACTATTGTGCTCTCCTCGATGCTACCAATTGGAAACTCCAGACCACGCTACAACACAGCCCCGTGTTTTAGTGTTATAGTGCTCCCTTTCGAACGATCGAGAACTCGGTTGCTACTGACTATCCATAAAAGAACTAGTCGTCGTTTTGCAATACTAAGCAAATAATTTCTCCATTGTCTTGGTGTCCTAAGAAATTCCCTTGTTCCAAACAAGCACTACTTTCCAAAACTAATTAATATTCACCTCGAAACTAATTATATAAAATGGCAGGTTTTAGCGATTAGACTCTAAAAAAAATTCATAAAATATTGTGAGCATCCGATTTTGACAAACTCAACGTCAAAAATGCATAAACAATTTCCAATTAGCTAAAATAGGCTCGGTTGTTGCTGCTACTCCATAGTAGCCTCCTGCCCCCCAAATGCATCTAAAGGAGTCGGGAACAAATTTAATGGTCATCAACGTTGCTGCCCAACACGTGACACTAGAATTCAGCCTCGCCCTGATCAGGAGATACGATAGAAAGTGACATGTAAATTCCCTCCAAAATATATTTCAAAGAGTGAGGGACTCCCCCTCATAAATTTATACAGACCAATTTCCTTTGATTTGTCGATTTGGGATAAAACCCGCTCATACGTCTATTTGATAAGTTTTTTATTTCTTTTACGTCCTATCGTTTTAAATGGGCCTCACCCGTACAGATTTTCTATGATACCATTTAGCAAATAAAGGGTAAACTCACTTAAACGCTAGTTCATGAGGCAGGAATCCCCCTCATATTTATACAGCTGGCATTTCTTTTATCTTTTACTGTGGGAACAACATATACAATAGACACCCCAATAAAAGTCTGAAATAGTCCTTAGCGTTGTAGCTCACCAAATAGTAGCATGCGCAATCCCAAACACAATTCGAGTCTTGGCCCCATGTCATGGCTCGGTGGAGCCAGCACACGATCGCTGCACATATGGGTTACCAGCATTGCACCTCAGCCCCTCAGCAGAAAAATCATCCGAGTCAGCTAAATATATTTTTCTCCTTATTATTCAAATAATAAATAGAGCAACCTATCCTGTAAATTAAAAACAATAAAGAGGTTTTCTTAATTAACTAAGTTCCATGTAGAGCACTCCGTATTCATGTCGATTAACAATCCTTGTGTTAAAACAACAAATCAAATTTAAACAACAAAATAAAACCCCAAAGAAAAAAGATTTTTTTTTAGTTCCTCAAATCCAATTATTATTAAAAAGGAGTGATTACACGTTCATTTATTCTTGTTACAACTTCTAAATATTTATAATTATTATTAACGAAAAATTAGAGCATATAGACTGTACCTCGCTCAATTACTAATTTTAAAAAATCAGAAAAAAAGGTAGCTGTTTTTTTTTTTTTTATGCATTGAATACCTACTTTTGGGGCTTTAGGTAGCAAGTAGACAAATTTTTAATCTAAACGCCTCTAACAAAGCTAACTAATTTTGGGTGTGGTTGGGGAATTACATAATTGCCCCCGTTTTTGCTTTGTTCAAACTCAAGCATGGCTGAATCATTGAATAGTTTTACTTTCTGATCCTACAAACATATTGTTTTTGATCAACCATTCATATTTTTTAATGTTTAAGAATTCAGAAAAGTATTTTCGAACAGTTAATGACCACTTATTAAATTCATTATTATATCCACCACTATCTAGGGGCCGAGTACAACTCTTTATGTGTAAATATTTACCCCATCCACCTTTCGTTGTCCCAATTTTTTCCATTAAACTATAGTCTGTTTAACAATTATATTACGTGAACTTCGAAGAGTTTCTGTTCTTATTTCGATCTGAGCGTAACTATCAATCAAAGTTTACTCTCGTCTTTTCCGATATTGTATAATCCAACTAAAAAAAATCTTAAAACCTGACCGAAGATAGAAAAAGATGGGGAAATCATGACAGGAATAAGAGAGAAAAGATACTACTCGTGGCCTCCCGGTCGCATGGAGGCTCTTGGTGCGGAACTCGCAGATTTTGCGCTAGACCCTTGCTTGAAAATGTTCTCTGCTGGGGCTTCTGCACCTAAGTGCGACTCCCTCCCTCGGGCTTCCCCCCATACCTATTCTAACCGAAAAATTATGCGACGATCGTAGGTTTGTTACAAGAACATATTTTCATCATTTTGGTATAATAAATATGTTTTATTAGCGAGTTTGGTTAATAACTTACATGTATGATTTTTTGTCATTACCTCTTTATCTTATTTTAAATCATTCTCACAAAACAGAAAACATTGGTTGTATCGATAAAAGGGAAATGGCGTGGTATATTTCTTTGGGGTGAAACTTTTGGGTGCCATTGATTTCGAAATAAATTACAATTTTTTCAGTTACCACGTAGGTTAAAGCATATTTATTTCATGGGTTTTGACCTAGAATTTTTAGGTTTTTTATATATTCGTCGTCCTTAAGCACATAACTCTTCTCTATAATTTGGTTTGGACGCATTGAATTTTCTTATGTATCTGTAAGCTTTATTATTAGGCGTATTGGTCTGGGAAATTGGATATTCCGGTCCCCGGTTTTTTTTCTTTTATATCATGCAGGTTAGTTACAACGGCAGTGATGTGAAGACATTTTCAAGTGATTTTTTCATTAGTTTCCCTCGTTTTTGAAGAAAAATAGGGAGAGGGATTTGTTTGGGAAGTGACATTTATAGATTTGTCAGCGTAGTCCGCGACCTCCATCTGGACCAACAATGTCTCGCAGATGCGGGAGCCATTAATTTTTTCCAAAGCTCAGCATGAATCCATTAATGATCTCAACTACAGACTCCTGCTCTCTCACTAAAAAACACCCATTTTTGTACCTAGCTTTCTCTCTCTAAAAAACCCTGTCTTGGAGCTCTTCGATCATCACAAGGCGGCAGCTTGAAGTGGGAAGGAGGAGCTGGCGATGAGGTGAAATCGCGCAAACCAGCATAAACCCAAGAAACCTATTGGTAAAAGGGTGTTATCTGTCACTTTTGATCTGCCTTCTGGCTTTTACTACAACCAACACCAACCAAAGCTTATGTTTTAAAAGAGATGACTTGGGTTCTTGTTGAGAGCTGAAGCTGCTCTTGAGGTTTGTTTTTGGTGGTTTTTATCAGCTGGCCGGACGGCTCGGAAAGACGAGTAGGGTTTTTTTCGAATAGAATACGATGATATGTCGCCGGAGTTTTTCGGTTATCGAGGCGTCGTCCGGATGCGGGTGGCGAATTGGCGGAGGAGCTGCTTCTCGATACGTTGAAGGAGAGTTTCCATACAATGGGGATATTTGACTTGGAAGGCCTTCATGGCTTTGTTGGCAGTGGGTATTTATTTAATTAACTTAATGATCATATCTACTCCGGCTTCAGGGCTTCATAATTTCCTCGTTTAAAAGATTAACAGTGGAGCACGTTGATGGTGAGCGTCATTGATTCTTACTGTGATCGTGCATGCAGCTAACAAACGAAGATGGGATTGGTATTGGGTGCGCCTTTCCCACCATGCTGTTCTTGATGGAACTTCACACGTGGCACTTTTGACTCTTGGGCCGAATATGCAGTGGGTCCCACAGGTGCTTCTAAAATAATAATCTTCATTACGAAATGAATATGTCCTAATGTAATTTCTTGACACTGGCCCTCCCTCAGTATCTCTGTCCCGCCATTTCTGGAACGAACGAAGCGCGTGACACCGCGTGAAGCTGGATAGCTCTCCTTTCCTACGCCGTCAAACGGAACGAAGCTAAGGCGGTCCACAGCTGAGGAGAAGGTTTTTCAATTCTCTGAAGCCGCCATGCTAGATCAAAAGCAACTGTTAATTCGAATACGCCATTGGAGGGTCTAAGCCATCTCAACCTTCCAATCGCTCTCTCCTTCACATCTGTCGCCACATAACAAAGCTCGCACCTAAAGCCAGAGGACGTCACTGTTTGAACGCGTCTTGCCGACTTGCCGAAACGAGTCGATCCCTCCGAGTCCCAGGCATACGTTGGAAACCTAATCAAGCTAATTCACCGTAACTGCTGGCCGTAATGTTACACAAGGCCATCCGCCGGAGTTCGTCGCCAATCTTTCAGAAGCATAGAAATGCACATGCGAAGCGATCACACGATCGTAACAGACAGTGGAAATGCGCCCTCAAATATTCCAATCAACCGGACGCCGGGTAACTGTTGGCCGTATGAAGCTCGCGAGGTTCAAGGTTTACGATGTCGATTTCGGATGGGGAACACCTGATAGCGTGAGAAGCGGATCGAACATAGGTTCGCCTGTATGATTTATCTATAAAAGGCGAACGAGGAGACCATCGATGTGGAAATCAGCTTGGAGCCTGACACTAGCGAGCTGGAGTTGACAAGGAATTCTTATGGAGTTTGGATTTTTCAGATGATTACATGGATGAGATCTCAGCTTCTCTCTGTTCTTGGTGAATTTGCTTTCAAAGTGGTGTCTTGTCCGAAATTTAGACTTTGGTTAATTACGACTCTTACCTGTTTTTGCAGAATTTGAAACCTAGAAATTGTGTGATGATGTTCCTTGTTGGTTGCTGATGGCTTATCAGCGCCTTGTTTAACAATATTTATTATTTTTTTTAAAGGTTCAACCAGTTGAAAAATTATTACACCTACCAAAGCCTTACTAGCTAAAAGTGTAACAATCAATCCTAGCGGGGCCCATCTCCACCGTTCACTAATTTCCGCCGAGTTGAGAGGCTGTCTAATGAACGACCCCTGATCTGTTTCGTGCTTACTTACCTAGATATTGTTAGAATAGACAAATCCACCTGTAACAAAAAACGTCGCGAATCGAAAAAAGAGAAAATAATGACACGCATTTTACGTGGCAACTCTAGAGAGAAAACTACGGTAGAGTAGAAATCATAATATCCCATTGCGTAAATAGTTTTTTGCGACGCAAATATCCATATATAAGAAAACGTAAACCCTAATATTGATATACATGCCCAACCCGACCCAACTAGAATTCGAGTCACGCCATCTAACAAGCTTCTATCTTGACACGAATTTTACATGAGAGATCCAACGGCTACTGTTGACCCAATCCAAAGGTGGGGGAGGCAAAGCGAACCAAACGCTAAATTTTGACAATCTCCACCTTCAACGTTTACGCCAGTAGCCACTTCAGCATCTGATAATGTTCAATTTTAATCCCTGCTTAAACTTAGGGACTTATTGATAAAAATTACATATCCTCCTCTGTGGTATCATTGAACTATCATGTTGTACACAACTAATTTGCATCAGAACATGTTAAGACTCCACAAGGAATAGTTTACTCCTCAAACACTTCAAATGCATAACCCACCGTTTAATCATAAATCGTCCTATAAGTTTTTAACCTCCACATGGTTCTGTTTCTGCCTTTGACGATACAATTCTGACGTGAAATTGAAACTGGTGACGGAACATCTGTAATAGCGGACTCAACGACTCTGATGTACCTTCAATCTCAACCTGAACTTCACCGAGAACCTTGACGTCTTTCGCGTCCGCTCAACCTTTCTTTTAGAAGGTTAATTCACAAACTTTGTAGCCTGATTACCCACACACATTGACTGTGGCTTCTCGATCTTGCGTGCATCTGATATAATGAAGAAATTTTTCTCTCTTGCCCACAATCATGAACTCTAGTAAGATTCATTTTACATCACGAAAGGTGTTTGCCAAACCCTTCAATCGTCGAGCTTGTAAGATCGCGATCCAAATTCTTGCAGATGTCGGGGATGTGCTTTCCTCCTCAAACCAAGGTGTTGCCGATGTTTGGTCTTCACAAGCGCAATCTCACATATAATGGCTTTTGCAATGCCCCATTTTTCCATTCTCACACTTCCAATGTCACCCTAAGTGGTAGGACGTAAAGAAATCCCTCTGTAATTGCATGTATTGAAGCGTTCACTTTAATGCCGATTTTCACCCAACTTCTATCCTTGGCAAACAAATTTATATACAATCTCCATCGTACACACTAAAAACTCATCGATGGTTGTGTCTATCTCATACGCTTGTGTTATCTCTCTTTGGACATCTTTTCTTTACTTTTGGATTCAGCTTCTCCTGAAGAAATTTTGCAAAATCTCTTTATGTGCCTTTCTTTGCCACAATCATAATACTCAAAGTTTGCGTGTTTTCTAGACTTGCTCTTACTTCGATTTCTATGCCCGTCTTTACTTTGCCATTTCCTTATTTTCACATTCAAAGCAGACCCCCTTTTCGATGTTCATTCCACAGAATCAATCTTTACAACCTCCTCGGTAACTAATACGATCTCTCCATGCGCTGAATACCATTTCACGCTTCCAACTGAGTACTCAACTGCTTCCCTTATAGGCTCCCAGCTGTTCGGTAGAGACGCCAATAAAATTAGGGCACGAACCTCATCTACAAAATCAATTTCCACATATAGCAATTGATTCACAATCATATTGAATTCATTCAAATGTGCTATGACAGAATACCATCAATCATCTCAGATTAAAAAGTTTCTTCATCAGAAATACTTAGTATTCGCGAATGATTTTTTGTACATATCAGATAGAGTCTTCATCAGACTCGTGGTGGTCTTCCTCCTTGGCTACGTTGTGAGCAACATTTTTAGCTACGCTCATCAGACGACTTTCAAAATCTGTTTATCAAGGAGATTCTATTCACCGTCTTCCATCTTGTCTAGTTTGCACTCAAGTGGAAGATGAAATTTTTTTCTTGTACAATTAATTCTCTATTTGTATTTTCCAGAATGCAAAATCTGTACCATCAAATTTTTTAATATTGTATCCTGTGCTATCGTGCTGCCATTGTTATCAATAATCAATGTCTAAAACAGATATTCAAACCCAAAAATCAATCTCCACCCAACAAACAGATAATTTCCCATCAATTAGTCAGCTCAAATTAATTCCACAATTTTGATTTAGTGTCCACCCAAAAAATGATAATTTTACTTACAAAAAAAAAATCACAAAAAACTTTGTTGTTCGTCGAAGACCAGAACCAATCGGCAGTCGGAGACCACGCAATCGCCAGAATACTGGATGGAGATTGCGTCGGAGCAGATTAGAGCTGCTAGGATATTGCGTCAGAGCTGCTCGGTGCGTTCTGAAAAGGGGAAGAATGGCGACGTCTTTTCTATTCGGCGCTTTCAGATCGGAGAGCTAGGGCTTCTCCTCTTCGTCGATCGGTGACAGACGGTGGCGATTGGCGGACAGGGTTTTGATTTGTTCTTCTATTTCGACTTCCTCTTCTTCGCTGAGCTGCTTCGAATCTTGGTTCAGGCGGGTTCTTCTTCTGGAGAAGAAGATGAACAGCGACACCTTTTTTTTTTTTTTTTTTCACCTTTTTTTTTTTTTCAATTTCCACCTTTCTACCGTGGAAATCAGAAAAAAAAAAACAATTCTTTTCTATTTTTCCCTTTGTTTTGATTTTCACGGCTGAACACCACAAACAACAAACAAAACAAAAACTTTTTCTTTTTTCCTTCAAAGTTGCAATTTCATTGACCGAAATTGCAAACCTAAAATCGTTCGATACCTTCGAAAAAATCAAACCCTGATTTTCGAAAACCGCTTCAACTAATTGTTAGGATTAGATGTCATAATCCACCTATAACGAACGATCGAGAAACAAAAAAAACAGAGAAAAATAATGAATACCGAATTTACAACCCTAGAAGAGAAAAAAACCACGGGCGGAGTAGAGAATCACTAATATCAATTTCGGTACAATGATTTTCGACTCAAAGATCAATATATAGAGAAAAACGTAAAACCTTAATATTGATATACGGTCCCAAGCCCGACCCGACACAACTAGATTCAGGTCACACTAAATTGTAACAGATATATTGGTCAGAGAGTCGATGTGGGGGATGAAAATCTCCCGTTCAATGTGCACCACACGTGATTTGAGAACGAGGGTCACCTGCCCTGGATCGGCACCCCGTTCTCTACCTCATCCCTTTTCAAGGTATCCGGAACGAGAGGTTACCGCTCCAGATCGGCCTAAATTTTAGTAAAGATAAGAACGGATGGTCGCTGTCCCAAACAGTCCTTCCGATCTCAATTATTTTGCCTGAGAACGGGGGACCATTTTCACCCCCTGCTGGCAAAAAAAAAAACCCTTAAACCTCTACTCTTTCTTGCTCCAATAAAATTTTTTCTATATTACCGACGTCGATGGAATCTTATTCGAGTAGATGAGTTGATTTTAGACGAGACAACAACTTGTGATGTCAATATGAACTTATATTTATACTCCCACGCTCATATATGGTGATTTTTAAGCATTCGATTACCTTGAAGATAATAATGTATTAATTAATACAACTATTTACTTATTTGACTATTTGTTCATTAATTACACAAATTAATTAGTGAAAAGTAAGAAGGTAAGAATTAAAATGTAACAATATAGGTAAAGTCTCCATACTCATAAGAAATACTGAAAATTATAAATAATATGCGGAAACTTCACCTGCATAGATTGTTAGCTTAAATGCGTTTAAGTAACTATATTTTTGATGATTGTGTTTAATCTGGATAAATATGACTAACATGATATTGGTGAACTGTTGATTAAGTTTAATAAAAAATATATAAACTGATGAGCATGATATTGGTGGAATTTATGATCTGGATAATCGGTTTATTATGTTTGTTGCATTTATCTGGAAATGCCCTTTGAAAAGGGTATTATGTTTTCTGACGAATTTTGGTTAAGTGTTTATTAGTCCACAATCAATCGTCCATGTGAAATAAAGCATAGACGTCCACGTTAAAGTCTAAAATCAATCGTCCAAAGTATCACGTGAAAGTCAGGTGACTTCAGACAGAATCAATCGTCCAAAGTATCACGTGAAAATCAGGTGACTTCAGACAGAATCAATCGTCCAAAGTATCACGTGAAAATCAGGTGACTTTAGTCAGAATCATTCGTCCAAAGATAGACGATGTCGTCCACAGTTAAAAGGAAGACGCGGTCGTCCACGCTCGTATGAAAGACGTAGTCGTCCACACTCAAATGAAAGACGCAGTCGTCTACACTCAATGATAGACGCAGTCGTCCACGCTCAAAGGAAAGACGCTGTCGTCCACAGTTAAAAGAAAAAAATGCTGTCGTCCAATGTTAAAAGACAGACTTACTTGTCCATAACTTCATTCTCCACAGCTTCATTACTTGTCCACAGCTTCACTTACTTGTCCACAGCTTCATTGTCCAAAGTACTTGTCCACAGCTTCATCATCAAAAGTACTCAAACCGAAGCAAAGCTCAATCGTCCAAAGTCTTACTTGTCCAAAGACTTAGCGCCAGAAATTTAAAAGACAGCGAAGAAACAGTGATACCCGTCCAGGGTCTTAACTCCAGATCATTAATGGCCGTGAACGATAGCGACTCCACACATCAACGGCTAGCTGTTGTCGTACGGATGTTTCTTCAACGGATATATTTCCGAACACAGACGAGGAGCTTTTTTGGATGAGATGCCGATTATAGACAGAGTATAAATAGAAGAAGAAAGCTTAGGAGAACAACTTTTGCCAATTCTAACAAAATATTCCTATGAGCTTTTTAGCAAAAAGTCTGTATACCTCTCTCTCTCTGCCTTAGAACTTGAGATTTATCTCTTTAAGAGAGTAGCATTTGTGCTTAATACTTTCATTTCCTAAAAAGTGTAAAGGCTGTGATTGATGCCCGTGAAGATCAATCAAAGTGTAAAAGGCAGTAGATCGACGCCTGTGAAGTTCGATCTAGTTTTCTCGAGAGGAGAAGAAAGGAATCTTCAAGAGGGAGCCTTGGAGTGTGGACATAGGCAGGATTGGCCGAACCACGTTAAAAACTCTGGTGTCATTTTTCTCTCTCTCTTTTACTTTGACTTGTATGTTTGTCTGCGATTATTTGAGTAATCTCATATAAAGAGAGAAGAACATATAAACCTAATTACATTGCATAAAATTAATTAGGGCAAGTAATTTCTAATTCACCCCCCTCTTAGACAATCATGTTCCTACAATTGGTATCAGAGCAATGTTAAATATTTCCTAAGTTGTATTTTAGAAATATTATGTGATATATATATATATATATTTTTACAATGACATTCAACACAAACGCCACACACATAGAGGGTCAGTCCATTTCTAGGCCACCATTTTTTTATGGCAGTGATTATGTATATTGGAAGGCAGAATGAGAATATTCGTTCAAGCCATGGACTATGAATTATGGAACATTATAGAAAACGTCCATATAAGCCATGAAAACTGAAAATGGGGTTAGTATCCCAAAATTGGCTAATGAACTAACTGAATATGACAAGAAAAACTTGAGTTTAAATGCCAAAGCAGTAAATACTTTATACTGTGCTCTAAACAGGAATGAATTTAATAGAGTACAAGGTTGTGATAGTGCTCAAAAAATATGGCACTTATTAGAGATTACTCATGAATGAACAAACCAGGTTAAGGAAAGTAAACTAAGTATGCTTGTACATGAGTATGAACTCTTTTCGATGGAAAAAGGATGAGTCTATTTCATCTATGTTTATTCGATTCACTAACATTACTAATGACTTAAAAGTTCTTGGTAAGATTTATTCAGGTGAAGAACTAGTAAGAAAGATCCTTCACTGTCTACCAAGAGCCTGGCAACCAAAAGTAACTACTATACAAGAAGCTCGGGATCTCAAGGTTCTCAAGCTTGAAGAGCTCATTGTCTCTCTAATGACTCATGAGATAACCATGAGAGCCAATGACAAGGAAGATCTCAAGGAGAAAGAGATCCACAGAAAGAAGGATATTGCTCTCAAAGCTTCCTCAAGTAAATAAGAAGATTCTGAGGAAGAAGAAGATGTCGAAGGTTCAGCAAATTTCTCCAGCGGAAAAGATTGAATGGGAGGAAATTCTCAAAAGGAGAAAAACCTCAAAAGGATAAGGAGATTACCTGCTATGAATGTGGGAAGCCTGGACACATCAAAGCCGAGTGTCCACAAGCAAAGAAGAATCCCAAGAAATTCAAGAAGAGGGCTATGAAGGCCACTTTGGATGATAGTGAGAGTGACACTTCATTCGAAGATGAAGAAGTAGCAAATCTCTGCTTCATGGCACACGATAATGAGGTTAGCATTTCTTCTAGTGATAGTGAAGCTGACGATGATGGTGATATGATTGATGCTTTTAATGACTTAGTTAAGCAATTTGGCATGCTTAAGTCAAAATATAAAATGTTGAAAAAGGAAAATTGTGACTTAATTGAGAAGCATGCTAAAGAGTTAAGTTTGCATAAAAAGGAGATAGTTGATCTAAGAGTAGAAATGAAAACTTAAATAACATTGCTCTGAAATTTACTAATGGCAAGCAAAAACCTGAATAAGCTATTAGGCAGCCAGAGAGTTACATTTAATAAAGCTGGTTTAGGATATGATAGGTTTAGTAAAAAGAAAATTATAAGAATTTATTTGTTAAATCTTCTACTTGTCATGCATGCAATGAAATAGGACATAAATCCTATGATGTCCTCTAAAACAGGAAAAAACTAAACCTGGCAAGGGACTGCAATGGGTTTCTAAGGGAACCAGACCTAATTCTAGGACTCAAAAGATTTGGGTACCAAAGAAGACAACTTGATCTTCTGTTTTGTAGGTTGAAGTTTCTCCCACAAAGAACCAGTGGTACCATCGACAGTGGATGCTTGAGGCACATGATGGGAGACTCAACCAAGTTTGCCTTTGTCTAACAAGAAGAAAGGGAATGTCATTTTTTGTGCAAACCAAAAGGTAAAAATTGTTGGCATTGACAACATAGGTATAGCTTTAACCTATTATAGAAAATATATTGTTAGTAGAAGGGTTAAAGCATAATTTACTTAGTATAAGTCAATTGTGTGATAAATGATATAAAGTTATTTTTATATCAAATTCATGCATAATTAAAGATAGCTCATCTAGTACTATTCTGTTTAAAGGCTATAGAAAAGAGAATGTGTATATTATTGACTTAGATGATATTGAACTTTCTGATGAAAAATATTTTTCTGTGAATTCCTCTGGTGATAGTTGGTCTTGGCATAGAAAACTAGGTCACGTAGGCATGGACACCTTATCTAAGATAACTAAGAATAATTTAGTTAGAGGGATCTCAAAATATCTTTTGAGAAGGATAAAGTCTGTGAAGTTTGTCAAATGGGCAAGCAGATCAAAAATTCCTTTGCATCAAAGAATGTAATCTTTACTTCTAAGTCTCTCCAACTTCTTCACATTGACCTCTTCGGTCTTTCTAATGTAGCCAGCCTAGGAGATAAATTCTATGCATAAGTCATTGTAGATGATTTTTCTAGATTCGCTTGGGTATTCTTTTTAAAGTCTAAGGATGAAACATTTGATACCTTCTCCAGCTTTAGGAAGAGAGTTCAGAATGAAAAGGAGCTCACCATAGTAGCTATTCGTAGTGATCATGGTGGGAAATTTGAGAATGAAAAATTTGAACTCTTGTGTCTCAAATATGAAATTGAGCACAATTTCTCCTCCCCTAGAACCCCTCAACAAAATGGTGTTGTCAAGAGGAAAAATAGGTCTCTCCAAGAGTTAGCCAGGACCATGCTCAATGAAAATTCCCTTCCAAAGTATCTCTGGGCAGAAGCTGTTTCAACAGCTTGTTATGTGCTTAATCGGGTCTCTATAAGACCTATTCTTGAGAAAACACCATATGAGTTTTGGAATGGAAAAACACCTTCTGTCAAATACTTTAGAGCTTTTGGTTGTAAATGCTTCATTCTTAACACTAAGAATAACTTAGGAAAATTCGATTCCAAATCTGATCTTGGAATTTTTCTTGGTTACTCTCTTTACAGTAAAGCCTATAGAGTTTTTAACAAAGGACTCAAGTTGTAGAAGAATCTGTTCATGTCAACTTTGATGAGACCCCTCAACCCACAATCAATATGGATGAGGATGATACTTTAGAAAAGTATCTGGATTCCCTTTCCTTAGACAAGCCTACAGATACCCTTCAAGGAGAAAACTCCGTAGAACCTTCTTCAAATTCTCTAGAAATTGTTACAGTCAAGGATGAAAATTCTGCTCTTCCTAGAGATTGGAATTATGTCAAAAATCATCCCTTAGCTGAAGTTTTAGGTGATCTTTCCTTAGGAGTGAAGACTAGATCCTCTCTTAGGAATCTCTGTACCAATATGACATTTATTTTACAAGTTGAACCTAAGAAATTCGAGGATGCAGAGCAGGATGAAAACTGGATTGTGGCTATGCAGGAAGAGCTAAACCAATTTGAAAGGAATAATATTTGGGAACTTGTTTCAAAACCAGTTGATCATCTAATTATAGGAACAAAATGGGTGTTTAAAAACAAAATGGATGAAAATTGCATAGTTATTAGAAACAAAGCTAAGTTAGTTGCCAAAGGTTATAACCAAGAAGAAGGAATAGACTTTGAGGAAACATTTGCACCCGTAGCTAGATTAGAATCTATTAGGATGCTTCTAGCATATGCTTGTTTCAAGAACTCCACTTTTTTTCAAATGGATGTCAAGAGTGCATTCTTGAATGGATTTATTTTAGAAGAAGTTTATGTAGAGCAATCTCTAGGTTTCGAAGACTTTGAAAAACCTGACATGTATACAAACTTAGAAAAGCTCTGTATGGTTTAAACCAAGGCCCTAGGGCCTGGTACGATAGATTAAAGACTTTCCTTGAGGAAAGGAAGTTTAAGAAGAGAAAAACTGATTCAACCTTATTCACTATGCAGAAAGGAGAAGATATTCTCATAGTGCAAATCTATGTTGATGATATCATTTTTGGCTCAACCAATGTAGCACTCTGTGATGATTTTGCTTCCTTGATGCAGAGTGAGTTTGAAATGAGTATGATGGGAGAGTTGAGATTTTTCTTAGGACTTCAGATCAGACAAACCCCCAATGCGATCATGTTAAATCAAGAAAAATATATTAAGGATCTCCTAAAGAAATTTGGACTAAACTCGTCAAAGTCTTCTAGGACTCCTATGAGTACCACAACCAAATTGGATAAAGATAAAAACGGAATAAGTGTTGACATTAAAAAATATCGTGGTATAATTGGATCTCTTTTATATCTAACTGCTAGTAGGCCAGATATTCTCTTTAGTGTCTGTCTCTGTGCTAGATTCCAAGCTACCCCTAAAGAATCTCACTTAACTGCTGTCAAAAGAATTTTCAAATATTTAAGTAGGACATATGACTTAGGTTTATGGCACCCGAAGGGTACTTCTTTTGATTTAATTGGATATTCCGATTCAGACTATGCAGGAAGTCTGATTGATAGAAAAAACACTAGTGGAACCTGTCAGTTTCTAGGAGAATCTCTTTTGTCCTAGTATTATAAGAAACAGACTTCTGTAGCACTTTCAACTGACGAGAGTGAATATATTGCTGCTAGTAGTTGCTGTGCTCAAATGCTTTGGATGAAGAAAACTCTGGAAGACTATAACCTTTTCTATGATAGGATTCCCATTCGGTGTGAGAACACCAGTGCAATTAATATTTTCAAAAATCTCATACAGCATTCTAGAACCAAGCACATTGAGGTTAGATATCATTTTATTAGAGATCATGTTAAAAAAGGTGATATTACATTAGAATTTATCAATTCTGCTGATCAATTAGCAGATATTTTCACTAAGCCTTTGGATGAAAAGACCTTCAATAATATTAGAATAAGGTTAGGTCTCATTCGGATTGAGAAAAACTGAGGTTCTTCTTATGTTGGAGAATATTGAGTAATAGAGCAGATTGGTCAATGAAGGCATGGACATTCACAATGGACGTTGCTCATGGACGTTGAAAATGGACGTTGTCACAATGGTCTTTGACAATGGACGTTCACCCAATGGTCTATAAACTCCTTCTTCGCCTGAGAACTAGGATTTCTATCTCTTTGTCTATAATTGACATTTTGTTTACTCTGAATGATTTTTTTTCACAAACAAGTTGTCCAACTGTTTTCAATTTTTATACTGGTATTTCTTCTATGCTGTGCTGAATGTCATTCCTCCTTGAGTGTTTCTTTTTGATAATGTCAAAGGGGGAGATAAATATGTGAATGATAAATATAAAGTTAATTAGGTTGCATGCATAGAGTATGAGGGAGTTAGAAAAATTATATATCATTCTGATTGGTTGCATGCATAAAGTATGAGCGAGTTAGAAAAATTATATATCATTCTGAGATTATTATGGGGGAGAAAATTGTTAATCAGTATATATATTTGTCATCATCAAAAAGGGGGAGATTGTTAGCTTAAATACGTTTAAGTAACTATATTTTTTATGATTGTGTTTAATCTGGATAAATATGATTAACATGATATTGGTGAACTGTTGATTAAGTTTAATAAGAAATATATAAATTGATGAGCATGATATTGGTGGAATTTACGAACTGGATAATCGGTTTATTATGTTTATTGTATTTATCTGGAAATGCCCTTTAAAAAGGGTATTATGTTTTCTGACAAATTTTGGTTAAGTGTTTATTAATCCACAGTCAATCGTCCATGTGAAATAAAGCAGAGACATCCACGTTAAAGTCTGAAATCAATCGTCTAAAGTATCACGTGAAAGTCAGGTGACTTCAGACAGAATCAATCGTCTAAAGTATCACGTGAAAATCAGGTGACTTTAGACAGAATCAATCGTCCAAAGTATCACGTGAAAATCAGGTGACTTCAGTCAGAATCATTCATCCAAAGATAGACGCTGTCGTCCACAGTTAAAAGGAAGACGCAGTCGTCCACACTCGTATGAAAGACGCAGTCGTCCACACTCAAATGAAAGACGCAGTCGTCCACACTCAATGACAGACGCAGTCGTCCACACTCAATGATAGACGCAGTCGTCCATGCTCAAAGGAAAAACGTTGTCGTCCACAGTTAAAAGAAAAAAACGCTGTCATCCAATGTTAAAAGACAGACTTACTTGTCCACAGCTTCATTGTCGACAACTTCACTTAATTGTCCACAGCTTCATTGTCCAAAGTACTTGTCCACAGCTTCATCATCCAAAGTACTCAAACCGAAGCAAATCTCAATCGTCTAAAGTCTTACTTGTCCAAAGACTTAGCGCCAGAAATTTAAAAGACAGCGAAGAAACAGTGATACCCGTCCAGGGTCTTAACTCCAGATCATTAATGGTCGTGAACGATAGCGACTCCACACATCAACGGCTAGCTGTTGTCGTACGGATGTTTCTTCAACGGATATATTTCAGAACACAGACGAGGAGATTTTCTGGATGAGATGCCGATTATAGACAGAGTATAAATAGAAGAAGAAAGCTTAGGAGAACAACTTTTGCCAATTCTAACAAAATATTCCTATGAGCTTTTTAGCAAAAAGTCTGTATACCTCTCTCTCTCTGCCCTAGAACTTGAGATTTATCTCTTTAAGAGAGTGTAGCATTTGTGCTTAATACTTCCATTTCCTAAAAAGTGTAAAGGCTGTGATTGACGCCCGTGAAGATCAATCAAAGGGAAAAGGCAGTAGATCAACGCCTGTGAAGTTGGATCAAGTTTTCTCAAAAGGAGAAGAAATGAATCTTCAAGGGGAGCCTTGGAGCGTGGACGTAAGCAGGATTGGCCGAACCACGTTAAAAACTCTGGTGTCATTTTTTTCTCTCTCTTTTACTTTGACTTGTATGTTTGTCTGCGATTATTTGAGTAATCTTATATAAAGAGAGAAGAACATATAAACCTAATTTACATTGCATAAAATTAATTAGGGCAAGTAATTTCTAATTCACCCCCCCTCTTAGACAATCATGTTCCTACATAGATAACTTTGAATTTTCTTCTAAAAAAAGTCTCTCTTATTCATGTTCTAAGTGTAAGAAAATTAAAGAAATAAAATATCAGAGAAAATGAAAATATAATTTATTTAATTATTTTTCCAAATATTAAAATACTTACCTTTGCTTTTAGTTGCTCAATTTGTTCCTCGAAAAAATTCTTTTGTTTAAATGATTATTTTAGGGTTTTAGAGAAAATAAATAACAATAAAATAAGCATTTTAGAGGTCAAGTTTCGCACTTCGCAGTCCTCTTTCATTTTGCTCCTGTCCAGGTGTAAGGTGTGTACATTGTTACTTTGCAGCAAGATTGACTCTTTTGGTACCCTTCGCTTAACAGAGACTCTGTCTCTACCCAACATGAGTGCCTCCTTTCGCATGACGCACAGAGGCACAACCCACAGGCAGAGACTTTGTTTATGCCCTTCGCTAGGTAAAGATGACTCTATCTCTGCCCAGCGGCCAGCGTCCCCTCTTCGCACATAGAGGCCCTCTATTGTACGAGATCTGAAAGTACTGGGTGTGTTCTGCCCTGCTCAATGCCCACCCCTAGTTGACTAGTTGTAACATATTGTTGTCATCCAAATTTATAAAAAATTATTAATAGTAATAAGTTTATACAAAATTGCTGAATGGTGATAATACTATGTTTAGTTTATATCTTGCTTTGCTGCAAAACAATGTCAGTCAAATTTTTGGCAGGATGGATTCTTTTCATGGTGAAATTTCGCACGTGGACACAAGAAAAACTAAGTTTCTAGTTTGAAATCACTACAAAAGAGTACAAAACACCGATTCAGCTAATGTAATTATTTTGGGCAAATTTATGTAGCACACCCGACGAAAAATGAGACTTTAAGTTTAATAAAGCATATTAAAGTATGAAATTTTTTTTACGAAATTTAGATAGTAAGCAAAGTACTTTGAGCTTTAGACCTAATGAGAGCAACATTACTGGTGTACCCACATTTGCTATAATGGCTGCTCGAGAATTTCTCACAAAGATAATTATCTTGGATGAATTGCCACTGAAAGTGGTTAAAGAAATTAGTTTTTAGACATTTTGTCTGTGTCTCAATTCCAAGTTTATTATGTAATCTAGAAGAACAATTGCAAGAGATATTTCAAACAGAAATAAGCAAGTTGAAGGAATATTTTTTTACAACATCATATAGGGTATGTTTGACCACTGACATATGAACATCTATTCAGAATTTGAATTAAATGGTACTGAAGTGTCATTATATTGATCAAGAGTGAAAAGTGAAAAAGAAGATATTGAATTTTTGTTTGATTCTAAACTATAAGGGGTGAATCTATTAATATGGAAGTTGAAAAATGTTTGCTTAATTGGGAGATTGAAAATGTTATAACCATAACTGTTGACAATGCGTCTTCTAACGACGTTGTTATTTCTTATTTGACGAAGACAATTGTAACACCCGAGAATTTTTCCTCTAACGTACGTGGCATTAGATTAGATATGTTATGAGAGCTTAACATTGATCTTAGGGTTATGGTGGTTTGAGTTGATGGGGGAAAAGTAAAGAATACATGGTGTATTTGAGCTTGGTGTTTTAACTTTGACTTAATGAGTGATGACTTTGACTAAATGAAAGATTTGAAGGAAAGGTAAAGAAAAATGATGTCTTCACGTGGAAGTGAAGTGAAAGTGGTAGGTGTGGGCTAATTTACAAAATTAATGAGTTGTTTGGAAAGATGAAGTGAATGAGATATGGAATGCAACCTTTGAAAAGTCAAAGGAGTGAATTAATTATGGCTTATGTGGATTATGTGACCTGGGAGAAAAGTCAAACATTTGGTTGTTCAAAGGAGAAAATTAATTGTGGCTTATGTGGATTATGTGAAATGGGAGAAAAGTCAAACATTTGGTTGGAAAGTAAAAGCATGTACGTTGAGAAAATGGAGCATTTAGGGTGTTTGGTTAGAAAAGAAACATGAAGAAATTTAAGTGTAAAATAATACTTTGAAAAGTCAAAAAGTTAAAATGGAAAAGTAATGTAAAGTAGAAAGGATAAGTTAATAAAATAAAATAAATTAAAATTAAATAAAGGCAAATTTAGTGAGGGTTTCACGTTTGAGAATTGAGGAGGAAAAATGGGTGTGGCTACTTTATAATAATAAGAAATTGGAGGTTAAAAGGGAAAAGTGGAAAAGTTAAGTTTATATATTGTGTTAGGTGGAGGGTAATTGTGCAAAATCTTCTTTTTTTCCCTTCCCCTCCAACGAAAAACCCCATCCTCCATTGCTGAGCTATCCATCTCCATTTCTTCAAGGATTTGCAAGGTTTTAAGGTAAAATTTTATTGGATTTTGTTGGTATATATTTAGGTGTAGCTTATTGGTGTTTTTGTGGAGTTTTGGGTGAGTTTTGAAAGAGTTTGGGAAACCCTAAGGGAGAGCTCAGAAATTTTGGTTCCCTTGCTGTATTTTCTTCCTATTTTGGTGGTTTAAACATTTGATTGGTTGATTTAGGTTGTTTAGATGATTAAGTTAGAGAATAGGTGAAAGTTATGCAAAAACCGTTTGGAAAAACAGTGAGGGCCGATTTTGTTTCTGTGTTTTCGACTTGGTCAACTTGTTTGGTTGTTGAATTTGATTGCTTCAATGGATAGTAGACATGTAGAGGTTTACGGAATGGGGTGGCACGTCGAAATCCGTTGAAAAACGAAGAAGTTATGGCCAATTGAAGTTTAGACACTAAAAATGGGGGAAATTCGGGTTTTTAGGATTTATGCTTTAAGGTTTGTTTGGTTTGTTGTTAGAATTGGAGTAGACATTTATTAGAAGTTCTTTGATGATTATTAAGTGATTTTTCCCATAATTATGCTAGGTTAACAAGTTGAATCTTTGGCGTAACCGAAGGGGGTAAGCACGTCCGGGGAAAACAAGGTAAGTAGAGGATTGTATGTTTTCGTTGCCTTTGAGCCTACACCATGGAACGGTAGGGATGTTTGTTTGTTTGTGTTTTGTTTCTTTTGTGTGACCCTTATAATTGTTTTAGAATCACGAGAAATGAGTTATGAGTACGGTTTTGAAGCGTGAGCACTAAATGTAAAGAGATAATGAGAAATGCAACGTGATCCCGAGTAGAGTTGCCTTGTCGGGAGTAGTGCTCGTGGAGCACCTTGGGAGGGTCTCTATAAGAGATGCATTGCGATAATAAGAGACTGAACAGTGATATCGAGTAGAACTGCCTCGTTGGGGAGTAGTGCTCGTGGAGCACCTCGGGAGGGGTCCTCTACGAGAGATGCACTGTGATAAGAAGAGATTGAACTATGATATCAAATAGAGCTGCCTCGCCGGGGAGTAGTACTCGTGGAGCACCTCGGGAGGGTCTCTACGAGAGATGCACGGGCAAAAGATCAATAAAATGAGAATTGAATCGAAACCAACAGAGAGTGTAGAGACTGCATGTATAGGGGTTGAGTTGAGCATGCATTGTTTTGAATTGCATTACTCCCTACTTACTAAGCATTAGGCTTACGTTTTGTGTTCTATGGTGTAGGGGACAACAGGATTTCAGGAGAGTCAGTTGAGGGAGCCCAGGACTAGGGAGCAGTCAGCGACGCTCGGGGCATGCCGGTGCGGGCATTTGTCGAGGCGTCTTGACCATGGTCTTCAAGAGGTGTGGGGATTTGTATTTTGGTAATTTATTGTAGATTTCTACTTTTGGAAATGATGGGAATTTATAACTCTTTTTGGTTGATGTTTTTGAAAGTTATTGTATAGATATTTGTTTTGATGTTTTGGGGTTTATAAAAATTAAACGTTATGATACTCGATTTTTCGTAAAGCAAACGACGTTTGTTTTTAACTATTTCCCACGTTTTTGTTGATATTTTGGAGTCAATTTTTCCGACATGTTTTACACATATTTTACGCACAGTTTTGACTATTTTTGAGGGTTTGAAAAACCCAAAAATTGAGTAAAAATTTTATCAAAAATTATTTTAAACATCGTTTTAATCGTGGTTAGAGTGAGCCAAGTAGCACACTAAGCCGAGGTGGGTTCGGGGGCGTTACAACAATTCAAGATTAAAAGAAGTTGATTTTAAATGGCGATTATATGCATATAAGATGTTTTGCACATGTCCTAAATTTGATCGTTTCTAATGGTTTGAAAGAACATGATGAGTTCATAACGAGGCTACGAAAAGTTGTTAAGTACGTAAAGTCTTCTCTAGAAAGATTGCAACAGTTCAAAGTCTGTGTTGATGCGGTTAAAATTACTTGTAAAAGTAATTTGTCGCTCGACGTTCCTATTCGTTAGAACTCTACGTACTTGATGTTGGCAAGCACTAAGAAGTATGAAACGACGTTTGAAAATTTAGCAGAGAATGATAGCTCTTTTTTACATGACATGGGAGGGAAATGTTCACTCACAGCAGAAGATTGGTCATGTATTCGAGAATACATAAAATTCTTAAAGATATTTTATACTATGACACTTAATGTTTCTGCTTCTCTACATATTATATCGAATATGTATGTAGGCAAAGTCTGTAATTTGAAGCTTGCTATTGACACATATGCTAATGGTGATAATATGACGCTAAGAAGAATGACCATTGAGATGCAAAAAAAGTTTGATAAATATTGAGAATATTTGAAAAAAATAAACATGTTTGTATATGTTGCTATTGTTCTTGTTCCAAGTTGCAAAACAAGATTTTTACTGTAAAACCCGAGAATTTTCCTCAATGTGTATTGTTTTAGATTTAATTAAGTTATGGATCCTATAATTATCTAAATTAGAAAGGAAGAATTGAAGAGAAAATAAAAGGATAAGGTGGTTGTTTAATAAAATAATTGTTTTAATTGATTGAATAGAAAATGGAAAGTAATAATAAAAAGGTAACGAAATTAAAAGTGAATAAATTTAGTTGAACTAAACGGTTTATAATTTATGTTCGGGTATTCCCAGTGGAGAACTTAAGCCGGGTACGGGGTGAGGATCATTTACAAAAATTTATAATTTAAGAACGAGATTGAATGAAAGTCGAAATGGTCGAAAATACGAGAGGGCGATTTAGTAATTTGTTATAGATAAATAAATAAAATAACAAAAATATTAAATAAAATAAAATAAAATATTTTATAAAAAAACAGAATGGCTTCACGAAGAAGCCATTCTGTTTCTCTTCGGCCCCAGCTCCCGATGAGAGAGGGGAGAGCCGAGCGACGTCCCTCCGACGACAACCACCGGCGATTCTCGACGTTCTCCGGCCAGATGACTGCGACGAGCAGACTCCGGCCTGTCTCCGCGCACAAATCTGACGGGTAAGCCATTTTCGCCCTGTTTTGACTCTGTTCGAGGCCGAGGGTGACGAGCTGGAATGGGCTCTAATCGCCGGTCGAAATTGGCTGCTTCCGGCGTGGGTTTGCCGACCCTTGAACCGGCTATGGTCGCTTGGCCGAGTAAAGCACTGTCTGGATGAAAGGCAGTGAGCCCTATTTGGACATTTGGAGTTTTGCTGTGTAGCCTCGGAATTTGGTTAGATTATTCTAATTGAAGGTGTGGGTGGTCGATTGATGGGGAATTTGGTGAGAATTGATAGAAAATCGGAAAGGGGAAAATTTCCGGTTTAGGGCAGAATCGGGTTTTGCCCTTTTTGACCTAGTTGCGGCTGTTTCTTTTAAATTTTCTTTTGGCATGTTAAACTAGGTTATTAGAGGAGTACGTGGCCGCTGGAATCGTTCGATTCCGATAACCGACGCGAAATTTATGCACGTTTGAAGTTTTGGGTCGGTTTTTACCGAACCCAAATTAGTGGTCCGTTTAGTTAGGTTTTAGTTGGATTAGGCTAGAAATAGTAGTTTGAGAGTAATTGGTGAATGTAGAACTTGATTTAATTTAGTTTGAATATTGTCGTAGGTCGAGCCATAGGTGAGGTGATTGCCAAACCCACGAGCTAGGATGCCAGGTAAGTAGTGGAGTGTATGTGTTTTGCCTTCGGGCCTACACCATGGAACGGTAGGGATTGGTTGATTGTTGTTGTGTTTTACTTTGTGTCAAGATCGTGTGTCATGCATCATTGTTTTCTAACTACGAAAACCACGTGTTTTGGCATGTTTGAGTGGTGAGGATGAAATGTAAGATAAAGAAAATGGATATGCAACTTGGTCTCGAGTAGAATAGTCTCGTCTGGCAGGTGGCTCGTCGGAGCACCCCAAGAGGGATTCTATTAGAATAGCCGCGCGAGCAAGTGGCTCGTTGGAGCACCCTGAGATGGATTCTATTAGAATAGCCTCGTTGGGCTTGTGGCTCGTCAGAGCACCCCGAGAGGGATTCTATTAGAGATGCTATGCAATTTGTATGTGTCGTGGTATATCTCTATGCTCTGTGCTTGAAGGCACACTGAGGGTTTTCTACGATCATTTGGGGGCATTCAGTATGGCCTTCCCGGATTGTGTTAGGACGTGTCCTCCGATCCTTGCTCCGTGGGTCCAAGGTGTGGCCGTCCAGGATTGTGTTGGTGCGTGTGTCTATTGATTCACATGAAAGTGAAGATAAATGCACCATAATAAAAAAAAACAACAGAGTGTGTAGAAACTGCATGTTAGGGTTGGTGGTTTAATTGAGCATTTAGATGTGTTTATATGCTTATTTCTCTACTTGCTAAGCATTACGCTTATGTTTTGTGTTCTATGGTGTAGGTGACGAGATTTACTCAGTGAGGTGGTGAGACAGCCCCAGTACTAGGCAGCAGTTGGTGGTGCATTATCATGCCGGTGCGGGTGTTTGTCGGGACGCCTCGACCATTGGTCTTTGTGGGATGTTGGCTTTTGTATTTTGGTAGTATTGGAAATTCCCCTTTGTTGGAAATGATGTGAAATGCGTAACTCTTTTTTGGGTTGATGTTTTTGACAGTATGGTATAGCTCTGTGTATGTGTTGTATATAGTCATATTAAGGGTGATGGGTCGCCCTATACTGTGGACTTTTCTTCTCTTAGGGATGTTCGTATTTAGTTTCTCGTTTTTACTGCTATTTGGAAAGTTAAGTCATAGTTCAGGGTGATGTGGTACCCTGTATGTGGATTTTCTTCACTTGTTTGATGCATTTCTCAATGATATGTTGATTGTTTGGAGATTTCGGAGGTTGGTTAATGGTTAGGAATTTCTGGATTGGTGGAAGATTGTATTTTCTGCAAGTATTTAGCATTTTGGAGGCACCATTTTCAGGCATTTCTTTGGTCAAACTTTTCGGGGAGGACGCTATGGCTTCTATTGACACTATGCTATGGTGATAATATACGCAAGAAGAATGAACCATTGAAGGCAAAAAAGTTTGATAAATTTGAGATATTTTGAAAATAGAAACATGTTTGTATATTTGCTATTGTTCTTGTTCCAAGTTGCAAAACAAATTTTTTACTGTAAACACCCAGAATTGTTCCTCAATGTTATTGTTTTAGATTTAATTAAGTTATGGATCCTATACTTATCTAAATTAGAAAGGAATAAATTGAAGAGAAAAAAAAAGATAAGGTGGTTGTTTTATAAAAATAATTGTTTTATTGCTTGAATAGAAAATGGGCAAGTATACTAAAAAGTTAACGAAAAGTAAAAGTGAATAAATTTAGTTGAATGAACTAACCGGTTATTATTATGGTTCGTGGTATTCCCAGTGGAGAACTGAAGCCGGGTACGGGTGAGGATCAATTTACAAAAGTTATATTTAAGAACGAGATTGAATGAATTCGAATGGTCCGAAAATACTAGAGAGGGGCGATTAGGTAATTTGTTTTAGATCAATAACTAAAATAACAAACTATTAATAAATAAAATAAAATATTTTAGAAAAACAGAATGGCTTCAAATCACTTCACACGAAGAAGCCCTATCTGTTTCTCTTCCTTCGTGCACCCAGCTCCTCCCGATGAGAGAGGGGAGATCCGAGCGAAAACGTTCCCTCCCGACACAACCACCCGGGCGATTCTCGACCGTTCTCCACTCTTTCTCTCTCCCGGCCAGAAATGACTGCGACGAGCAGACTCCGCTGTCTCCTCCGCGCACAAATAATCTGAACGTATAGCCATTTTCCCCGCCCTGTTTTGCCTCTGGTCGAGGCCGAGGGTGACGAGCTGAATGGGCTTCTAATCGCCCGGCGAATTGGCTGCTTCCCGGCGTGGGTTTGCCGACCCTTTGAACCGGCTATGGTTCGATTGGCCGAGTAAGCCAACTGTCTGGATGAAGGCAGTGAGCCTCTTTGTGACATTTGGAGTTTGCTGTGTAGCCTCGGAATTTGGTTAGATTAGGTCTATTAAGGTGTGGGTGGTCGCTTGATGGGGAATTTGGTGAGAATTGAAATAGAAAATCGGAAAGGGTAAAATTTCCGGTTTAAGGGCCGATCTGGTTTTTGCCCTTTTTTGACCTAGTGCGTTGCGGCTGTGTCTTCTTTTAAATTGTCTTTTCTTTTGCATGTTAAAACTGGTTATTAGAGGAGTTCGTGGCCGCTGTAATCGTTCGAGTTCCGTAACCGACAGCGGACGCGAATTTATGCACGTTTTGAAGTTTTGGGTCTTTTTTTACCGAACCCAAATTAGTGTCCTTTCGGTTAGGTTTTAGTGGATTAGCAGAAATAGTAGTTTGAAGTAATTGTGAAGTAGACTTGATTTTAATTTAGTTTGAATATTGTCGTAGTCGAGCCATATAGGTGATGTATGTGCCAAACCCAGCGGCTAGATGCCAGGTAAGTAGTGGAGTTTAGGTGTTTTGCTTCGGCCTACCCATGGAACGGTAAGGATTTGTTTGATGTTGTTTTGTTTCATCTACTTTGTGTCAAGATCTGTGTCTGCATCATCATTGTTTTCTAACTAACGAAACCCAGTGTTTTGCATGTTGATGGTGCGGTAAATGTAAGATAAAGAAAATGGCTATAGCACTTGTTCTCGCGAATAGTCTCGTCTGGCAGGAGTGGCTCTCGGAGCACCCCAAGGGGTTCTAATAGAATAGCCTCGTCGAAGCCGAGTGGATGATGTACACCCAAAAATTTCTATGACGTACGTAGCCTTTAGTTTAAAACACAGTGAGGGTGATTTAGAGGGTTAAAGATTAAAAATAAATAAATAACAATAAAAATAAAAATCAAAAATAAAATTTTTTATCTTAAAAACAGCAATGGCTGCGAAAGAAGCCATTCCGTTCCTTCAGCCGAGAGCTCCCGTACGAGAGGGAGAACCTGAGCGGCGCCATGGCTCCGACGACCACACGATTTTCGACGTTCTGCCGGACAGACGTGGCGGGCGAGCGGGTTCTGGCTGGTTCGGCACAATAGACGGTACGGCAGTTTTGGTGCCCTGTTCTGTGTGTAAGATATGATGTTTTTGATTTAATTCACTAAAATGACAATAAATGTACCAGTATTAAAAAATCACTTTTCAGATTATTTTTCCATGGTCTCCTAAACATGCGGTCAAGTTTCAAGTAAGTCCAATGTCGTTTGATATTTTTTTAAAATTAATTTTTTATAATGTGTAAGGTACACTCTTTTATAATTTAATTCAATAAAATGTCAATAAATGGTACAAGCGTTAGAAAATCAAGAAAATTTTTAGATTATCTTCCCATGTCTCATGAATATGCGGTCAACTTTTTAAGTAAGTCCAATATCGTTTGTTATTTCTTTAAAATTAATTTTTCATAATGTGTAATTTAATGAAAATTGAAAAATTAGACAGAGTTTCCTTTGTTTTATGACTTTCTCATAACTAGTTTTAAATAGTTTCTGCATATTCAAATCACCGACAGTACTAGAATTTTATAGCATAAACTAAATTACATCAAACTAAATTACATCAAATTAAATTACGTCAAACTAAAGTACATCAAACTAAATTACACCAAACTAAAGTACATAAAATAAAGTACAAAACATAAACTAAAGTTGCGGCGGTGGGACATCAGGTTGGAGATTGTCATCTTTGGGGGACGAAGGTTGGACATCGTCATCATCGGCCTCCATCCAATTCATGATGATTTGCCTCGTATCTCTCTGGTAATCCATCATCCCTTTAAGGTACTTCCATCACCTCTTTATGACACTCTGTCTGTCACACTTCGATCTGATGGAGTAGTATGTCTGCGAGAGCCTCATGTCCGTCCTACTAGCCCTATGGTGGACCTCTGGGGGACCTCGGCCGCGCCGTGGCTTTTCCATATGACATCTCGAGAAGTGGAGGCCTCCTAATCTCCCTTCATTGTCCAAATCCCGTTGACTTCAACTAGACCAATCCGAATCAATTGAATCTTGCCAAATACGTCAAGCGGCCAACTGTTGATCAGCGATTCTCCAAACGATAAGTTAATCCCAAATCGCCCGATGATCTTCTGAATCAACACGCCGTAGGAAGGTTCTTGTGTGCTGTGTCCGCCTGATCTCACTCATGTGACGTAAAATCACAAAGTCAGGGTCGAACCTCCCTCGCTGTACAGTTTTTCAGTGACATAGAGATCCATGCAGCGGTAGAAGGGTGTGAGATAAGATATTGTGAACCACCCGATCTCTGACATTTAAGTCTCTGGTTCTTAGCTTAACGAACCCCATAATGTCATAGTTGCGATGAATTTGCCTAATGAACTCTAGTCCCTTGGCCGATCTGAAAAAAAGACAGTCATAGGAGGCATGGTAGTATCTCTCCGTCCCTTCTCTAGCAAATCTGATCAACTCATTGACCGTCCCTGGAGTAATCCCAATTTTCATACCCAGGATGTACGTCTTTATAATTCCTGACCTCCTGTTAAAGCTCAAGTTCGCATAAAATAGGAGAACAATTCGGTCGCAGCTATCGCCCCACAAACTGTAGAGCCCGTGTAGGTCGATTATGTCAAACATCTCCTGGATCTCGGAGGACTCCCAACCTTTAAAGTCAACAGTCTTTGAATGCATCACCAAGCGGTGTAACAGATCCAGCTCAAACTGCTCTCGACATATCTGATTGCAAAATTCATTCGACAGGAACCCAGGCCAATTTTGCGGTGAGGATTTTGGTGTGATTTTGAAAGATGAAGGTTGGGGTCTAAATAGAGGGAGAAGGGACGGCCAGTCTAACGAGCCGGTCGTCCCTTCTATATGTAACAAGACCCATGACATAGTCGCGGGTCTTGATGCAGCGAGAAAGGACGACCAGTCTAACAGACCGGTCGTCCCTTCTAATTTTGCCAACTGCCATGACAACTTTCAGTGAGAAGGGATGGTGTCTTATTAGATCCGTCGTCCCTTCTAAAAGGACGGCCCTTCTACTTTGACCGGCCGTCCCTTCTCAATAAAAGACAAAAAAAAACTTTTAGGGTTTTTAAAAAAAAAAAACTCTTTTCATTAAGTAAAGTTGGTACGTCATGAATTGGGGAAGTTTAGGTTGTAAATAATAAAATATTATTATTTTTTTAGAAAATGGGGAAAATGGTTACGATTCACCCTCTTCCCCCATCCTTGGTGGGCACGGTCTGGCCGATCTGGTTTCAAGCCGAAACACGGACCACCAAGACAGTTTGGAAATTTTCTGCCTAGAACCGAAATTGGCCCCCTGGTAGAACCGGTATCAAACTGGAATCGGAGCGAATTCAGTCCGGTTCCAATTCGTACCGGTTCCTCCCATCATTTTTGGATTTTTTTATTTTTTTAAAAAAAATGATAAATAAATCAAATTTTTGAATAATTAAGATAATCTTCCCCAAAAACAACTTAACGAGTAATTAGATAATCTTCCCAAAAAACAACTGACAAAGAAAGCATCGACAGAGCAAAAAAAAAATAGAAACACACAAGAAAAAGAGACACTTTCAAAATTTCGATTAATACACAAATTTAAACAAATCCACCAGAAAGTCAGATCCAACAAACTAGTGCGATAAATTACCCAAATGAAAAAAATATTATTCAAAGTTATACTATAGTTTCGAGAAATAACTCAAAACTCTCTATATGTGTGAAGTTCGAAGTCTAAGTACTAAAAAAAAATAGATTTATACCTCCTTCAAACTATAGTGAAGTAGAGTAGCAAACGACGCCTCAGCCTGGAGTGTCGTCTGCGACTGCTGACTGGAATTTTGCCTGTGAGAGTGAGGTGACGGTTATTGCGCATGAGCCTGGATTGTCGCCATTGATTGTGTGAGTGTGTGACTGCGGGAGTCGGGAGAGAGAGTCGAGAAAGAATCGGGACTCGGAAGTATCAGTCGAAAGGAGGTTCACTGGTTCAGACTTTAGAGTTTGAATCTAAAGTCCGCCTTTGCTGAGTGTTGACTGTCTTAGGTTATCCGACCCATGGGTCTAATAACCCGTTTCCACCTGGCTGACCCATGGGTCAGTACTCCATTGGGACAGCCCAGTTCCTGAATTGGGAACTGCAGACCGGATTGCGGTCCCTGATTCCTTGATCCATGAAATCGGGACCGGTTCCATGACACCAAGAATTGGTGGTTCGGTCTGCCGGTTCTGGGCCAGTTATGCTCACCCCTACTTGGTGACGCATCAGGAGAAGAGAGAGAGTGTGAAAGAGGAGAGAGAAAGTAAGAAAGGTGGTTGGCAGGACTCTGATCGACACGTTCTTGATATCAAAACATCTGTTTCGAAGCAATCTAACACTTTGGTGAAGGAAGCTTTCAAGGTTAGTCGACTTTTGGTGTGTTTTTTGCCAAAAAATGCTTAAAGCTTTGAAATCGATTTCTTTAGCCTATGTTTCAACCAAATGTTAGGGCTTAAACATGTTGGAAATGTGTTTTTGAGTGCGGTGCACTAATTTTTTTTTAGAAAGGATGGCCGGAGGCGGCGGAATGGCCCCCATCACGAGCTACGCGCTATTCCTAAGTACTGCGCGCGTCCAGGCGGACCATGAGTGCCCACCGCTGGCTGGGAGCCCATTTTTTGCCGTTTTTTGCCTGTTTTTCCATTTTTACTGGTTTCTCATTCCTTTCTTATAGTTTTTAACGAGGTTTTCCCTGTCGTTCTCTCAGACCATTTTGTCAACTTAGAGCCTATTCCTGAGATTGCATCTCTTGTGAGGAGAAGGAGGACTCGCCGAGGAGGTACGTTATTTATGCTTTTTGCATTAGCATCGCATAGATTTCATAAAAAAATATATTTTGGTGGATTGATCGCCAGCACATTAGTTTTTATTACGTATATGTACGTAGAGTGTTTGAGCACATTTATTTGGCATGTATGATGATATTTCTGTTGTGGATATTGGGAGGGTGAATCCTCTTGATGTTTAGCATGTCGGGCACCAAAACATCACGAGGCTACCTTCGGACCCTTTCTATTGTGCGAAGGTAGTTTTACTTGTACATATTGCACTAGATGACAGTATGGTGATGATGCGTTCTTTGGGGACCCAACAACCCCTTAACCTGATCAGTGTGACTTTTGGTGCGGGTTGTGTCATTGTTGGCGTTTAGTCACTGACTGCTAAGGAGATGGGTTGGATCTCCTAATCGTCATCGCATTTAATTTCTGGCTCATGAGACGTTGTTGGTCTTCGAATCACCATTTTTTCTTGAGGTGTTGCTGGAGTGATTCTTGTGTGACCCTCCCTTTTCATTGGGATGTTTTCTACGAAAACTATGATGATATTTTGATTGTGGTAGTTGACTATGTATGTGACGAGTTTTATATGTACCTCACAGAGAGCTCATGGAGCTGAGTTTTAAATGAAGAAAGAAAAGATGTTTTCAAGTATTCTTTTATTAACTCATGCATCATTGTAGAATGTATATCATGTTCTTCTAAAGGAAAAATAAAACTTGGTTTAACTTGAATGCATAGGTATAATTTCCTTACTAAGTTAAGGAGAATAGTGGCTAGGGCTTGATCCCGTTAGCTGCAAGAGGAGGATTTGCTAATTTCATTCTCCCTATCTTTATTTATCATTTTTTGTGGTAAGGACTTAGATTGTAGAACCTTATTTAGATTGGGTCGGTATCTAACTTATGATTAGGGTTTTGCTTAGTATTCATACATTGTTGGACATAGAATGAGCTTTTAAATTTTATTATGCTATGTGCTTGAGATTTTTTTAATATGGGTCTGACTTCCTTTATTCTGAATGGACTTCCATCGCCATTTCTGTTGTCTAGGGCCAGGTGATCAGGTTTTCTTTTGAGAAATCGGGACGTCTCACTTAGCATTTCTGCCCCAGCCCCTCCTCGGATCGTGACATGTTATGTTTACCCTCTAATTTTATTTCATATATTTTTTTAATTATTTATAATTTATCTTATTTATTACTTCAATTAATGAGTGATGTGAGACGAGATTAAAGTGTAAAATTAAAAAATAATCATAATATTAACCATAATTATTTAGAGCTCTCGTGTGTCGTGATTATTAAGTTGAGTGCATCTAAATATAAAAGAACAATATACGTGGTAATAATAGTTTTTACCAGAAATTTTCATTTATACCAAATTAAAATATCTTATATATTTTGAATTTGATAATAGGAAACAGCCATGGACAAATCTAGGTAAAAATGTCATGAATTTTGTTAATGTAAATTTGTGTTGGCATAGATTTGTTTGGCAAAATTAATTAAATTGTGTGTTTAGTTTATCTTGAAATTAAATAAAGATTGCAGTATTATTCAGTTGCAAAGCAGGCAGATTTTGTGGAGATTTAAGTACCAAATATATGCAGAATATTTGTTTTTGGTATCCATGAAGAATAAGGAAAGTTAGTTACTTGGAAATCAAGTTATCAATTATATTGATCTATGGAAGGCCGATTTGGAGAATAAAAATTCTGTGTATCTTAACAGATTGCACGATTCGTCATCCAACTATTCTAAGATCTAAATATGTTATATTCGGATAATTTCCATATGTGTCGCAAAGGGTGTCACGAATCTGGTTTTTGGTGATTGTGTTTCCTTATTCTGTGCTCTCTGTTTTGGAACGAAAATCTGTTGCAGATTTATGTAAGCATCTACCCTTCACAGAAGAGGTTAGCGGATTATTGATTACTCTCTAATATTTCGTGTGCTGCAAGTCGTCATTGTTTTTCCTCCCTCACGTTTCTACGTTTTGGGGTGTTATTGATTGTTTCGGTCTCTGTTGACTGTTTTCCACACTCTACTTTTGGTGGCTTTCATTGTTCAACGAGTGTGGTGGTGTGCCTCCTAAGACAACGATTGGTGTCACAAGCGGTGTCATAGGAGTGCTCTTCTTTATTCTTCATTGAAGATCAGTCTCGAGAGGAGACTTCACTGGAACTCAGGAGGAGTTCTATTTATTGACAATGGGAGCTTGTCTTTCTGATCGTGGGAAAGGGGATCTTGCCATACACGGATTTCGGGAGGAGTCATTATTGACAAGGGGAGCTTGTCGCATCTAGATCTCGGGAGGGATCGTCTCAAAGTCGAGGGGAGCTCGCAAAAACAATTTCATTGGGGAAGTTAGTGAGAGACAGTGACAAAAATTAAGAGGGTGTCTTTATTTGTATAAGTCCGGTTGTCTTATAACTTTGTAAACTCTCTGAAATGTTTTTAAATCTGGGTGTGGCCCCACAGACGTAGACTGATTGCCGAACTGAGTTACCATCCTTGTGTCTCCTTTACGCATTTGTTTACTGTTCATTATTGCCGTTTTATATTGGTGTCACCAGTAGTGTTACAACACTAAATATCTAATCACGATTCAATTGGTATCAGAGCGGGACGCTTGTGTTTCTTAAGCGGGATCCGCGGTATTTGATCGTGTTTTATTCTGTGCAATGGACTCAATGAAAGAAGGAGATTCAATAATGCGTCCACCGCTATTGGACGGAAGCAACTATGCTTATTGGAAGGCCAGAATGAATGCTTTTATCAAAGCTATTGATGAAAAGGCTTGGAAATCTATTTTGATAGGATGGGATCCTCCGACTATTACTGACAAAGAAGGTATTACAACTCTCAAGGCTGAAGAAGATTGGTCGGTTTCTGAAGATGCGATGGCCAACAGTAATTCAAAGGCTCTGAATGCTATTTTCAACGATGTTGATCCTACACAGTTCAGACTTATTTCCACTTGTGAGTCGGCAAAAAGGGCATGGAAATTCTTCAGATCACATATGAAGGAACATCGGCTGTGAAATTTTCCAAAATGCAGATGATCACTACAAGATTCAAGAATTTAAGAATGCATGAAGACGAAAGTATTGCTGAATTTAATGCAAAATTGTGTGACATTGCCAATGAGGCATTTGCTCTTGGTGAGACGTTTTCTGAAGAAAGACTAGTAAGGAAAGCTCTACGATCTTTGCCTTCACGTTTTGCTTATAAAGTCACAGCTATTGAAGAAGCCAAGGATGTCTCCAAAATAAAGCTAGAAGAATTAATGGGATCCCTTAGGACTTTCTAAATGAATCTCGGAGTCGACACCGAAATGAAGAAGGTAAAATGATGTGATACCACATTGGAAACAGAGAGTTGTCTGGGCTAGTATATATATTAAGTCCAAACCTCCACTCTTAAGTGCACTTTTGGGAGGAGTAAGGGACCCGATATCACATCATTTGGTATCAGAGCCAAATCGAGTTCGTAAGGCTCTATCCCTCCTTTTCCGTTTTGTTTTGTTTCAGAAATTTTGTTCGTGAGTCTTGAAATCTGTTTCAATTTATCTCGATGATTCTCTGTTCATGTATGCATCAAAAAAAAAATTGGCTTCATAAGAATCATAGAACGACGTGTTAGCTTTCCGATCTGTGTTGAAACGTCAAAATCGGATCTCGTTTGCCTATTCAAATTCACATTTTTGTAACTGTCGCCGATTTCGTTCTGGTGTACTCGAATCTGGTTAAAACCATTTTAATCATTCGAATGTTTTCTAGACCTCAAACAAAATTGTCAACAGCTTATGATTTGTGAATTAGCGTTTTATCTTTCCGATCTATATTGAAACATCAAAATCAGATCTTGTTTGCTTATTCAAAAGTGCAATTTCGTACATGTTAAGGATTGGTAATGCTTAAAAGTATTTCGCAGTTTTCGTCTTGATAACGATTTCGATTGTGAAAGTGTTATTCTTTAAGTTGTTAGATGAGATTTTTATCTTTCCAAATCATACCTGAACGTCAAATTCCGATCTGGTTTGGGCACTAAAACGTCATCTACAAATTCAGTTACCAATTCTGTTACAAATTCGGTTACCAATTCTGTTACAAATTTGGTTACCAATTCGGTTACAAATTCAAAAAAAAAAAAATTTGTGGTTCTTTAAATCTGTTCGACTACCTTACATCATTGGATAGTTCCTTTGCATCCTTATCCTATTCTAATTATTTTGAGCTAGTTCTTTCATCACTAATTGTAGTGTCTGTTATTTTGGTTTGTCTTATTTAGTTTGCTACTTGTGAACTTCCATTACTATTCAGTTAGTTTCGAAAGAAATCAAAGAGAATTCAAGTGGAAAAAGGCACGAGTGAGTGAGCATATTAGAGGGTAACAGCCAATATTATTGAGTGTAAACACGAGTGCAATTGAGTGATTTTTCTTCATTTCGAGTGAAACACATGAGGGAGTGCTGTGAGGTCCTATATTTCTTCACCTTTTACTTTCTTATTTGTTTCGCAATTGTAGTACTTATTTTGTCATTATTTATTTATTTTTTGTTCTTTTTATTTTGGTTTGTCAGTTTTTGTTATTGCAGGAAGACTCATTTATTACTATTTGATTAATTTTTTTTTTAAAAAAAAAAATTCGAGTGGAAAAGGCACGAGTGGGTGAGCAAATCTAAAGGTAAAAGCCAGTATTATTGAGTGCAAACACGAGTGAAATTGAGTGATTTTCCACATTTTCGAGTGAAACACGTGAGGGAGTGTTGTGAGGTCCTATTTTACTTCACCTTCTACGTTCTTGCAGAGAATACCTAACCATGTCTGACGCAGAAGACAACCAACGTCCAGCTAACATGCCAAATTTACAAATGGAGGCGATCATGGGGGAGATGAGGTGGCTGATGAGACAAGGGTTCAATGAGATCAACGAGCGAATTGATCAAGTGGAACAGATTGCGACACGAGTCCAACCCCAGGCTGGGCATAATGCACTAAGAAGAAACCAGCGTAGGCAGGTCCCTACGGAAGAGATCGATGAAATTGATGAAAGAAACTTGGAGGATGATCTTGATAGGGTGTCCGTGGGTAGTCATGGAAGACATGGGAACGACCACGCAAGACAAGACAGAGGCCGACTCGATTATAATTTGGGAAACATCAAGATGAAGATTCCTGAGTTTCGAGGAAAAAGGGATCCGGAGGAGTACTTGGACTGGGAGCGGAAAATAGAGCTAGGGTTTGATTGCCACAATTACTCCGAGCGAAAGAAAGTGAAGCTTGCTGCCATAGAATTTACGGAGTATGCAATAGTGTGGTGGGACAAATTGTGTCTCGATCGAAGGCAAGACAGAGACCTTTCCATTGAGAGTTGGGCAGAGATGAAAAGGGTGATGCGACGACGATTTGTACCAAGTCATTACCGGCGTGATCTACACAACAAATTGTAGACTCTTCGGCAAGGGAGTCGTAGTGTGGATGAGTATTACAAGGATATGGAGATGACGATGATACGGGCCAACATCGAAGAGGATCGAGAAGTGACAATGTCTAGATTCTTGAGGGGGTTGAATCGTGAGATCGCCGATGCGGTTGAGCTACAACATTACGTCGAGATTGAAGACTTGGTTCACATGTCCTTGAAGGTAGAGAGACAGTAGCAACGACGTAGTAGTAACCGTCAACCTAGTTCAAACCAAACGCCTTGGAAACCAAAGTATCCAAAGAAGGAAGAGAGTCCCTCCACTTCCAAGGGTAAGTTTGAACAACGGGCAACAACTACGCCCTCTTCCAACCATGCCAAACCAACGCCTACACCCAATCGCTCCAGTGAGATCAAGTGTTTCAAATGTCTTGGGCGAGGACATATCGCAAGTCAATGTCCAAATAAGCGAGTGATGGTATTGCGGGAGAGTGGAGAGATCGAGTCCGATGCTAGTGATGACGAGGATGAATCAGATATGCCGTCATTGGAGTATGTTTCCACGGATGATGAGGAGGTAGGAGCTGCCAACGGAGACTTCCTTTTGGTTGCACGACGTGCCTTGAGTGCGCAGATAAAAGAGGACGAAGATGATAAGGTGCAGCGAGAAAATATTTTCCACACCCGGTGCCACGTGAAAGACAAAGTGTGCAGCGTCATAGTCGACGGGGGAAGTTGTACCAATGTGGCTAATGCTTCTATGGTGGAGAAATTGGGACTTTTAACGTTGAAACATCCATGACCTTACAAGTTGCAATGGTTGAATGATAGCGGGGAGATACGTGTCACCAAGCAAGTGGTGGTACCATTTCGGATTGGAAAGTACGAAGACAAAATGAAGTGCGACGTGGTACCGATGCAAGCTAGTCATATCCTGTTGGGAAGACCGTGGCAATTTGACCGAAGAGTGCAACATGATGGTTTTACCAACAAGTATTCATTCACCCATAAAACACAAGCCAAGAGGTCTTTGCAGATCAAATCCGGTTGCAGAAATCGAGTGAACAAGAAAGAAAAGAGTGGAAACAAGGAAAACCAGAGAGAAAACCAGAGAGTTCATCCATTTCTAAACAGAATCTCTTTGCAACCAAGAGTGATCTGAAACAAGCCATTACCAACAAACAGCCAATGATCATTCTCACGTACAAGGAAGATGTTTTGAATACTAACAAGCTAGATTTGTCCCTTCCAAGTCTGGTTGTTTCTCTTTTGCAGGACTTTGAGGACGTATTTCCCGATGAGCTTCCAAAAGGTTTTCCACCCATTCGCGGGATTGAGGACAAGATTGACCTAGTACCTGGAGCCTCCATTCCGAAATCGGCCAGCTTATCGCACCAACCCGTGCGCTGTCCCTGTTCTTTTGGTTCCTAAGAAGGATGGAACATGGCGAATGTGCACCAATTGTCGTGCCGTCAACAATATCACGGTAAAGTATCGCTTTCCTATTCCTCGTTTAGATGATATGCTTGATGAGTTGCATGGTTCCTGTGTCTTTTCAAAGATTGATCTTAAGAGTGGGTACCATCAAATTAGAATGAATGAAGGCGATGAGTGGAAAACGGCGTTTAAAAAAAAACATGGATTGTACGAGTGGATGGTCATGCCATTTGGGCTAACTAATTTACCTAGTACTTTCATGCGTAAGAAGGATGGAACATGGCGAATGTGCACCAATTGTCGTGCCGTCAACAATATCACGGTAAAGTATCGCTTTCCTATTCCTCGTTTAGATGATATGCTTGATGAGTTGCATGGTTCCTGTGTCTTTTCAAAGATTGATCTTAAGAGTGGGTACCATCAAATTAGAATGAATGAAGGCGATGAGTGAAAAACGGCGTTTAAAAAAAAACATGGATTGTACGAGTGGATGGTCATGCCATTTGGGCTAACTAATTTACCTAGTACTTTCATGCGCTTGATGAATCATGTTTTGCGTCCTTTTATTGGAAAATTTGTGGTTGTATACTTTGATGATATTTTAATATATAGTTCGAATTTGCAAGACCATGTTTCCCATTTGAGAGCAGTTTTGAATGTTCTTAGGAAAGAGAAATTGTACGCTAACCAGGGCAAGTGCACCTTTTGCACCGACCAGCTTGTTTTTCTTGGTTTTATTGTTAGCGCGCAGGGAATCCAGGTTGACAATGAGAAGGATTCTGCAATTCAAGAATGGCCAACTCCGATGATTGTTGGACATGTATGAAGTTTTCATGGACTTGCTAGCTTCTATCGGCGATTCGTGAAGGACTTTAGAACCGTGGCCGCACCACTCACCGATGTGATGAAGAAGAATGTTCCATTCAAGTGGGGCGAGACACAAGAGGAGGCATTTAAGATTCTGAAATATAAACTTTTGCATGCCCCTTTACTTGCTTTACCTAACTTTGATAAAATGTTTGAGGTTGAGTGTGATGCTTCAGGTGTAGGGATTGGAGCTGTTTTAATGCAGGAACGAAGACCAATTACATACTTCAGTGAGAAGTTAAGCGACGCAACGCTCAACTACCCGACGTACGACAAGGAGCTCTACACCGTAGTTCGTGCCCTCGAGACGTGGCAACACTACCTTATGCCAAAGGAGTTCGTGATCCGCACCGATCATGAAACCTTGAAGCATTTCAAGAGCCAACACAAGCTGAATAAACGCCATGGTCACTAGTCTGAATTCTTGGAGCCATTCCCATACGTCATCCAATACAAGAAAGGTAAGGAGAATGTGGTTGCTGATGCACTTTCTCGCAGGTATGTTTTAATATCAACCTTAGATGCTAAATTATTTGGATTCGAACATATCAAGCAGCTTTACATTGATGATGTTGATTTTGGAGAGAGTTATAGGTTGTGTGAGAAATCAGGTTTTATCTAATTGTGAGAGATTTTCTCTTAGTTTCTTGAAGAAACTCCGAACTTATCAAGGTTCTCCTTGTAGCATTCAAAATCCGACTTATCAAACGAACATGCATATTCGTTTGTGGCGTCCTCCTCATTCCAAGGTTCGGATCTGTATAGATTTCGGGTCAAAGATTTCCTTCTATTCGAACTTGTAGATTCTGGGTTAGCGACGACGCCAATATTTTGATCGTGGGTCATCGTCACATCGTTGGCGTGGTTCGCATCATTTGGTATCAGAGCCTCACTTCTGTGGTCCGGTTAGGTAGCACATCAGGCAGACCACCGATTGAGGCAGCCATCCTACGGGATGTTCCGGTCAGATCGCCGACTGAGGCAGTCGCCCTTAAAGGGTGAAGGGATGATGTGATACCACATTGGAAACAGAGAGTTGCCTGGGCTAGTATATATATTGAGTCTAAACCTCAACTCTTAAGTGTGCTTTTGGGAGGAATAAAGGACCCGATATCATATCATAAAAGGAGTTGCCCTAAAAGCCGAGACACAATCTTCAAATGATCACTGTGAAGATGACCTCGAGGAATCTCTAGCTCTATTATCTAAGAATTTTAGCAAGGTTATGAAGAGATTTGGAAGAAATAACAGAGGTGTCAAGTCCAGTGTCAAGAACACCAGGAATGGTTCTTCGAGTAATGAAAAATACAGAGAAGAAAAACCTACTTCTGATCAACCTATCAAAAGCAGAGGAATTCAGTGCAGAGAATGCGATGGTTTTGGACATATTCAGGCAGAATGTGCTAATACTCTGAAGAAAAAGAAGAATTCACTCAACACACATGGAGTGAGGATGAATCAGAAAAGAAGATGAATTTCAAAACAATCATGTGGCTCTAGTGCTAACTCTAAACACCCAGATGATGTCACAGAGGAAATATCAGAATGTGGTGATGAAGATACGAAAGAAAATCTCATTATGGAGTATGAAATTCTTCATGAAAAGTGGACCGAGCTTGTTAAAATAAATTAGCGTCTTCGCATTCAGAATGGAGACTTGAAAGCTGAGAAGATCAATCTGCAAAATTCTATTATTGAATTAGAAGCCAAATTGAAAAAGAGTCAGGATGAAGCGACAAAAATATTCAACGAATTGAATCACATGAAGAAAAGTGTCAAGATGTTAAATACAGGTTCCTCTAAGCTGGATGATATTTTAAAAAATAGCAAATTAAGTGGTGATCTCTCTGGACTCGGTTTCAAAGGAGAAAGCTCAGTTTTGCAGAGAGTGTCGCATACAGTGTTATCACCAATATCACACTTTGCATCCCCAAAATTCTCGGAAAACGTTTTTAAGTACAAAGAGAAGCAAGTTCCAATAAGCACTACTAGAACCAGGCAGACAGAGAAGTCTCATCCAGTTTTCATAAATAAAGGTAACAGAAATAATAGATCTATTCCTATTTGCCAATATTGCAATCGACGAGGTCATATTCGCCCAAGGTGCTTTACTTATCTAGCTGACTTTAGACAAGGTACTGCTAGATATTTCCCCTCTCCCAGATTTCCTCAACAAAGATGGGTGATTAAATCAAATTTGAAATGCAATGTTACACAAATCTCTCTAAAGGCCACCACAACTGATGCCTGGTACTTTGACAGCGGCTGCTCTAGACACATGACTGGTGAAAAAAAATTCTTGAAGGACATTGTATCTGAAAACGTGGGAAAAGTGACTTTTGGCAACGGTGTCAAGTCTAGTGTCATGGGCAGAGGGACACTAAATGTTCCAGGGCTACCAAAACTAGAGAATGTTCTTCTGGTTGATGGTCTAAAGGCCAATTTAATCAGCATTAGCCAATTGTGTGACCAAGATCTAAATGTTCACTTCACTCGTGAAAAATGCATTGTGTCCGATCATGATAGAAATTGCATCATAGAGGGAGTTAGATCATCTGACAACTGTTATCTTATTTATTCATCTTTTACTTGTTTTCGTTCAAGCATGGAAGATTTTGTTTTATGGCATAGAAGATTGAGACATGTCATTGATCGAATGTTAAAGATGATTATATCAAAGGGAGATGTTCGTGGTGTTCCAAAGTTGAATTTTGATGAAGGAAGAATATGTGGACCATGTCAGATTGGGAAGCAAACCAAGGTGTCACATCCAGTGTCGTCGACACCAGCAACAACTCGTGTACTTGAGCTGCTTCACATGGATCTAATGGGTCCAATGCCTATGGAAAGTATTGGAAGTAAACGATATGCTTATATTACTGTTGATGATTTCTCTCGATTTATATAGGTGGAATTTCTTAGAGAAAAATCCGACACATTCAAAGCTTTCAAATCTTTATGTATCCGACTCCAATGGGAAAAAGATTGTATTATCATGAAGATTATGCGCATCCGCAGTGATCACGGGAGAGAATTTGAAAACTCTGAATTTTTGGACTTCTGTAATCAGCTTGGTATTTTTCATGAGTTCTCAGCACCTAAAACTCCTCAACAAAATGGGGTTGTGGAAAGAAAAAATTGAACTATTGCTGAGATGTCCCGAGTGATGTTACATGAGAAAAATATTCCACAAAAATTTTGGGCTGAAGCTATGAACATGACTTGTTATACTATAAATCGGGTGTATCTCCGTGGAGGTACTTCAATGACACCGTACGAGATATGGAAAGGTAAAATGCCAAATCTTAAATATTTTCATCCTTTCGGTAGTACTTGCTATGTATTGAATGACAGGGAACATAGGGGGAAGCTAGACCCCAAGAGTGATGAAGCTATTTTCTTGGGGTATTGCCACAAATAGCCGTGCTTATTGGGTTTACAACAAAAGGACTTGCAATGTCATGGAATCTGTAAATGTTCAAGTGAACGATTCTCTGGAATCAGCTGATACTCACATAGACGACATCGTACAGAATTCTAATGATGAAAAATTTGGTATTTCAACCAGTTTTACAGATGATGTTACGAGTAGTGTCACGGACCAGGGTGCACAAATTGATGAAATAACGACCTCATATCAAAGACCACCATCCGTGCGTGTCCAACAAAATCACTCTGCAGATGAAATTATAGGAGATCTAAATGATGGTATTCAAACCAGAAACAAACCAAGAGTCAATTATTTTGAAATGATTCAATTTGCATGCTTTACTTTATCAATCGAGCCCAAAAATGTGAAAGAAGCCTTATTAGATGAGTATTGGATTGGTGTTATGCAAGAGGAATTTAATCAATTCAAACGAAATCAAGTTTGGGACTTGGTTTCATGCCCCCCCCGATGTGAATGTCATTGATACCAAGTGGATCTATAAGAATAAAAGCGATGAGGATGGTAATATTGCTCGGAACAAGGCTCGGCTCGTTGCTCAAGGATATTCTCAGATTGAAGGTGTTGATTTTGATGAAACATTTGCTCCGGTTGCTCGCCTTGAGTCTATTCGCCTACTTTTAGCCACGACATGTGTGATGCGATTCAAATTATATCAAATGGACGTCAAAAGTGCCTTCCTGAATGGTATTCTTAATGAAGAAGTGTATGTTGCTCAACCTAAGGATTTTGAAGATCCTTATCATTCTGAGTATGTCTACAAATTGAAAAATGCTTTATACGGGATCAAACAAGCCCCTCGAGCATGGTATGAAAGACTCACAGTGTATTTGTTATCAAAAGGATATGAACGAGGGGGAAACCCTTTTCATTCGTCGTGAAAAAGGTCAGTTTTTACTTGCCCAAATTTATGTTGATGATATAGTGTTTGGTTTGATGTCACAAGCAATGTTGAATGAATTTATTGCCCAAATGACCGGGGAATTTGAAATGAGCATGGTAGGTGAATTAAATTACTTTCTTGAACTTCAAATTCAGCAAGGTAATACTGGTATCTTCATCTCTCAAAGCAGGTACGCCAAACAATTATTAAAACAGTTCAAGATGGAAAATTCCCGTCCGAATAGAACACCGCTCGGGACACATGAGAAAATTTCAAAAGATGAGAAGGGAATTTCTGTTGATTCTAGATTATATAGGAACATGATTGGTAGTTTTCTATATTTAACTGCGAGTCGTCCGAATATTTGCTATAGTGTTGGAGTGTGTGCTCGTTTTCAAGCGAATCCTCGAGAATCGCATTTAAAATCTGTCAAGTGGATACTTAGATATATTAGCGGGACAGCGAACCATGGGATTTGGTATTCATTCGATACTACTGCAAATCTTGTCGGTTATTATGATGCTGATTGGGCTGGGAGTTCAGATGATCGAAAAAGTACCTCCGGAGGATGTTTTTATTTAGGACATAACTTAGTGTCTTGGCTCAGCAAAAAACAAAACTCAATCTCTCTATCTACTGCTGAGGCAGAATATATTGCAGCCGGTAGTAGCTGTACTCAGCTCCTTTGGATGAAACTAATGCTGAAAGATTACGGTGTCACGCAGGATGTCATGACACTCTATTGTGACAATATGAGCGCAATCAATATTTCAAAGAATCCAGTTTAGTATTCTCGGACCAAGCATATAGATATTCGACATCATTTTATTAGATCACTTGTGGAAGAAAAGATCATTACTTTGGAGCATATGGTGACGGAAAAAAACAAATTGCGGATATTTTCACTAAAGCTTTGGATGGTGTAAGATTTGAAGAATTAAGGTCTATGTCATATAAAGGAATACTTCTGGTTGTAAGTTTTTTTTTCTTTGATTTCATTTAAAAAAAAAAAATTCGCCATCTATTTTAGGCGACTTCCTTTGATAGCTAATATTTTTTTATTTTGATCTACAACTCATTGCACAACACATGATCTCTTATGAAGACTTTGGCTGATTCTGTGAAAAATTGAGTTTATTTCCCAATCTTAGTGAGAATTTATGGTTTATTTTCATGAAGTTTTTAGCAGATTTTATGAGAACTATGAGATAATTTCTTCCATATTTAGAGTGATATTGGTGGAACTTGATCTGATTGCCTATGGAGTTTGGTTATTTTTGGATTTATTTTCAAAAACTTTATGGGAATTAGAAGATTCTTCTGGAATTATTTAATATGGTTTATTTCCAAATTCTCTTCACACGAACTTATCTCTCCTTCTCCCGACCACTGCTCTCAGCTTCTCTCTCACAAAAGGTTAGGGATTTCAGACCTCCTCTGAAAGTTTCTCGAAAATGTCACGAGAAAAGTCTTCAACGCCTACTCCTATGGGGACTCCTCTTCCTAAAGCTGATTTTTCTAAAGTTGTGGTGGAAGCAGTTCCGATTCAGCAGGTAGGTCCTTTTGGTGTAAGAACTCGCTTCAATCTTTTAATTGGACGTCCATCAAATGTTAGTGTTGGTCCTCCAAAAGCTCCAGATTCTTCTAAAGTTTCTCAAGTATCGAAGAAGAAAAAGGCTCAAATGAAAAGGCACGTTAAATCCTCTGATGAGGATTGGGTAGAAGAAAAGGTAAAAGCTGTCCCTTCTGAGGATGATGATATTCTTGAAATTTCTGACCCCGAATCTACTGAAAAAATAATCTCCAAGCCCAGGAAAGAAAAATCGTTTCCTGTAACTAGTAGACTCACTCGCTCTCGAACCAAGTCTCCAGTAATGCCGAGTCCCACAATAACAACATCTTCTGTTTGCTCTCAGAAAAGGTCCAAAAGAAGAAAGACTACTGCTCCCTCTCGTACAAGTCTAAGAACAAGTAAGTCACCCGATCCTTCTGCTGCATGTGATGATTTTAGGTCTGAATATTGCGTTGGACTTTGGCCTCGGGTTTCAAAAAGAATTGTGTGGTCTGAAAGAAACATTCACGAAGGAGATTTTAAAAACTGTCAGAGTATTGTTGATTTGCTTACCAACCAAGGGTTGGGCAAAACTATTAGAGGTTTAAAGCCTTGTCTTAAAAGTTGTCCAAGAATTTTATTGCAACATAGATACACATGTGAATAATCTTGATCATTCCAATTATGGACATGTGTTTGTCAGAGGACATTTGTTTGAATTCTCTCCCACAGCAATCAATACCTACTTATGCAGTTATGGAGATGATTCTGTTGAGTTTTTACCTGATTATGACAAGATTATATCCGATGTCACGGGTGGTGTCAGGTATGTCTGGCCCCGTGGAAAGAATTTTCCAGCGTCACAACTCACTGTCAAGTATGCTATTTTGCACAAAATTGCGATGAGAAACTAGTTTCCTACCTCTCATGGGACAGGGTCAACAAATCAATGGCAGCTCTATTATTTAAAATTGGGAACTACATTTCATTTGATGTTGGACAATTTATCTTTGAGCAAATAGTAAAGTATGCAGACTGTAAGCATGAAAGGACTGCCCTTACATTCCCTCGGTTAATCTATGGTTTGATATCATCTCAAAAATCGGTCATCAGGGGCAAAGAAGTTCTTGATTTAGATAAAGAGGAGATCAGAATTCATCCTAATCTGTTTGAAGGTGACCACATAAATGATCCGAAAGATGCTGCTGCCCATATTTCAACTCCAGTTCATGCTGCCTTATTCTCTCGAAACTTAAAGGTACTTAAAGATGAATTAAAGTTTTTAAGTGATTAGCAAGTATTGATTGAAAAGAGAATAAAAGAAGTTTTAGGTCTAATTGATGACCTTGAAGGAACATCTAAAGAAACCATCGATGGTGATATTTTTGAACAACAAAGGACTGCAAAAAATGTTCAAGCTGCTGCTGACTCCACTAAAGATGTTCCAGCTACTGCTGAATCAACGAAGAAATTAATGAGTCGATTGAAGAACTTGCTGATGCAAAAACTCAGGTTCCCTCTACAACTTCTGATAATGATCTACCTAGTGTCACCTCTGATGTCATGACTGCAGCAACAGAAACTCATGTCACTCAAAAATGAGCAGTTCCAGCATCCGGGTTTGTCATTATGCTGTGTTTAAACAATTTTCATTTGTTACGGGATTTTCTCTTTTGCTACTGGATATTTTCATTTGCTGCTGGATAATTTCATTCGCTACTAGATATCTCCTTTTTGCTTATGGATTCTTTTTATGATGCTCTGGATATATGGTCTTCTGTTCTCTTTTTGTCCTTTTATGGCAAAAAGGGGGAGTAATTTCTGTTATCTTTTACACTGATTGCTGGGATATGATGTGCATGTCATGAATAGTGTTTTGATCATTGATTTACTGATGTATGTATTAAGGGGGAGCTTTAATGATCCTACATCCAGCATTCAGGGGGAGTTCTTGATTTTGCTAAAAAATGCCAAAGGGGGAGATTGTTAATGTAAATTTGTGTTGGTATAGATTTGTTTGGAAAAATTAATTAAAGTGTGTGTTTAGTTTATCTTGAAATTAAATAAAGATTGCTGTATTATTCAGTTGCAAAGCACGCAGATTTTGTAGAGATTTAGGTACCAAATATATGCAGAATATTTGTTTTTGGTATCCTTGAAGAATAAAGAAAGTTAGTTACTTGGAAATCAAGTTATGAATTATATTGATCTATGGAAGACTGATTTGGAGAATAAAAATTCTGTGTATCTTAACAGATTGCAAGATTTGTCATCCAACTATTATGAGATCCAAATATGTTATATTCGGATAATTTTCATATGTGTCGCAAAGGGTGTCACGAATCTGGTTTTTGGTGATTGTGTTTCCTTATTCTGTGCTTTCTGTTTTTGAATGAAAATCTGTTGCAGATTTATGTAAGCATCTACCCTTCACAGAAGAGGTTAGCGGATTATTGATTACTCTCTAATATTTCGTGTGCCGCAAGTCGTCATTGTTTTTCCTCCCTCACGTTTCTGCGTTTTGGGGTGTTATTGATTGTTTCGGTCTCTGTTGACTGTTTTCCACACTCTACCTTTGGTGGCTTTCATTGTTCAACGAGTATGGTGGTGTGCCTCCTAAGACAACGATTGGTGTCACAAGCGGTGTCATAGGAGTGCTCTTCTTTATTCTTCATTGAAGATCAGTCTCGGGAGGAGACTTTACTAGAACTCGGGAGGAGTTGGGGAGCTTGTCTTTCTGATCGTGGGCAAGGGGATCGTGCCATACACGGATTCCGGGAGGAGTCATTATCGACAAGGGGAGTTTGTCGCATCTAGATCTCGGGAGGGATCGTCTTAAAGTCGAGGGGAGCTCGCAAAAACAATTTCATTGAGGAAGTTTGTGAGAGACAGCGACAAAAATTAAGAGGGAGTCTTTATTTGTATAAGTCCGGTTGTCTTATAACTTTGTAAACTCTCTGAAATGTTTTTAAATCTGGGCGTGGCCCCGCAGACGTAGGCTGGTTGCCGAACTGCATTACCAACCTTGTGTCTCCTTCTTTACGCATTTCTTTACTGTTCATTACTACCGTTTTATATTGGTGTCACCAGTAGTGTTACGACACCACATATCTAATCGCAATTTCAAATTCAACTGGAAATGTAGCTGGAGCTTCAACCAGTTGTGGAATTCAAATTGGAAAACCTACTACTTCTGGTTCTTCATCAATGGAAGATGCCAATTCTCCATTCTTTCTGCATAATGGAGATCATCCATGTTTGATCCTTGTTTCTCATCTATTACAAGGATCCAACTATAATACCTGGAAAAGAGCGATGATCATGGGTCTAAACGAAAGAAAGTGTTAACCTCAATTAACAAGTCTAAGCAAGCCAGTGAACCAGCTGCTACAGCTGACAACAGACAACAGGGGGGTAATATCATCATCAGTTTCAACATTCGGCTGCATAATGCATTTTAAATTTAGGTTAAATTTACCCCTAAACTATATCGTATTTACAACTGATACCTCAAATTTTAAATTTTATTAATTAAATTTTTTTACTTTGACCGGTTATCAAAAAGCCGAGAGGAAAGCGTTGAGGCCTTCTTCTCCTTCGCAAACTCCATTGCAGAAATGGCAAGAACAACCAATTCTTCATATTGATAAGATTGCTTCTCTGTTTCTTGTTCGTGGGCTTAATTATTGATTACCCACTGCTTAATCTTATCTTCCCTTTGTAAAATCAGAAAATCAACTTCCGCAGTGATGGATCTGCTGATTTAACTCGTAATATCCAGTGAAGTACAGAAATGGAGTGGAAGAAAGTAAATGAAACTGTTAATGCTAGAGAAACGAACGAAAGAGACCAGAGATTCAAAGAAGAAATATGATGATCTGAATTAATATATTTACTTCTGCCCCGGTTCTATTAACTCTGATTTAGCATACAGTGGGAGAATAAAGAAAAAAAAAAAATGGTTTGTTTTAATCTACCAACATTGATCTGTTTCCCAATTCCTTCTGGTATGACCGGAAAAACCAGTCGCCGGCGATGAGCAGCGAGATGCCACTTTTACTGACGAATCGAAGGGGGTCTGATGTCGGAAAAGACCTAAATCGTAAGTCGCTCTTTTATCTGGGTCTGATAGTGTTGAATAAGCTGCGTGAATTTTCATAAACTCATTGGCCGACGTCTCCTTCCGGTTCAAAGCGACGGCGTCGGGGTGACACGTTCTAGCTAATCTCCGGTTAACCGACTTAATTTCGCGGGAACTCGCACTCGTAGGAATACCCAGAACTTCATACAATGACAAAGAACTGCCCATTTGGATTCGACCGCCAAAGCCGTTCGTCCTCTTCGTCTCCGTCGCAGAAACGGCCGAAACAATAGAGCTTCCTTTACGAAATTCTACGCAGAAAGGCTTATTCGCCGATATCTTAGAAGAAGCAGGCTGGATCGGAAGCTGAAGAAACGAGAAATGCAAAGAGTAAGAAGTGGCTGTTCTTGCCACTTCTGCGATGGAGTTTGCGATGCAGTGTTGTTTTCTGATGTGTGGAAATTGAAAACAGAGCTTTTAAACAGTTCAATATACTGTTTCAGCAAGGCTTGTATGAAGTTTCATCGCTTCTGTCAGGTTGTGCTACTTTTATCAATGTTCTACTAGTCTCATCCTCTTTTGTACTTGTCCCCGGATTTACAGATGTGCTACTTTTATCATTGTTCTACCGAGTCTCATCCTCTTTTGTACTTGTCCCCGGTAACACGTTTGACACCATTTCTACCAACTCCTGAGCCTCATCATTTTCCATTCGAGCATCCTCTATTATCTAAAGGACACAAACAGATGAGTCGTTTAATATACAACATTTTATATTTATGAATGAAGCATCAAAAAGATTCACGATACAAATTCTTCTCTCATGCAAAAATAAATGCAGATTCATCTATCAACACTTGTGAATCTAAACGACAACAGGCAGAAGCTGAACACTACGGGTTGAGATCTCCAAGCATTGAAAAATTATGAACGAATAACAAAGTTAACTCAACATTAATCAATAATCTAACCATCATTTGAGAATTAAAAACAATTTTAGTCTCAAAACAACATAATATGCTTTGACCGACTTGCATGAGGATGACATGGCGATAGTCGATTCACGATTAATGTATGCAAAAAACTTTATTCTTTAAAGTTTAACCTTCAATACTGGCAAGGCAGGTCAGCACCTCCCGTTACAAAAAAAAAAAAAAAAAAAAAAAAAGTAAATAGGAAGAAAGAAAAAATTACAAAAAAAAAAAAAAAAAAGTAAATAGGAAGAAATAAAAAATTGTGAAACTCGAGAAGCATTCAAGAGCAATATGCATCCACAAATCTATGAGTTGACAATCAAAGAAAGAGAATATTTGAAAGTGCTTCTTTTATAACCTTAGGTGCCTAGATCAAGGTACATGCATCTCAATTATGCCTGCAAAAGCTTTTCTACACAAGACAAGAAACTTTGCTGTTACTACGACATTGAAACCTGACCCCATGGAATTTTAGTGTCTAAGAGGGATTTGAACATTGATGATTTACTAATTGACCAATATCATGTGGGTTAGGAAGTAGTATTTTCATTGACAATTCTTTTACTCTAGCCAAGATGTAAAAACAATCTAACGATTTTGAAACTACAGCTTGGATAGAAAATGTACTACATAGAAAAACAGAAAAATGGATTGTGCTGCATATCCGTTTGTTGTTAGATGAGGAAACTTACGATGGTTATAAATTTGATGAAACTCGAACAAATAAAATTCAAGACTTCTTTCGCTAATGACGAGCATACAAAGTTCAATGTAAATTCAAACTTTTGAAATAATACGAGGATGAGAAGTTGTTATCTATAGAGGCTATACAAAATTCGAAAACAGAGACGAAGATCAAGATACGTAAAATCAGAATTACCAGAAATATTTCAACATCTTGCGTGGGCCTTAAGTTGAGGATGTTGAGAAGTTCAGATTTAGCAAGATCAAACTTCTTAGATTTCACTAAGAATTCGTCGATATTAGCTTTGGTTTGATTACAAGCAGGAGTTTGAATTAGATAATCGTAAACCTAACGAACCAAACAAAGACCATCTGAATCAACACTCAAAACCCCAATAAAAGATCAAAATCGAAAAATAATTCAAGGGAAAAATATATTACCTATACTCTAATGGTACTATTTTGGCAAGAAACCTAGTGGGATCCTTATCAGCCCCTTTGGATCTTAGAAAGTTGAGGACTTCGAAATTGGTAAGCGTTCCTGCGTTAGCCTCTAATCTGCAAATCAGACCCAAAAAATCTTCAGAAATTTCAGACTCACTCAACGATAAAAGAAACTAAATGGATAATAGAAAGAAAAACATTTGAGAGTTTGATACATCTTCATCTCCGAGAAGGTGAGAAGCTCGTTGCGCTATGTGCTTCACCGTCTCCGAATTTGGGACGAGGTTTCGCGGGGTAGGATGTAGGTGTCACACCTTAGGAGGGGGTCTAACAGAAACGTCAAGTTAAAAGATCAACATCGAGGAGGTCCACCATCTAACCTAAGGCTTTGTGCAAAAGTTTTAACAGCGATCCATAACCTCCTCGAAGTAACAAACATGAGAGTATAAATAATAATAGGAATACAAGATAAACGAAAATAATTACATGCCAAAATACGGTACAATCTCGAATATGTTTTTACATATGTCAAAGTGGAAGGAATAAAATGTGAGACTCAAAGAAAATCCAGCACGGATGGAGCTCACTTCACGTTCTTCTTTCCTTTACCTGTTGAGGGGGGAGTCGTTGGGGTGAGTGACAAACTCAGTATGGGATGCTATACTTACCACTCAAAAGTTGCATGCCCGCATAAAATCAATGAACGTTTTAAAAACCAAAACCGGTTTCATTATTATTATATTCTCTTCCCATTTTAAATTGATTGATGGGTTAACTTTATAGAATAAAATAAACATAGCAAAAATACGTCCGTATCAATCATACTAAAATACATAGTCAGGTGTACAGTGAAAATGGAGGTCACTCATAGATCCTTCGAACTACACCAGCACAGAAAGGCCGCGATAACACCAGGCAGTGCCTCATAGAGAGAAGAGAAAAGTTCAACCACCAGGAGGGACGAACTGTTGACTTAAATAGAGTTTAAGTCTAAATATGTTTTTGATGATGTTTTTGAATGATAAGTAAGTAATTTGATTATGTTGATTATGTCTAAAAAAAATGAGAATATTGAATTATACATTTGATTTTAATCCTTTGGAAATACCCTTGAAAATGGTATTTTAGTGTTCTAATAATATTGGTTAAGTGTACAAGGTGTGCATCTGCCGATAGTCTTTAAAGCTTGCATCTGCCGATGGTCTCCAAAGCCTTCATCTGCCGATGACATATCAACTTGCATCTGCTGATGGAGTCATCAAGCCGATGAAGTTCAAGATGCATCTGCCGACGTTTTTTTAAGGTGCATCTACCGATGGAATTCAAAGTCTTCATCTGCCGATAACTTTTGAGATGCATCTGCTGATGACGTTTGAAGATGCATCTGCCGATGGCGTTTGAAGCTGCATCTGCCGATGGCACTTTCAAGCTGTTCCTGCCGATGAACTTTCAAGGTGCATCTGCCGATGGCTTTTCAGAATACACTGCCGATGAAGTTTCAAGATGCATCATGCCGATGAAGTTCAAAGTTTGCTCATGCCGATAGCTTATTCGTGTTGCATCTACTGATGGCGTTGAAGATACATATGCCGATGGACTCTTAGAGCAACACATACCGATGACGTGGAGATTGAATTAAAGCTGCTTTCATCGATGATCTTCCGCCAGAATTCAAAATAGCCGCGAAGCTATAGTGAAGTCGTTTTTAGCATTAACTCCAGAACTTTAATGGCGACGACGACTTGCAACTACAAACGGCAACGGCTACGTGAAATTGTACGAAAGCTGCTCCAACGGTAACAAAGTTTCTATTATTGGATAAGGAGCATTGAAGTCAAGCCGATTTTGAAGACAGAGTATTTAAGCCGAGGTTAGAGCATGAAGATACAACTTTTGCGAATTTGATTTCCTGAGCCCTAACTTGCGATTCATACTCTGTATTTTCTATCTACATCTCTCTATACCAAAACTTGAGATTCTGTTTTGAGAGTTTGTAGATTATCATAATCTGTCATTCAAATCTGAAAAATCCTGTAAGGCAGTGGATTGACGCCCATAAAGTTCAATCTAGGATTGTGTAAGGCTGTGGATCGAGGCCCGTAAAGTTCGATCAGCATTTCTCGTTGAGGAGAAGTAAGGAATCTTCAAGGGGGAGCCTTGGAGCGTGGACGTAGGCAGTTTGGCCGAACCACGTTAAAAACTGTGGTGTCGAATTTCTCTCTCTCTCTCTTTACTTTATTTGTTTGTCTGCTATTAATTTATAAGTATTTTATTCAAGAGAGAAATTTAGTTAGACATGAGATTAAAATTTAAAAAGGTCTAATTCACCCTCCTCTTAGACAATATCGTTCCTACAATTGGTATCAGAGCGAGGTTGTCTTTGTCTAAGCAGTAATTAAACAATCTGTGTTATACATTCTTATAATGGCATTCAACACTAACACCACACAAGTAGAAGGTCAAGCAACAAATAGACCTCCCTTTTTCGATGGGAGTGATTATGTCTACTGGAAGTCTAGAATGAGAATATTTATTCAAGCTTTTGACTATGAACTATGGAATAATATAGAAAATGGTCCATACATAGCTAGTAAAACTGAGAATGGTGTTAGGATTCCCAAAGCCTCACACGAACTAAATGATACAGATAAAAAGAACTTGAGCCTACATGCCAAGGCAATAAACACCTTGTACTGTGCTCTGAACAGAGACGAATTTAATAGAGTACAAGGGTGTGAGAGCGCTCAAGAGATTTGGCATCTTTTAGAGGTCACACACGGGGGCACAAATCAGGTTAAAGAGAGCAAGTTAAATATGTTAGTTCACGAGTATGAACTTTTTACCATGTTAAAGGATGAGTCTATCTCATCTATGTTTACTCGGTTCACTAACATTACTAATGGTTTGAAAGCTCTCGGTAAGATTTACTCAGGTGAAGAACAGGTAAGAAAAATTTTGAGATATCTATCAAGAGCCTGGCAACCAAAGGTGACAGCAATACAAGAGGCTCGGGATCTTAAGGTTCTAAAGCTTGAGGAGCTCATTGGATCTCTCATGACACATGAGATCACAATGAGGGCAAACGAAAAGGAGGACCTCAAAGAAAAAGAGGTCACAAAGAGAAAGGACATTGCTCTGAAAGCCTCCTCTAGCAAAAATGAAGTATCTGAGGATGAAGAAGAGGAAGATGATGAGGATATAGCTCTCATCACAAGGAGATTCAGTAAATTCCTACAACGAAAGAGGATGCAGGGAAAAAGATTTCCAAATGGTGAGAAGTTGCAAAAAGACAAGGAGATCACATGCTTTGGGTGTGGAAAGCTTGGTCATATGAAGGCAGACTGTCCACAAGCAAAGAAGTATCCCAAGAAGTTTAAGAAGAAGGCCATGAAGGCTACTTGGGATGAAAGTGAAGATGACACCTCTTCTTCAGAAGATGAGGAAGTAGCCAACCTCTGCTTTATGACACATGAGAATGAGGTTAGCATTCCCTTAAGTGATAGTGAATCTGATGAAGATGGTGATATGATTGATGCATTTAATGATTTGGTAAAACAATTTAGCATGCTAAAGGCCAAATATAATTTGCTGAAAAAGGAAAATGCAAACTTAATTGAGAAGCATGAAAATGAACACAATCAACATGAAAAAGAAGTTTTTGAACTGAAAAAGAAAAATGAGACCTTAAATAGTTTTGTTCAGAAATACACTTATAGTAGTAATCAACAAAGCATGCTGTTAAGTGACCAAAGAATGCAATTAGATAAAGCTGGTTTAGGGTATGACAAGTTGAGCAAAAAGAAATCTTATAAGAATTACTTTGTTAAATCTACTGTTTGCCATACGTGTAATGAAGTAGGACATAAGTCTTTTGTATGTCCTTTAAAAACAAACAGTATGAAACCAGGTAGCAAATTACAGTGGGTTCCTAAAGGAACCAAGACTAACACTAGGACCCAAAAGATTTGGGTACCTAAGAAGACTACTTGATCACTGTTTTGCAGGTTGACAGCTCTCCCGGGAGGAATCAGTGGTACCTTGACAGTGGTTGTTCAAGGCATATGACGGGAGACTCAACCAAGTTTGATGTTGTCAACAAGAAAAAGGGCAGTGTTACTTTTGGTGGAAACCAAAAGAGCAGGATTGTTGGCATCGGCAATATAGGTAATCCTTTTAAACCAATCATTGAAAATGTATTATTAGTAGAAGGATTAAAACATAATCTGCTAAGGATAAGTCAGTTGTGTGACAAGGGCTATAAAGTAACATTCAAATCAAATGCTTGTGTGATCAAAGACATTTCAACTAACAATGTTTTGTTTAAAGGATTTAGAAAAGAAAATGTCTATATTGTTGATCTGAATGACTTTGAGCATGTTGATGAAAAATGTTTTGTTGTTAATTCACTAAATGACTGCTGGACTTGGCATAGGAGATTAGGACATGTAGGGATGGATACCTTAGCTAAGATTACTAGGGAGAATTTAGTTAGAGGAATCCCTAAGATATCCTTTGAAAAGGATAAAGTCTGTGAAGCTTGTCAAATGGGCAAGCAGATCAAAAGTTCTTTTGCTTCTAAGAATTCAATTTCTACATCTAAGCCTATCCAACTCCTTCACATGGACCTCTTCGGTCCTTCCAATATAGCCAGCTTAGGAGGCAAATTCTATGCTTTTATTATTGTAGATGACTTCTCTAGATTCTCCTGGGTATATTTTCTGAAGTCTAAGGATGAGACTTTTGACACCTTTTCTAGTTTTAGCAAAAGAGTTCAAAATGAAAAGGAGCTCACCATAGTTGCTATTCGTAGTGATCATGGTGGAAAATTTGAAAATGAGAAATTTGAACTCTTGTGTCTCAAGTATGGAATTGAGCACAATTTCTCTTCTCCTAGGACCCCTCAGCAAAATGGTGTTGTTGAGAGGAAAAATAGGTCTCTCCAAGAGCTAGCTCGGACTATGCTTAATGAGAATTCCCTTCCAAAATATTTCTGGGCAGAATCTGTGTCAACAGCTTGTTATGTGCTCAATCGGGTCTCCATAAGATCTATTCTAGAGAAAACTCCATATGAGCTCTGGAGTGGAAAAACTCCTTCTGTCAAGTATTTTAGAGCCTTTGGTAGCAAATGTTTCATTCTTAATACTAAGGATAACTTAGGAAAATTCGATTCCAAATCTGACCTTGGAATTTTTCTTGGTTATTCTCTTTCCAGTAAAGCATATAGGGTATTCAATAAGAGAACTCTAGTTGTTGAAGAATCAGTTCATGTAAACTTTGATGAGTCCCCTCAACCCACAATCAATGTGGATGAGGATGATATTTTGGATAAACAACTGAATTCTCTTTCCTTAAAAAAGCCTAGTGATCCTCCCCAAGTAGAAAAATCTCTAGAACCTTCCTCTACCTCTCTAGATATTGTTCATGTCAAGGATGACAATCCTGCTCTTCCTAGAGATTGGAAGTATGTCAAAGACCATCCAATAGATGAAATTTTAGGTGATCATTCTTTAGGAGTCAAGACTAGATCCTCCCTTAGGAATCTCTGTGCCAGTGTGACATTTATTTCTCAGATAGAGCCTAAGAATTTTGAGGAAGCCGAATTGGATGAAAATTGGATTGTTGCAATGCAAGATGAACTAAACCAATTCGAAAGGAACAATGTTTGGGAACTTGTTCCAAAACCTGTTGATCATCCTATTATTGGAACTAAGTGGGTTTATAAGAATAAAATGGATGAAAATGGGATTGTAGTAAGAAACAAAGCTAGGCTAGTTGCCAAAGGTTACAATCAAGAAGAAGGAATTGATTTTGAGGAAACCTTTGCACTTGTAGTTAGGCTAGAATCCATTAGAATGCTCTTAACCTTTGCCTGCCATAAAAACTTCACACTCTTTCAAATGGATGTAAAGAGTGCTTTTTTAAATGGATATATCATGGAAGAAGTTTATGTAGTGCAGCCTCTAGGTTTTGAAGACTATGCGAAACCTGATCATGTTTATAGACTTAAGAAGTCTCTTTATGGACTTAAGCAGGCTCCTAGAGCTTGGTATAATTGATTGAAGAACTTCCTTGAGGAAAGGAATTTCAAAAAGGGAAATACAGATTCAACTCTATTTACCAAGCAGAAGGATAAAGACATTCTGTTAGTTCAAATTTATGTTGATGACATTATTTTTGGATCAACTAATGTCAACTTGTGTAATGAATTTTCTTCCCTCATGCAAAGTGAATTTGAAATGAGTATGATGAGAGAGTTAAAATTCTTCTTAGGATTCCAGATTAGTCAATCTCCTGATGAAATTTTCTTCTGTCAAGAAAAATACATTAAGGAACTTCTTAAGAAATTTGGTTTAGAATCTGTCAAATCCTCTAGAACTCCCATGAGTACCACTACCAAATTGGACAAGGATGAAAATGGTATAAATGTGGATATCAAGAAATATCGTGGTATGATTGGTTCACTGTTATATCTGACTGCAAGTAGGCCAGATATTCTGTTTAGTGTTTGTTTATATGCTAGATTCCAAGCTGCCCCTAAGGAGTCTCATTTATCTGCAGTAAAAAGGATTTTCAAATATTTGAGTGGGACTCATGATTTAGGTTTATGGTATCTTAAAGGCACTTCCTTTGATCTGATTGGATACTCAGATTCTGACTATGCTGGTAGTCTAGTAGATAGGAAAAGCACCAGTGGAACATGCCAATTCCTTGGTGAATCTTTAGTTTCCTGGTATTCTAAGAAACAGAATTTTGTTGCACTGTCAACTGCTGAGAGTGAATATATTGCTGCAGGCAGTTGCTGTGCACAAATGCTTTGGATGAAGAAAACTCTAGAGGACTATAATCTGTTCTATGATAGAATTCCTATTCGGTGTGACAACACCAGTGAAATTAACATTTCTAAAAATCCTATTCAGTATTCTAGAACCAAACATATTGATGTAAGATATCACTTCATCCGTGATCATGTTCAAAGAGGTGATATATCTTTATAATTTGTCAATTCTGTTGATCAATTGGCCGACATCTTTACCAAGCCTTTGGATGAAAATACATTCAATAATATTAGAATAAGGCTAGGCCTCATTCGGGTTGAGAAAAACTAAGTTTATTCCTCTGTTGGAAATTCCTGAGTGTTAGAGCATTTCCTTCTGTGATGGCATCGGTAGATGCTGAGTTTTCAATAGGCATCGAAAGATGCATGTCTATCGGAAGGCATCGATAGATGCTGTGTTTTTCTATAGGCATCGGAAGATGCATTTGCATTTCTTAAATCTACTGACACGTGTGACCCATCGGGTTAATCTGTCTTACACGTGTGACTCCATCTCGTCGGGCGATGCCCCTTTTCCATTTAAACTCTGTTTTTTCTCAAAGACGCTTCACATTTCGCGCTCTTTCTGAAAAACCCCTGCCCTACCAGTTTTTCTCTCTCTCGCAAGTTCTATTCCTTCAATGGAGTTTCAGGGTTCATCTTCCTGCGCCGTTTCCAAGCCGGTTCAGAAGAAGGCCAAAACTTATGCTCGTCCTCCACGTGTGATTCCCCGAGCAAAAGAGTGGCCCTCTCTCTACTTTCTCACTAAAGCTGCGGAATTAAGGTATCATGATGATTATCAGTTCAAAACTCTTATACTCAGTCGTGGGATTGACTTTGATGATTTAGCTGTGATGGACATTGTTGAACCCTTGAAGGATCTCGGGTTATTAGGTCTGTTTAATGTAGAGTCCTATTATTATCCAGAACCCATCAAAATGTTCTACGCCAATCTCAGTTTCACCTCTGATTTCTCCGTTATTAAGAGATATGTGTATAACAAACACATAGAAATTACTCCCCAGTACATTAATGCTCTTCTGGAGGTCTCCCATTTGGATAGCTGCCCCTATAAGTATGTATCCGGGACTGAGCTTCCTTTCTTTGGTACATCTGATGGTGAGAGTTTTCTTCAGCTTATAGTAAATGACCCCAATCACACTCCTGATCCTGTTAAAGGTAAACACCTGACCGCAAGGGCCAGGTTATTTCATCAAATGATTGGGTACAATATTGTCCCTAAGGGTGGTCATCACGATGAAATCAGTGCAATGGAGTTTTTTGTTCTGTTTGCAATTTACTTCAAGACACCCTTCAATCTTGGCTTTATTGTTGTTCGAAGGATGATTCAAGCAGTGTCATCCCGGGCTACCTCTTTACCCTACAATCTGCTGCTCATGAAGATATTTATGCAGCTTGAGGTTGCTTTTCCAGAGGATGAAGACCCCTTCCGTCTTCAACCTTCAAGTTACTATTCCCGAACCACTCTTAAGAAAATGGGAATCAAGAGAACAAGAACAGGGAATCTTGTTCTGGATGTTTCTAAGCAAGGTACTGTTAAGGCTGTAGCTGCGAAGAAAGGGAAGAGAAAACTTAGCCTGCCAGAGGAGTCCACTGCTGAGGGTGGGGATGAATCTGAGATACCTGCATTCAATAATTCTCCTTCTCAATCTCAGGCGTCTAGTTTCCAACCTCCTCCTCTTGTGCGAAGTCGTCGTGCCCCTATCTCAAGAGCACTTGTTTCAGAGGCAATTTCTACTCCTTCATCTATGCTTCGTCTCATTCCAGAGAATCCTCAATCTCCTCCACCTGCCCCTCTATTACCAGCTCTGCCTCCTGCTCCTCCATCTCCAGTCCAACAGGATTCTGCTCCTCCATCTCCAGTCCAACAGGATTTTGCTCCTCCATCACCAGTCCAACTACCTCCTTCAGTCCAATTACCTCCTCCAAGTACAACTGCTTCTCAAGTCCCAATCCCTTCACCTCCTTCACCTGCACACTTGATGCCTTCACTATCTGCCCTTTCACATATTTCCCTCACTCCTCAAGCACCAGTATTCTCACCCATTCCCTCAGTACCACCTGCCACTCCTATAACTTATCAGATGAGATCTTCAATGAGTGAGACTCAGTTTAATGAGCTGAAGGCCTCTATTGACCGCCTTGAGACTACTCTTAGCTCCATTGAAAGTAAGATTGATCAGTCTCTTGATGCCAAGCTAGCCAAGCATAACCAAGTCATGCGCACTGATTTAGATACTAGTCTTGGTTTGCTGACTCAGAAAGTGGATGCTGATAGGCGCATGGTTGTCAGGGAACTTGCTTCATTCCGATCTTCTATTGACAATCTGATTCCTGCACCCGAACCTGATCCATTCTGTTCAATCGATGTCTCAGAGGCTTGCTATGAAGATCTCTTTCTTCCATTTTCTCGGTCTGAAGTTTATGACGACGTGCGCTTCATGTCACTGGATATTCATGAAGTTGAGCTATCATTCACACCTTCTGTATCTTCATCTGCTCCTGCATCTTTCTCTCTTCCTGCTGTCTCTGCTGCTCCTCCTACTGTCGAAACTCCTCCATGTATGGCCATGGTGGTGTATCAAGGTCCCTCTTCCTCTGTTGCTCCTCAGCCAGAGACTACTCCATGCCTGGAACTTGTGCCTTATCAGCCACCTCTCTCTCTTGATATACACTCCCTTCCAGCACTTGTTGATGCCTATCTCAATTCAAACTGTGATGTGTCTGCTTGGATTAGCCAAGCTTTTTGGAATCATTTTGTAGCTTTCTTTAAATAGATGACTTTGTATGTGTACACTTTTATTGAATTCTACTTACATTTACTCTGATGTTTTTTGTGAACTGTGTTGAATTCATTATTTCTGTTGTCTCTCTGATTGTTTTTGATAATGTCAATGGGGGAGAATATATTTGATTGCTGGATGATATGCATGCTTCAGTTACTATTTTTTTTTGGAAATCTGAAAACATCTCGATATATGCATGTTTGTGAAACTCTGGTTGCTCCGTGTTTGTTTTAAAATATATGCATGTGCTATGGGGGAGCTAGAATTATGGGGGAGAGTAAGCATTAATCAAATTTACATTAGTATCTTGTCATCATCAAAAAGTGGGAGATTGTTGACTTAAATAGAGTTTAAGTCTAAATATGTTTTTGATGATGTTTTTGAATGATAAGTAAGTAATTTGATTATGTTGATTATGTCTAAAAAAAAATAAGAATATTTAATTATACATTTGATTTTAATCCTTTGGAAATACCCTTGAAAAGGGTATTTTAGTGTTCTAATAATATTGGTTAAGTGTACAAGGCGTGCATCTGCCGATGGTTTTTAAAGCTTGCATCTGCCGATGGTCTCCAAAGCCTTCATCTGCCGATGACATATCAACTTGCATCTGCCGATGGAGTCATCAAGCCGATGAAGTTCAAGATGCATCTGCCGACGTTTTTTTAAGGTGCATCTACCGATGGAATTCAAAGTCTTCATCTGCCGATAACTTTTGAGATGCATCTGCCGATGACGTTTGAAGATGCATCTGCCGATGGCGTTTGAAGCTGCATCTGCCGATGGCACTTTCAAGCTGTTCCTGCCGATGAACTTTCAAGGTGCATCTGCCGATGGCTTTTCAGAATACACTGCCGATGAAGTTTCAAGATGCATCATGCCGATGAAGTTCAAAGCTTGCTCATGCCGATAGCTTATTCGTGTTGCATCTACTGATGGCGTTGAAGATACATATGCCGATGGACTCTTAGAGCAACACATACCGATGACGTGGAGATTGAATTAAAGCTGCTTTCATCGATGATCTTCCGCCAGAATTCAAAATAGCCGCGAAGCTATAGTGAAGTCGTTTTTAGCATTAACTCCAGAACTTTAATGGCGACGACGACTTGCAACTACAGACGGCAACGGCTACGTGAAATTGTACGAAAGCTGCTCCAACGGTAACAAAGTTTCTATTATTGGATAAGGAGCATTGAAGTCAAGCCGATTTTGAAGACAGAGTATTTAAGCCGAGGATAGAGCACGAAGATACAACTTTTGCGAATTTGATTTCCTGAGCCCTAACTTGCAATTCATACTCTGTATTTTCTATCTACATCTTTCTATACCAAAACTTGATATTCTGTTTTGAGAGTTTGTAGATTATCATAATCTGTCATTCAAATCTGAAAAATCCTGTAAGGCAGTGGATTGACGCCCGTAAAGTTCAATCCAGGATTGTGTAAGGTTGTGGATTAGGCCCGTAAAGTTCGATCAGCATTTCTCGTTGAGGAGAAGTAAGGAATCTTCAAGGGGGAGCCTTGGAGCGTGGACGTAGGCAGTTTGGCCGAACCACGTTAAAAACTGTGGTGTCGAATTTCTCTCTCTCTCTTTACTTTCTTTGTTTGTCTGCTATTAATTTATAAGTATTTTATTCAAGAGAGAAATTTAGTTAGACTTGAGATTAAAATTTAAAAATGTCTAATTCACCCCCCTCTTAGACAATATCGTTCCTACACGAACCACTCAGCCCTGGGCCACCAGGACACATGTGCTAGGGCACACCAGGAGAGACGAACCACTCAACCCTGGACCCAAGGGGACCACGCAGTGGACTTATCAACCACCAGGAGGGACGAACCACTCAGCCCTGGGCCACCGGGACACACGCGCTAGGGTAAACCAGGATAGAAGAACCACTCAACCCTGGGCCCAAGGGGACCACACAGTGAACTTATCATACCGGGGGTAGCAACGAACAGACACTGGCCAGGTTAGGCAAAAGGGCTAGCATAGCTCAGAACCCATTCCACCATTCGCGGGGCGTACCACACATTCCACCTATTATCAGGGGGCATACCCTACATTCCGCCATTCGTGGGACGTACCGCACATTCTACGTATTATAAGGGAGCGTACCCTATCCAAACAAGTGTGGGGAGTACCACAGCAACCCTCAAACAAGGGTGCAACTGGGCAAAACCCCCTGATACTCTTAGCGTATGGGCCCAGCTAAGAGTGCCAGACGGTTATCTCCCGTATCAAACTCTAAATGGCACAGCAGAAAACCAATACATGAATAACACCAATGTATGAATAAAATCCATCTGCATGCCAAAATAATAAATCTCATGGAAATCTCAAATCGAGCCCGTCGACTAGGGCGAGCAAAACATGGCATCTAAAATCCACTAGGCATTATGAATCAGTCAAAAGTATACATGCCCCAATAATGCAAAATTCTCATGTTAGTAAAAATGCCTACTTCAATACTAGTGATATCCCACCAAAAATAATATACGTGCATGCAAGACTAGGTATAACACAATAAGTATAATAACTCATACCCCTGTGGCAAGTCCTCCTATCCTCGGTAAACTGTGGCTCCTCGGGAATTGATTCGAACTCAGCAAAATCTTCTGAATCTGAAGGTCAAAACAAATGAGTAACCCCGTTAAGGTCCAATTGGGTTTAGAAATGATATAAAAAGCGAACTGGGGCAAAAACGGGACCAAACGGCTCGAGTTGACTTTTGGGATCAAAAGTCAACTCAGATCAAATTCAACAGTTGACTTTGACTAACAGGTTCAGTTCGGTTCGGATCAGACCGGTTCAGGTCGGACAAGATTGGGTTCGGTTCGGGTGTGATTCGGACCAGTTCGAGTCAAACCGGTTCGGGTCAGTCCGGATTGGATCGATCTGATCCGGACGAACCCGTCCCAGCTGGGCTCGGGTCGGACTCGGTCCGAATAGGGCTGGTCCTGACCCGAACCTGGATTTGGTTTGGCCTTGCCCAACCCATGCCCAACTCGGCCTTGGGCCCGAGTTGACTCGGCTGTCGACCGAGTCAATTCGACCGTCGACGGCCAAGTGCCTCAGGTTGGAAATCACGTTTTTCTGACCTGTTTTCCGCCAAAATTCCTTTCCAACACAATTCTTATCTTCTTTCCGGTTTAATCCTGCCAAAAACACCGAAGATTCGACCTCAAAACATAAATCTACAAAAACCTAAAAACCCGAAACTTCTCGGGCAAAATCGGGAGATAGAGGGCTTACCTTCAAAAATTCCCTTCGCCAACATTGATCTACGTTTTGAGACGAACGTTTTGACACCAAGATCGCATCGAACGAAGGTCGTTCTGGCGTCGGCGATTTCTCACCCTCTCGCAGTCGGCTCTCTCCTCTCTCTCCTTGGTTTTTCTACCGACAAAAGAAAAAAATCAGGTTTCTTGAAAACCTGATTGTTTTAAAAAATAGATTTTTAATTATTTTATTTGTTATTTTAATTTAATTAATTCTTTTATTTAATTTACAATAAATCTATTTAACATTCGGTTTCTCGATTTCAATCCTTACCGAATAATTTCCTTCGGTAAATACTGACGTTTTACTCCCGTGAATTTAATTCACTCAAGACACCCGAACGTCAACTTAAAATTTTAATTAAATTCATTTAAATTCTCCGTACGGGTCACAGATGACCAAAAATTCGTACGTCGCCACTCTTCAAAAAATTTGTGAAATCAGACTCAACTTACACTTAAAATTCATGAAAAATTTATTCAAAATTTATCTTTATTAAATTTTAACGGATTTTACAGTAGGGGTGGTCAACAACTACTCGGAACCTCGAAGCCCTCGTTTCGGTTCAGTTTTGAAACGGTTTTCAAAGCAAAGCGAACCGATATTCGATTCTAAATTTTTGAAAACCGAACAAATTTAATTACTTATTTTAATCTTAAATATTTGTAAGTAAATTTTTTGGTTAAAATTTTTCATATGTTATCCAAATCATGGCCAAGTAATATATTTAGAACGAATGAAGATAGAGTGCCTTTTGAGTCCGATAATAAGCATTATTCCATTATTTGCTCTAGGAGAGTAGAATTTGGACGTTTTACTTCATTGAGAATAAGAGAATTATTTGAGAAAATTAGAATAGTCAGATTGTGTGTAATTGGTGGTGATACTCACAAGCGACTTATTCGTCTATTTTATTCAAACATTGCTTGTACGACACAACTATTAATGGTGTAAGCATACATTCTTGGACGAAAAATTAAGTTGACCCCAAGTTTTATCAATGAGGTAATTGGTTTTTCGATGGACGAGCTGAGTAAAGAGTACTTTCATATTTCTCGAGATCCAAACTTTATTAAGCAAGGAGAGGGGCATGATTTTTTGAAGAAAGTACATAGAAATCCTCATATTGAGATTTCTAGACAAAATTTTTTATTTTTTTATTTTTAAAAAGCACCTTACATATATTAATTTACTCAACAAAAAATACACCTTTTAATATCAAACCAAAATCCAAACAAAAATTATTCAACAATTCTAATATTCTATATCAAATCCAACTAAAGTCAACCTAACAAGTACACAATAATTCTATATAAATTCCAATTAACATCTATTAAACTGATCAAATATAAAACTAAACTCCATATAAAGTATAAACTATATCCAACTTAAGTTCAAAAATTGTATATACAAATAAACCAAATCTATATAAAATTTAACTAACATCCATTAATCAGAAAAGTAAGCCCAATGACTGAGACTCCAAATTCCATCGACAAGTCAGCCACCACACCACACTCCACATTATATATGAAAATGACATTCAAATTCCAATTTAATCTTTATAAAAGATAATCATTTTTTCTATGAAGATAAAAATGATTAACAAAAAAGAAGAGTACATTTACAATTCAATAATAGTTGGTAAATCTTCCTCTCCTTCTTCGTTCCTATGATTGTTGGCAATAATTTCTAGACAAAACAAAATGCAATAGTAAAGATTTGCAACAATGTTTGAACTCGAAAACTCATCTCCTTTGTACTTCAAATATAATCTTTCCATTGAAGTCTCTATTTGTTTCATAAAATCTCAAGTTCGTTCATTACCTAGCGAAATGCTCATACAATATTTTAAGAATTTTGATTTGCATCTTGGATCAGGTAGAACGGCTACAAAGGCAAGAGGATGATTGATCTTGCCAAAACTTTCACAATACTTGTCAAACTTGTTTAGCATTCCAAGAGCCATTTTTCTCAATAACACATTATCACTCTCTATATACTTTTAGATAATCATCTTCACCTCACATACTTCACTAATATACAAATTTGAGTTAATGTGGAATGACGCAAAAATTTTGACAGTTGTATTTTAAAACACCTTAAAAAACTAGTAGAATTCTCGAATGTTAGTCCAATCTTCGTTTGTAGGAGGTCCTTCATCTCCTATGTCCAATACAAAATTCATATCACATTCTCCTAATTTTTCAAAGGCTTTTGCATACTTTCCAGCATTCTCTAATATCATGTCCATAGAGTTTTATCGAATAGACACATCAAGGCTTACATTACCATTAAATGTAATTTTCAGACTGTCAATACAACTCTTAAATTGTTGTAATCGTCCTGGTGAAGATTTAACATATTTTACCGTCTTTCATACTCTACTAATTGAATATTGATGTTCTTCTAGTCTATCATTAACAATCACAGAATATGAGTAAAACAACGTGATGGGATCACGGCTTCGAATAGAGGGGATCATGGATTCAATCTAGCAGAAGACTTGATTTAAAAGACAACAAAATGGGTGCTGGAAGAGAATTAGACAGATGCAATGAACATACGCGAAAAACATGGGTGAACAGAGTATAAACACAGAGAAGAAAATGGAGATGAAGATGAAGATGAAGGGGTGCTGTGCATTGCTATGTATAATTATCTAAGAATGATCCAAAAGATTGCCGGTAACTAGAAGGGATTCTTTGCCGGCCGTTTGGTTGATAAACAGCGCCAACGGAAAAAAACAGCTTCTTGGGAGAGGCATGCTCCAACGAAGGGAAAACACCCTTTTGACTCAAGCTTTTCCTTCAGAAAAGACTGACGATGAATGGAGAAGAGTGGAGGTGATGACCCGTTGTTGGCCTAGAAGCAACTGTGCTTTGGGCATCATTGCTAGAGACAAATTCACAGCGAAGGAAAAAAGATTCCGGCCGTCCCTTCTGTATGGAACAAGGCCCATGACATAGAGCTCTCGGGTGTCGTGATTCTTAAGTTGAGTGCAGGTAGATATAAAAGAACAATTTACGTGGTGAATAAATAGTTTTTATCAGAAATTTTCATTTATACCAAATTAAAATATCTTATATATTTTGAATTTGATAATAGGAAAAACTGAATTTTTAATTGAATATGCATAATTCATTTCACAGAAATCAGTTCTTTGTGGTGGGCTAGGTTGGAGATTGAATTCGTAAATCTGTTTTAGATTGCTTATTATTTTGGTAATCAGTTTTTCAACTTTATTTTTAATATTAAATAAAAATACTAAATTACTTTCACTACGGGATAAATAAAGGTTTCAACGTTACAATCAACATCTGATTATTAGCGTTGTCTTGTGGTTATCATTGTTACAATCAACTCTATTGAATTGTTGGTTTTAATGGTTATCATCTACGTACAAATGGGGTCCCCAATTACTATTCTCGGTTTTAGTTGTACGTGAAGTCCCACCATGCACAGTTCACAAATTAAATTTTAGTGACACTTTTCAACAACTACAACGACAACCGTAAACAAAGAAATAACTCTTGGAATAAATCAAGAATTTTGAGTTTCCTCTCATTCCCAACCTCCTCGGCTATGGCAGATTCATCAGCTTCCAAGAGGTACCCTGGTTTTTTTGAGTTTCTTCATTATGCTACCATCTATCTTATTAACCAATCATCTGTCTTTCTGGCAGGGTCGCAGTTGTTACCGGAGCTAACAAAGGCATCGGCCTCGAAATATGCAGGCAATTGGCTGGAGCGGGGGTGATTGTAGTTCTAACTGCGAGAGACGAAGAGAGAGGCCGGAAAGCTGTTGAGCTGCTGCAACAGGATGGGATCTCCGATAATGTCTTCTTTCATCAGCTTGATGTTGTTGACCCTGCCAGTGTTGCTTCTTTGGCTGAGTTCGTCGGAACCCACTTTGGAAAGCTTGATATTTTGGTATTTTTCATCTTTATTCTAAATAATCTAGCATGATTATAGATATACACAGCACTCCATTGACTCTGTATGATAATAAGATAAAAAACGAGATGAAATTATGAAATAAATATTATTCTAGAGGTCAATTAGCTCTATAACTAGAGGTCAATTAGCTCTATTAAAATATCATTCTAGAGGTCAATTAGTTCTATTAAAATATCATTCTAGAGGTCAATTAGCTCTATTAAAATATCATTCTAGAGGTCAATTAGCTCTATTAAAATATCATTCTAGAGGTCAATTAGCTCTATTAAAATATCATTCTAGAGGTCAATTAGCTCTATTAAAATATCATTCTAGAGGTCAATTAGTTCTATTAAAATATCATTCTAGAGGTCAATTAGCTCTATTAAAATATCATTCTAGAGGTCAATTAGTTCTATTAAAATATCATTCTAGAGGTCAATTAGCTCTATTAAAATATCATTCTAGAGGTCAATTAGTTCTATTAAAATATCATTCTAGAGGTCAATTAGCTCTATTAAAATATCATTCTAGAGGTCAATTAGCTCTATTAAAATATCATTCTAGAGGTCAATTAGTTCTATTAAAATATCATTCTAGAGGTCAATTAGCTCTATTAAAATATCATTCTAGAGGTCAATTAGCTCTATTAAAATATCATTCTAGAGGTCAATTAGTTCTATTAAAATATCATTCTAGAGGTCAATTAGTTCTATTAAAATATCATTCTAGAGGTCAATTAGTTCTATTAAAATATCATTCTAGAGGTCAATTAGTTCTATTAAAATATCATTCTAGAGGTCAATTAGCTCTATTAAAATATCATTCTAGAGGTCAATTAGCTCTATTAAAATATCATTCTAGAGGTCAATTAGCTCTATTAAAATATCATTCTAGAGGTCAATTAGCTCTATTAAAATATCATTCTAGAGGTCAATTAGCTCTATTAAAATATCATTCTAGAGGTCAATTAGTTCTATTAAAATATCATTCTAGAGGTCAATTAGTTCTATTAAAATATCATTCTAGAGGTCAATTAGCTCTATTAAAATATCATTCTAGAGGTCAATTAGTTCTATTAAAATATCATTCTAGAGGTCAATTAGCTCTATTAAAATATCATTCTAGAGGTCAATTAGCTCTATTAAAATATCATTCTAGAGGTCAATTAGTTCTATTAAAATATCGAGATGTTCGAGAAGTCTAGTGACTCTCTCTTAAATTATTTTTACCAAAAAGATGATCTCCTAGTTTCGAAATAACATTCAATTATCTTGACATATAATATATGCTCTATGATTAATTATTTAATACCAAGTTATTTCTCATGAGAAATTTCCTCTGCATTCTTGTCTTCTTCTTTCTCTTCAACACATTCTCGCTCAGGTGAACAATGCTGCCATCATTGGAATTATTTTCCATGGGGATGCTATCGTGAGAGCATCTGAAGCTGCTGGCGATTGGGTATGATATCTAATATATGTACCTTAACTTCCCATTCTCAAAATCTTAATCTAACTCTTCTAATTTTCGAGATCGAGTTTGTCTTTTCTGGTGTAGCCAAGTGAAGAGAAAGTCGTATTGGAACGAAATAGCTCCCCAGAATTATGAACTGGCAGAAGAATGCCTGCAAATAAACTAATATGGAGCTCAAATAATGGTGGAAGCACTTTCACCCCTCCTTCAATTATCAGAGTCTCCTCGAATCGTTAATGTCTCATTCTTGTTGGGACATTTGTCGGCATGGAACATCCTGTTACAGATTTGAAAACTGGTCTAATTTTAGGCAAAGATTGACAAAACCCACTCCAGAAAACTGCTGAACTTTTTTCTGTCTTTTTCAGTACATTCCCAATGAGTGGGCAAAAGAGGTTCTTAATGACGAGGAAAACTTGACGGAAGAGGGGGTGGACGAAGTTATAAAGGTGTTTGTCAGACATTTCAAGCAAGGCTGTTTGAAAGAAAATGGCTGGTCTGTCCATGTTTCTGCGTATAAACTTTCGAAATCAGCCTTAGCCTTGAATGCGTACACAAGAATCCTCGCCAAGAAATATCCGAACATGCTTGTGAATTCTATCTCCCCCGGCTACACCAAAACCGATATGACTCGTGGAACTGGGCTCATAACAGCTACTCAGGGAGCTGAAAATGTCGCGAGATTGGCTTTGGTTAGTGCAGACGGTCCGTCTGGTCTCTTCTTCATCCTTAGTCAACTTTCAAGCTATTGATTTGTTATGATGGTTCAAACATGAAAGAAATTCATATTTTGAACTTATTGTCGAATTTGGGTTTTCTTTTCGATCTTCCAATGTTTCAAGAATTAATGCAATCACTATGTTAAAATCGTTTTTCTTCGATGTAATTTCAATGACGAGAATACAGAATAGTCGAGGCGGTGGTTTATGTTTTCGCAAGTTGTAGTGAATATCGACGTTATGTTGATTAATATGTGATTAGTAAGTGATTTGCAAAGCCAGGTTTAAGGGCGGTATATAATCATTGAGTAATGTTACATTTATCTTCTATTATATATGTTAAGTTTACCTCTTGTTTATTAATTGGTGCATTATTACTTTTTTTTATATAATTTATCATATTTATTACATAATTTAGGAAGATTAGACCTTAGAATTAGAAAATAAACAGTCAGATTAGGTATAAAGGAACAATTTATGTGGTCAACCCATAGTTTCTATAACAAATTTTGTTTTTTTTAAAGAATATCAAATTAAATATCTTATAAATTTTGTATTTGATAATCAGAAAAACAATTGAAGATGCAAAGAATTCTTTCCATTCAATAGTTGTCATGTATCTAAATTGAAATTCAGACTAATCACGAAATCTATAGTGATTACTTGTCATACGTCTTAACGATCCAACTAATATCATATTATCCACGTTCATCTGCTGTCACGTCAAACATCTAATTACATAGTCTTTTAGATCAAATTTAATGGTTTTTTACTAAATAATTAAAATTTAACTCAGATAACAATATAATTAATCATCATGATCATCTTCAACGTGACATCAAAACTCTTCGTACATTTATAATACCCAAAAACTATGTAATAAAAAACTCATAAAAGATATTATATTCCCACAAATGAATTGAAATTGGTGTACTTTATTCTAATTAATTGATCCTTTGACCAAGCTTGTAGTTACTCTCTTCATTGCCTCCTCCTTTTGCAAGGGGATGAAAATGTTCCAATCTTATACGACGTCTTACCTTTCTTAATATAACATTATGATAGTTTTCATGAGTGTGGTCATCAATATTAATTTAAAGTGCTTTAGCATTTGACTTCATTGAAATCCAACATTAATATTTTGAGGACTGATCAAACTCTCTGTAACGACCCGATCCGGCCCACACCATCGAGAGGAATCCGCGAACCGATCGTGCGGTTTCTACCACCGCCACGTGGTCCCCTCAGGGCTATCCACGTGTACTCACGATCTTCTCTATCCCTAGGTAAGAGTTTTTACCTTCCAAGTGATTTGAACTCGAGTCTCCAGGACTTATGACCACAAATCTCCCATCACTTGTAATAAGCCCAAGTGGTACAAGTGAAATTATAATGTAGGGCCATGGCCATACCATGACAAAACATTTAGTTGTTGGCACTGTTGCACCCCTTTGTGTGGACCGCATATATTAACTCCTTAGTAGGAGTGGGCAAAACGGGAGGTATGCCCTATTCAAATCGAAAATCGTAGGTACTATCAGGTTTCAGCCTATATGCGACTAGTGACCCGTTCTTAATATATAAGCAACAATTTTCACTATTTAATTCACATTTTTTTTATGCAAAAAAAAAAAAAAAAAAAAAAAAAGCTAACTAGAACCGAATTGAACAAAATAATGGATGATAAGATATCACCCATGGTTGAATAGCTTACCTAAAATGGCAAAACATGAAGGCTGAGCTCCACAGTGAAATAGAGAAAAAGGAGGAAAGAGAGGAAGGACAGAGACATAAAAAGTAAAAAGGTGACTTTGTTATACATGATTAAAAGTTTGCAGTTAATCAACACTCATGAAAAAAGGCCTTTTCTAGAGAGAGAAAGCAATAGGATAATGGAAGAGACAAACCCACTCGTGCAAAGTTTCGTTTGCTTGGTTTTTAGAGAGAGATGGGTAGAGAGAGATAGAGAGGGAGAGGATCGGAAAGCCAGCTTCTTTTACTTCCAAATTAAAAGTAAAACCCTTCAAACCCAAAGTGGATCTCCCCACGTCCACACGTCTCCTTTTGGTAAATTCATTAATAAATTCAAACTATTTTTTGGTATCAGGGTGAGTTATACCCTCTCACATTTATTAACATGGTATCAGAGGGGAGAGAGAATCTCCCTCATATATATACAAAGCACAAACCCATTCAATAGACGATGTGGGACAAACACAATAATTAATACCGGCCCTCATATATAGCGTGCCTGGGCTGGGTCCAATTCCCACCATCGTCTAGCTCTGATACCATGTTAACACATGTGACATAATAGAACTCATCCCCAAAAGGTAGCTCGAGTGAAGAGGAAATCTCCCTCACATATATACAAAACGCAAGCTCATCCAATAACCGATGTGGGACAAACACAATTATTTTAACTATTAATTCATATAATAGTTAAACTTACATATTTTATATAGTAATATTTTGACTCGTTAAAAAAAAAGAATAAGACACGACTAGATATACTTTGATATGTTAGAATTCTCGAAGCAATATAGATCCGAATCTTGTTTTCGGAGATCGTTTGAAGATCTTTCTCGTGTGCAAAATATGTTTTTTTTTTTTTTTTGCTGTTTTACGAAAACCCTAACTCTTGTAAACGATGAAAAATTCTAAATTTACTTTGTGCTAGGTTCCAAGCTGCTCCTAAGGAGTCCCACTTAAATGCAGTCAAGATAATATTTAAATATTTGAGTGGAACTCATGATTTAGGATTGTGGTATCCGAAGGGTACTTCTTTTGATCTCATAGAATATTCAGATTCTGATTATGCTGGAAGTCTAGTTGATAGAAAAAGCACCAGTGGAACATGTCAATTCCTTGGTGAATCTCTAGTTTCTTGGTACTCTAAGAAACAAAACTCTGTTGCATTGTCAACTGCTGAGAGTGAATATATTGCTGCTGGCAGTTGTTGTGCACAAATGTTGTGGATGAAGCAGACTTTAGAAGACTACAACCTTTACTATGATAGGATTCCTATTCGGTGTGATAACACCCGTGCAATAAATATTTCCAAGAATCCAATCCAGCATTCTAGAACTAAGCATATCGAGGTTAGATATCACTTCATAAGAGATCATGTTCAAAGAGGTGATATTTCATTAGAATTTGTCAATTCAGGAAATCAATTAGCTGATATTTTTACCAAGCCTCTGGATGAAAAGACCTTCAACAATATTAGAATAAGGTTAGGTCTCATTCGGATTGAGAAAAACTGAGGTTTGTTTGGAAATTTTTAAGTAATAGAGCAGAATGATCTATCCTTAGTTGTGAGTGTTTTCCTTCCTGTCTATGACTTTCACTATGCATCGGAAGATATGCATCTTCCGCTGACTATCGGAAGATGTGCATCATCCATTGTGCACCAGTAGATATGGGCATCTATCTGGTGACACGTGTTATCCATCGGGCGATATTTTTTCGTCGGTCGAAAACCCTAAGTCATTCAAACTTGCTTAATACGCTTCATTTTTTTTTTCGCGCTCTTTCAAAAGACCCTGCACCTTCTGTCGAGTCCTCTCTTCAAAGTTTCTCTTGCTTTGATTCAGTTGCTTCTCTCTTTCACATTTTCGCTTCCAGAAAACTGTTTCATCGATCATGGCATCTTCATCTCGCGTTGTTCAGGGACCAGCTAAGAAAAAGGCCAAGGTTTCCAGTTCGTCAGCCACGAGAACTTCCTCGTGCAACTGAATGGCCGTCTCTCTACTTTCTTAGTCGTGATGCCGAAGCGAGGTATCATGATGATTTTAAGCATAAATCTCTAATTCCTAGTCGGGGTATTATCTTTGAGGACTTTGATGGCTTGGATTTAATTGAACCCCTGAAGAGTCTTGGTCTGTTAGGGTTATTTGACGTTGAATCTTTCTATTATCCCGTAGCCATTAAAATGTTTTATGTCAATCTTAGCTACCCTTCTGACTTCTCTACAGTTTCGAGTTATGTGTATGGAAAACACATAGTTCTAACGTCTCAATCAATCAATGAGCTGTTGGAAAGCCCCCTTTTGGATTCTCAAGTCAAGTTTTTTGCGTCAGGAAATGAGCCTCCCTTCTTTAACTCTCTTGAGGGTCAGCAATTTTATAGGACTATTGCTCGTGACCCAAATCTCATCCCTAACCAGTTAAGGAGCAAGCACCTCAACATCAAGGCTCGGCTCTTTCATCAGATGATAGGATATAACATCATTCCAAAGGGTGGTCACTACAATCAAGTGAGTGGCATGAAACTATTTGTTCTGTATGCACTCTTCCAACAGAAACTTTTCAATGTGGGATACATTGTGTTAAGATGGATGATTCAAAGTGTTTGAGCCAGGGCTTCATCTCTCCCTTACAATCTGCTTCTCATGAAAATCTTTGAGAAGTTTGCTGTAGAATTTTTAGAGGAAGATGAGCCTTTCCATCTTCAACCTTCTAGCTTTTACTCCCTCTCCACTTTGAACAGAATGAGGATAAAAAGGAATAGACAAGGGGTTCTTGTCTTAGATGATTCTCGCCAGAAGGGTTCTAAGGCACAGTCTGTTAAGCTAGGGAAGAGGAAACTTGCCCTGCAGGAGGAATCAATTAACGAAGGAGGGGATGAATCTGAGATCTCTGCCTTTGATAATTCACCTTTCACTTCTCAGGTGTCTCGCTCCCACCCTCATCCTCCTCCTATTCCCAGACACCCTTCCCCCTCACATACTTTTGTGGCACCTCCTGCTCACTCATCTGTGCCTCTTCTACCTCCAGAGAGTCCAACTTCTCCTTCCTCTACTCCTCTTTTGCCATCTCTGCTTGCCCCACCTCTCATGTCTCCAGTTCCACCTACTGCTCCTCTAGTCCAAACCTCCTCAAATCCAAACCTTCCAATTACTCCTCAAACTCCAAAGACATATCAGAGGAGATCAACCATAAGTGAGGAATAGTTCTCTAAGTTAATGACCCGCATAAAAAGCTTCGGCACTGCTCTCTCATCTGTTCAGGATCAGATGAATAAATCTTTAGATGCCAAGCTCACTCAAAACAGATTGGACATGAGCATAGATCTTGACTCAGTTCAGGACAGGTTGTCTAGAAGGATGGATAGACTTGAAGGCTCCTTCTCCAGGGACTTTCGGTCTCTTCAGTCTGACGTTCAAGGTTTTCAGCCAGAACCGCATCAATCTCTTTGTTACTCGTCGGGCTGTTCTGAAGATTTCCTCCCTCCAATCTTTCAACCTGAGGTTGACCAGGAAGTGAACTTCATGCCTTTGGATATCCAAGACGCTGAGCTTAAGTTCACTGATCTTTTTAGTTCCCCTGTCTCCGAGTCTACATCTGATCTTCAAGGGTCAATGGCTGCTTTTCAGGCTGCTCTTCCAGTAAAGCCACCACCATGTCTGGACTTGGTGGTATATCAAGGACCCTCTCCATCTGCTGCTCCTATGCTAGAGCCTCCTCCATGTATGGACTTGGTGGTATATCAAGAACCACTCTCTCTCGATATTGTATCACTTCAAGCACTCGTAGATGCTTATTTCCTTCCGTACCTTGAAGTGCCTTCTTCGCTTATCCAAGCGTTTTAGAAGCGCTTTTTAGATTTCGTTTAAATAGGCGATATTTTTTTTAAAAAACAATTTTACTGCTATCCCCATATTTGGTATTTTGTTTTTTCTCTTTCATTAATATACACATGTTGAGTTGTTGATTGCTTTATATTTTTTTTGATAATGTCAAAGGGGGAGAAATCTGTGTATTGATCTGTGTATTGTGAACTGAAATGAACTGCTGAACTGTTCTGTTGTCGTGAACTGAAATGAACTGCTGAATTGTTATGAACTGTTGAAAACTAAATTGGCTTGCATGCACATGCTGTGGGGGGAGCTAGAATTATGGGGGAGTGTTTGTCAATCAATTAATACTCATAGTTTGGCATCATCAAAAATGGGGAGATTGTTGACTTATATTATGTTTAAGTCTAACGACGTTTTTGATGATGTGTTATTAAGTAATGTAATTTGATTGAGATTATGTTAATGAGGATAATAAGCTGATTATCGAATTAAATATATGAGATTAATGAACAAATAAATAATTTTGTTATTTGCATTTATTTGGAAATGTCTTTTGAAATATTGTGATTTTCAGGCATTCGATCACCTTGAAGGTAATGATGTATTAATTAGTACAACTAATTACTTATTTTGACTATTTGTTTATTAATTACACTAATTAATGAGTGACAAGTAAGAAAGTAAGAATTAGAATGTAACAATAGAGGTAAAAGTCTCCATACTCAATAGGAAATACTGAAAATTATAAATAATATGCAGAAACTTCACCTGCATAGATAACTTTGCGTTTTCTTCAAAAAGAAGTCTCTCCTATCCATGTTCAAGTGTAAGAAAATTAAAGAAATAAAATATAAGAGAAAATGAAAATATAATTTATTAAATTATTTTTCTAAATATTAAAATACTCACCTTTGCTTTTAGTTGCTCGATTTGTTCCTTGAAAAAATTCTTTTGTTTAAATGATTATTTTAGGGTTTTAGAGAAAATAAATAACAATAAAATAAGTATTTTAGAGGTCAAGTTTCGCACTTCGCACTCCTCTTTCAGTTTGCTCCTGTCCAAGTGTAAGGTGTGTATGTTGTTACTTTGCAGCAAGATTGACTCTTTTTGTACCCTTCGCTCAACAAAAACTCTATCTACCCAACATGAGTGCCTCCCTTCGCACGATGCACAGAGGCACAACCCACAGACAGAGATTCTATTTGTGCCCTTCGCTAGGCAGAGACGACTCTATCTCTGCCCAGCGGCTAGCGCCCCCTCTTCGCACATAGAGGCCCTCTATTGTACGAGATCTAAAAGTACTGGGTGTGTTCTGCCCTGCCCAATGCCCACCCCTAGTTGACTAGCTGTAACATATTGTTGTCATCCAAATTTATAAAAAATTATTAATAGTAATAAGTTTATACAAAATTGTTGAATGGTGATAATAATATGTTTAGTTTATATCTTGCTTTACTGCAAAACAATGTCAGTCAAATTTTCGGTAGGATGGATTCTTCTCATGGTGAAAATTTGTATGTGGATGCGAGAAAAACTAAGTCTCTAGTTTGAAATCACTACAAAAGAGTACTAATCACCGATTCAGCTAAATGTAATTATTGTGGACAAATTTATGTAGCACATTTGACGAAAAATAGGACTTCAAGTTTAATAAAGCATATTAAAGTATGAAAAAAGTTTTCACGAAATTTAGACAGTAAGCAAAGTATTCTGAGCTTTAGACCTAATGAGAGCAACATTGCTGGTGTACCCACATTTACTATAATGGCTGCTCTAGAAATTCTCACAAAGATGATTATCTTGGATGAATTGCCACTGAAAGTTGTTGAAGAAATTAGTTTTTAGGACATTTTGTCTGTGTCTCAATTCTAAGTTTATTATATCATCTAGAAGAACAATTGCAAGAGATATTTCAGACAGAAAGAAGTAAGTTGAAGGAATATTTTTTTACAGCATCATAGAGGGTATGTTTGACCACTAACACATGGACATCTATTCAGAATTTGAATTAAATGGTACTGACATGTCATTATATTGATCAAGAGTGAAAAGTGCAAAAGAAGATATTTAATTTTTGTTTGATTCTAAACTATATTGATAAGGAAGTTGAAAAATATTTACTTAATTGTGAGATTGAAAATGTTACAATCGTAACCGTTGACAATGCGTCTTCTAATGACGTTGCTATTTCTTATTTGACGAAGACAATTCAAAATTAGAAGGGGTTGATTTTAAATGGCGATCATATGCACATGAGATGTTTTGCACATGTTCTAAATTTAATCGTTTCTAATGGTTTGAAAGAACATGATGAGTCCATAGCGAGAGTACGAAAAGTTATTAAGTACGTAAGGTCTTCTCTAGAAATATTGCAACAATTCAAAGTCTGTGTTGATGCGGTTAAAATTACTTGTAAAAGTATTTTGTCACTCGACTTTCCTACTCGTTGGAACTCTATGTACTTGATGTTGGCTAGCGCTAAGAAGTATGAAACGACGTTTGAAAATTTAGCAGAGAATGATAACTCTTTCTTGCATGACATGGGAGGAAAAGGTTCACTCACAGCAGAAAATTGGTCATGTATTCGAGAATATATAAAATTCTTAGAGACATTTCATACTATGACACTTAATGTTTCTGCTTCTCTACATATTATATCGAATATGTATGTAGGCAAAGTCTGTAATTTGAAACTTGCTATTGACACATATGCTAATGGTGATAATATGATGTTAAGAAGAATGACCATCGAGATGCAAAAAAAATTTGGTAAATATTGGGGATATTTTGAAAAAATAAACATGTTTGTATATGTTGCTGTTGTTCTTGTTCCAAGTTGCAAAACAAGATTTTTACGGCTTTGTTTAGCCATTTTATTTAGTAGTGAAAGAGTTACACAATACTCAAAGCAGGTGGATGATGTAATTGAAAAGTTGTATATCGAATATAAAGATGATACAACCAATGAAGACCAGACTCCAAGTACTAGCGATGGTCAACAAAGGTCTCCAAAGTCAATGAGTTCTTTGGTGCAAACACGTTCAATTGCAGTGTACTCTTTGTTTTATGGGCCTGGAAATTCTTCTGAGAGAAATGATGAAAATCATATGTCAGAAATTTATCAATATTTGTCTGAGAAATTAGAGAATTTTTCAGACAGCGCTGACATATTATTTTGGTGAAAGATAAACTCTGATAAGTATCGAGTTTTGAGTGAAATTGCGAAAGATATATTGATTATTCTAATTTCTACGGTAGTGTTAGAATCTGCTTTTAGTTGTAGTGGTCACGTTCTTGGTGCCTTTCACAGTTCTCTAACTCCCCAAAGTGTTGAAACTCTTATTGCTCTCAAAATTGGCTGAAAACATTCAATCTTTTTAAAAATTTTACAAATATTGAAGATGATTTCGAAGATAGTTCTATCACGACTATTGAAGAAGGTTCGAACATTCTAATATTTATTCGTTTTACATTTTTATCTTCAATGATTAATTAATGTTTTCAATTTTTTTATTTTGCAGATACTGTTAACGATGAAAATTTTGTAGAAGATCACAAATCGATGACTTGATATGGTTGCAATTATACACTTACATTTTTTAATTCGTGCAATTACGGTTTGGAATTGATTGCTTGGAATGGAATTGACTATTTAGTTCGATTTACTTATTAGTTTGTATTTTTTATAGTAGTTGGATTAATTTTGGATGTTGAATTTAGTTTCTTTTATTTCATTTTAATGTTTGATAGTTGAATTGGATGTAGTTTGTATGTTAGATAGTTGGATTAATTTTAGATGTTGAATTTAGTTTCTTGAATTTCATTTTAATGTTTGATAGTTGGATTTGATTTGATTTGTATGTTAGATAGTTGGATTAATTTTGGATGTTGAATTTAGTTTCTTAAAATTTATTTTAATGTTTGATAGTTGGATTAGATTTAGTTTGTATGTTAGATAGTTTGATTAATTTTATATATTAAAAAACAATGAATTCAAAGGGAGAAAAGCAAATTTTTTAAAATTTCGATATTTTGTATGTTAAAAAAAACAATATATTCAGTATTGTATTTAAAAAAAAAAATTTAAAAATTTTGAAGGAATCTGTACCGGTTTCGGAACGGGGATTGAAATCCCGAATGCCCAGTTCCAGTTCCGGCCCAAAACCTAACCGCGCCCCGCCCTAGGTTTTGTAAGTTGAAATAGAGAAAGAAAGCATGAGAAGAGATTCTGGGCCTTAGCCTATTTCCAAGCCTAGCCCAAGATCTATACTCTCTCATAATAAATGGGCTACAAACCTTCACCCACCCTAGCACATACAATATTTGATCTTTTGGCAAATAAAACATATTTAACTTCAATGATTTTCAAACAACCTTCCACTCCAACTTCCTTCGTGTCATGCATTTGTATCAAACAATTGACTAAAACCCACAAAATTGATAACATTTTTCTCGTTAATTTAAGTTCAAAACATGATACTTGTGTTCCACAAACCAAACAATACTTGAATGACTTTAAAAATTGAAACTTTTACATTTAAATATTGATCATCTAACATGTAAATTATCTTGATCATATTATTGGTGATCTGGTTTAACTTTCGAGTTTAATGGACTTCTCGAGGATGACAAGTTAACTGATTCACCTCTCCAATACAATAAATTCATCCTCCCAACACACAAAAATATGTGTTGCACACACATGTGAGATGTGTAATAGGTCATTCACCACCTCCTTAATGAGATGAAACATGTGGTGTGCTGGTTTTGGTTTGGTCTTGTAGGGCCATGGCCATACCACGACAAACCATTTAGTTGTTGCACCCCTTTGTGTGGACCACATATATTAACTCCTTAGTAGGAGTGGGCAAAACCGGAAGGTATGCACTATTCAAATCGAAAATCGTGGGTACTATCAGGTTTCTGCCTTTATGCGACTAGGGACCAGTTCTTAATATATAAGCAACAAATTTTCACTATTTAATTCACATTTTTTTTATGCAAAAAAAATACTCGAACCGAATTGGACAAAATTGATGCAGCGGGATGAAGAAAGAACGAGAAACACTCTCTAAAGAGAAACGGAAAACCCTAGTTTTCCAAAGCAAAATTTTAATAATGCCAAAGATCCCTCATTTCGAGTTACATCCAAAATAAATACTGACGATTAAAGAAATTCTAATAAAATTAAATAATGCAGAAAAATTAAATAAAAAACTTGAGCTGTAAATTTGAGGGCCAAAACGTTTGATTTTGGGCCCAAGAAAAATTGGTCGCAGGTAAATCTCGTGACAAATCATGGGCCTCTGCGAGAGCTCCGATGTGATATCTTGTACGAAAAATTCTGATACCCGTAACAAAAGTTATGGCCCTTTAAAATTGAAAATGTCACCACTCTTCATCCAAAATAATTGATGATAAGATACTGATCAAATCTTATCTAAATTTAAAAGTAACTCATGATTTCGTCTCAAACTCATCCCAAACCCAATAAAACCAACCCAAACTTCATCTTAATTTCATAATTCAATGGCAGTGGCTGTTTGTTTCTTAATATTCACGGTTTTGGTTCAGTTCCAAAATAACGATACAGTTAGCTTCAAATTTGGACTTAAAACCGGACCCACCTCTATTGGTAGGCTCTGATTAGCTTACCTAAAATGGCAGAACATGAAGGATGAGAGCTCCACAGTGAAATAGAAAAAAAAAAAAAAAAAAAAAAAAAAAAGAGGAAAGAGAGAAAGGACAGAGGCATAAAAAGTAAAAAGGTGACTTTTTTATACATGATTAAAAGTTTGCAGTTAAATCATCACTCAAGAAAAGGCCTTTTCTAGAGAGAGAAAGCAATAAGACAATGGAAGAGACAAACCCACTCGTGCAAAGTTTCGTTTGCTTGGTTTTTAGAGAGAGATCGGTAGAGAGAGAGAGAGAGAGAGGGATAGGATGGGAAAGCCAGCTTCTTTTACTTACAAATTAAAAGTAAAACCCTTCAAACCCAAAGTGGATCTCCCCACGTCCACACGTCTCCTTTTGGTAAATTCATTAGTAAAGGATAAAGCTTTGTGGGTCCCAATTAGCTTCTCAAGCTGACGTGGCTATACTCTATTTGCTGTATATAGTAGGAACCGCAGGATAAAAACCGGACGGTTCTTGAACGGTCTGATCCAATCCGTGAAAGACTTTACGGTGGTCATCATCGTCACTCATCTAATATTATAAATCATCAACAGGCTCTCCTTCTCTCTCTCTGGTTTGTAATCGTTGAATCTCACCGGAAAGTTATACGGTGAATCTCGGGAACTGTATGCCGGAAGACGGAGCTGACAGCGCCTGCGAGGAGACTAGTTGTGGTTTTTGGATTGGAAAACGGTGGATGACAATTGAGAAGGATGAATAACAGCGCCGAGATCGTAAGTGCTGCGGCTACGGCGATCATCTCAGCTGAGGCTCGGGTTCAGCCTGACGCAGTTCGGGTACGTTGTTTAATATGAGCAATGTTTTGAAAGCTGAGAAAATTCGAAAAACGGAAAAAGTTTTAGGATAATGGATCTTTGAAATTTTTGAGCTAACTGATATGCTATTTTGATCTTCGGATTGGTGATGTATGATTGTGACTAAGCAATTGATTTTGAAATCTTTGTTTTCGATTGCCTATTTTAATATACTGTCCCCTTAAGTTCTATATTTAGATCGTTAAATTGTTTTTCTACATATCCCTCCTCGTTTTCTCGATTTTAAGATTTATCGACTCTGAGTAAATTGATGGAAAGAGTGTTGAGAGGGAAAAACGAAGTTACTGAAATGCTCGTGTTTGTGTTCGTCCCTGTATATCTCGAGATCTATTTGATGGGTGTTTTTTTTTTTCTTTTTTGGTTGATGCAATAGATTTTCAATTGAAGATTAGTAGGAAAGAAATGGATTTAGCAACTGAAATGCAAGTTTTGGTTCTATTGATTCACAATCGTAGCTTTTTTCTGGATTGAAAAGTAGATCTCCTTACTGTATAGAGAGCTTTATCATTTGGTTTATTCTTAAATTGGATGCTGGATTGAAACAAAAACAATCCAGTAGCGTGGGAGCAACCAAAGGTCTATCTCGCGACGTCCAGTAGCACTGTACTGGAGCTATTACTTTTCATCATTGATAGATCTAAGTAGTTGATCTCTGTGTTTAAGGGGTTAGCTTCTTCACATTATATTGAAATTGTCTTCGCAAGAGTTTTATATTTATATATAACCACAGAAACGGAGATGGGGAAGCTGCTGGAGCTTGTATTGGTGTTTTGGATCTCACAAGAACAGCAAACGAATCAGCCATGCAATTCTAGTTCCTGAAGCAGTAATACCAAGAGCCACAGTCTCTGCTGTTGAAAATGCAACCCCTCCCACTGCTATTGTAATACCATTCATTGCTCCTCCTTCTTCTCCTGTATCTTTCCTCCAATCTCCTCCATCTGCAACTCAATCTCCTAATGGATTACTATCCTTGACTGTCAATACTTACTCTCTAGGTGGACCTTCATCTATTTTTTCTATAGGGCCTTATGCATACGAGACCCAGATAGTCTCACCTCCCGTGTTTTCTGCCTTCACCACTGAACCATCTACTGCCCCTTTTACTCCCCCTCCTGAATCTCGGCAATTGACCACCCCTTCCTCCCCTGATGTTCCATTTGCTCAATTGTTGGCTTCTTCTCTAGACCGTACTCGAAAAAACTTTGGTACCAATCCGAAATTTGCACTATCCCATCATGATTTCCAACCTTATCAAGCATACCCTGGAAGTCCTGGTGGGCACCTCATCTCACCAGGATCAGCAATCTCAAACTCTGGTACATCTTCTCCTTTCCTTGATAAAAGTCCCATTCTTCAGCTTCGCACGGGTGAGACTCCCAGTTTTTTGGTCTTTGAACACTTCACAACTCGTAGATGGGGATCGAGATTAGGCTCCGGATCTTTGACACCAGATGGTGCAGGGCTCGGCTCGAGGCTCGGCTCGGGAACTTTAACACCCAATGGTGCGGGTCTAGGTTCAAGGCTCGGTTCTGGAACGTTGACACCTGATGGTGCAGGGGTAGGTTCAAGATTAAGCTCTGGCTCTTTAACTCCAAATGGTCTGAGAATGGATTTAATTCCAAGATCTGGATCTTTGATGGCGGATGGTTTGAAGCCTGCCTCTCAAGAAGGTAAGCTCTGGGAGAATCAAATATCTGTGGTTGCATCCCTTGCTAAATCTGAAAATGAACTTCAAAATTATGGAGGTGTAGTCCACCATAGGGTATCATTTGAGTTAACTGGTGAAGAAGTTGCTCGTTGTCTTGCAAGTAAATCAGCTGGATCAAGTAGAAACATGTCGGAATCTCTCATCGACTTGTCAGCTGATGTCCAAACTGAGCTATCTAATGAGAAAATTCGAAGCAGAACTCCTGAAAAAGATCAAAGAGAAACCGAGGATCCATGTTATCAAAGGCAACGCTCTATCACTCTCGGTCCAGCAAAAGAGTTCAACTTTGAACAGACAGAAGAAGTTCTCAACCGGCCATCGATCAGCTCCGAATGGTGGGCAAATAAAAAGGTGCCTTCAAAGGAACCCAAACCCAGCAGTAATTGGTCTTTCTTTCCCATGTTGCAATCGGGAGTCAGTTGACATTGAGATTAATCTCACGCAAACACAAAGAAAGATGTAAAGAATTCACACCAAAGCGTCAGAGATGGAGGGAATGTCTTAGAGAGAATGACTTTTACAGACCTCTTCAAGATGATCATGGCGCGATAGCCATCTTAGAAAGAACAGTTTGTAGGTATGATTATTCTTTATAGTAGTTTTTTTTGGTTGATTTCATAAAACCATTAGCATAGCCAAAAATGGGTCTTGTGGATTATTATTATTATTATTTTTTGGTCAGAAGAAATATTGTTTGTCCTCATAAACAAGCTTTTATGCTTTAATCCACGTTTTTATTGTAAGCACTTTTGATTGTAGAAATATACGATCTTTCTTCCCCTGTTGGAGCTAAACTTTAATTATTTTAATAATAGGTTCAGGCTTGGTTTGGCGGACTTTAGACCTAACCTGGACCTATTTTAAATTGAAGGTCAGTTGGTGGGCTTTATCCAACTGGACGTCCAAATAAGGTCCGACGATGGACCTTTATGCTGAACTATTTTGCAGTTGATTGCATATCCCGTGTATTTTTCTGCAGATGCCAACAAACCCATCTTTTATTTTAACAAAATATAAATGGGTTGCGGCTCGAGAGTTGAGCAAAATAGATATTAATTAATAAAAGGTCCAATTGGTCACCACGTCTGTAAATATGCAGTTACAAATAATCAAGTCAAAGTAATAGGAATTAGACATAATACGATTCCAAATAGAAAAACATCAATCATTTCAATTTATTTGAACCAGAAGAAAAGGAGAGGTAATATCTATCCTTAAATCTTAATATGTATTGTCTATGAATCTCAATGATTAATAATTGAAAATTGACAAGATAATGAACTCTAGAATATATATAATATATGAAAACCCCACAGATCTTTCTTTTTATGAATTGTACAGTCAATTCATTTCAAATAAGTCGTATCTTACTCATACCTATAAATAGAGCTGAGGTTATAGTGAAATAGAAAACCGAAATAACTAATTATAGTAAGCTGGAGATGTTGATGTCGTGACTTGAGATGTTGGAACCACAACATGGACATGTCTCACTGTTGTGCTAAGATTCTACCTTTCAAAATATTTATTTGACGTTGCGACTCCGACATCTTGAGATGTGATTTCATGTTGGAAATTTGACCGGTTTAATCTTAGACTTTTATTTTTATTTCTATCATCTCGAGCATGCGTGTGGTTGATTTTCGTGGACACCTTAGATGGCCGTAGGGGTTGACTCCCAAGCTCTCTAATTCCAATTCGTGTAAGAAATTTAAATCTAGTGTAGTATTTATTGTATATGTTATTTTTCACGTAAAGTAATTGAAATGTTCTTCTATAATCATTATTCAAAATTATGTGAAAATATACAGGTGATGGTGTACCAAGTGAAAGAGTTTTTGAAGCTTCGAGAGTGTGCAATTTTCATGCATAAGACTTGGAAAGAAAGAGGTCTAAAACAATGTCACGTTAGCAACATATTTAATAAAAGGTAATATCAAATAAAACTATGTATTTTAGAGAAACATGCAACCAATATTATGTACTTGTATTTTAGAGATACATGCAACCAATATCGTGTACTTTTAAACTATTGTTATATATTAGAACACACAATCACTATTCGTTTTTAATTTACTATTCATTTTCAGTTTTCTTTACATTTCATCAATACTGTCTTCGGTATATACATGTAAAAAATGATTTCTCTCAATCAACTACTGCAGCATTAATTATCGCCGCCTTCTTCTTCTTCTCCTTCGTTTTTCTCCTTCTTTCTGTTCTCTACTGTTCATATAAGAGAACTCTATTTTTCAACGTGGTATCTGAGCTGGTGAAATGACATTTCTTTCTTTTTCCACCATTTCCTCCCCCTCAATTGCTGTTTCTCCCTCCCTCCCACCTTTTCCGTCCATGAATCAAACGTTAACCATCAAACTCAACTCCACAAATTATCTCGTATGGAAGGCTTAACTCCTACACATTGTCACTGCAAACGAAATTGCACACCTGCTCGAAGAATCTTATTTGCCCCCTCATTCGTTTTTGAACAACCTCTCTTCTGAACCCAATCCTGATTTCCTCCTTTGGCAACGATACAACAGCCTTATTTTGAACTGGATCTTCTCCTCAATGTCAGAGGACTTGCTGCCCCAATTTATCGCCTTTGCCATCACCAGTGCAGTCTGGACGGCTCTAGCCGCGCGTTTTGCTTCTTCTTCGCTGGCCCGCAACATTGACCTCTGAAATCAGCTTCACTCTCTTTCCAAAGATGGCGTCTCGGCTGCCACTTACATACAAAAACTTACCTCTCTCTGCAATTGGCCAAAGTGTCCCGTATCAAGATCAGCTTCTCTACTTTTTGGGAGGTTTGGGCACTGAGTACAACCCCTTCGTGACCTCCGTCACCAATCGCTCCCACCAGCCACCTCTGGAAGAAATTTATAGCCTTCTCCAAAGTTACAACTTCTGGCAAGTGAAACAAAATCTCGCTGTTGCTCTGCCGACGCCGACTCAGCTCCAGGCTAACGCTATTTTTTAGCGATCTCCTCGCCCGATCTGGAGCCCTCGGCCTAATGCTCCTTTTCGGCCCAGCTCACAGATCAGTTTTCGCTTCACCGGACCTGGCTTGCAGCCTCCAACGAGCCCACCCGGCCCATGGTGTCCTCGGTCCAACCAACATTTCCAGCCCAGGTGCTAGATCTGTAATCAGGTGGGCCATTCAGCCCTCAGGTGTTACTTCCTCTCGTCTACGGCCCAACAAGCCCATTTGCCCACCCAAGCCCAGGCCCACCTCACATCTTTCTCCCTTGACCCGACCCAAGCCCATACCTAATCCGACTCTCACTTTACCCACTCCTCCATTAACCCGAGCCCATACCTAATCCGACTCTCACTTTACCCACTCCTCCATTAACCCGACCCAACCCCAATTTTACCCTTCCCTCGATTTTCAGCCTCAATCCCTTGCATCTTCGCCCAATCTGACCGGCCTCCAACTCTGGTCTCCTCTTCGTCGACCCCTTCTTAGGTTATGGACTCTGGTGCCACCTGTCACACCGTTAAATTCTTGCCCGAATTTTCACCAAGTATGATGGCGCCAAGTCCACGACTATGGCCAGCCCCTCACCAATAATGCGGATAATAGAAGAGACACAAGTGTTTACGGGAGGACCCCTCCCAACCTTCCTTGATTTCCGAAAACAAGAACTAGGAACAATTTCTCTCCAAGGCAAACCACAATGCTCAAGAACTCTTCCACTCGAAGTTGATGTCTTTGGCTTGGTTGCTCATGGCTTATTTATACACAAATGGCCAAGGCCATGTACATGAATCCTCATAAGTGCAAGCACTAACATAAATAAGCACTAACATGAATGAGAGCACTAACATAAATGAAGCACTAACATAAATGAGAGCACTAACATAAATGACCTTCTGCCTTCCCGATGCTTGAAAATGCTCCTCCAACCAGCCTATTCCTCATGTTGGTCGGTAAACATACCTTCAGTAACTTCTTCACCTACATCACAAAACTCATCTATTAGCCTAATGCTAAGCAAGTAGAGTGATGAATGAAATGGATCAATGAAGCAATAATTTCCCTAAACATGCGGTCTCTACTTTCTCATCTTAGTTGTATTCAAATTCGTTCTCTGTTGATCCCTCTGTACGATGGGAAAGTGGATCAGTCATTCCCCAAAGCATACATCCTCTGATCTCAATTAAGGGGCGGATTAATTCCCTTAACAGTTAACTGGTCTAATCCCCCTGTAGGATTGGGAAGCGGATCACTTTTCCCAAAACCTCAATCCTCTGTTCTCAGTTAAGGGGCGGATTAATCCCCCTTAACAGTTGTTCTGATCATCCTGCTCACACTTACCATGCGTTTCATGTAAATTCATTTTCGTAATCTTTCAAAAACATGATGCATGACAACTGGAAAATAAACATACAAATCATACATAAATCCTACTGTTTTGTGATGTAGGCCCGAAGGCACAAACAAACTCTACTTACCTGGATTCTTGGCGAGTGCTCGGTTAGGAGCTTCTTCGGGATCTTTCTCACCTAGAACATAAACAGAACATTAAGTCAGCCTGTACTAAACCTCATTCTAAGGCATTCAGAAAACCTAAGGGAATAGTTGGGAGTTCTGATCGCCAAGCATTACTGATTCTATGCTAAACCCGTATCTACTCACTTTCCTGATGAGTTCCCAAAATAGATATCTAACACTTCCCCCATACAATCTTCCTTAGTTACTAAGTCAGAAAAATCGAGGTAGAAACTTACCTAGCTCGTCGAACGGACTCGGGGAAGGAAATCGCCTGGGAAGTCTGCTGGTTTGAGCTGAAAACCGAGAGCAAGAATGAATAGTGGCGGCTGAGCTCAATAGATTCTTTCTAAATAGGTTATCCACTAATAAGTTTTTAATTTACCATAATGCCCTTGCATATCCATTCATTAGCCTAATCCATATTTGCACATCTTAATTTGACAAATTAAATTGGGTTTAATGGAACCGGGTGCTACAGAGGTAGATTGTAGTCCCACAGAGCTTCTATAGAATTCGTGTTTACTTTTCAGCAAGATCTTTGTCATCGTGTCTCAGTCATTTTTATCGGTGTGAACTTTCTCAAGATATACATGCTTTGATTCTAACACATCTTGAATTAGTGATATTTGGCTTCAATATGTTTTGACTTCAAATAAAAACTCATATTGTTGATCAAATGAATAGCATTTTGACTGTGTCAATACACGATATACTTATCTTGTTTGTTAGGGGTGGGCAGAACCGGCCGGAGGACCAAGAACAGGACCGAACCACCAGTTTTGGTCTCAAATCGGTGGACCACGGTCCAGTCCTCGGTCCAAATGATAAAATCTCATCAGTTCTTGATCCGGTCTTCGGTCCATGGCTCGAAATCCTGAAATACCAGACCAGACCGATGGTTTAAAAAAAAATACCCTCCCACCGATTTTTACTGAACGGTTCAGCTGAACCCTCAATTAAAATGAACTCTGTCTGAAGAGAAGATTGAAGCTTCGACTCGACAAGAACTCCCGACTCCCGAGCGTCGACTTCGACTTTGAACTAGCGAGACCCGAAGTCTGATTCGTGACTCCCGAGCGATTCCCGTCCCCAGCGACCGGCCTCCTGCTCCCGACTTTCGTGTTGATCGTATGATCGAGTCCTCCGATTCACAAGACGTAAAGCTTCGTCTCTATCTCCAGCTCTATCTCCGTCTCTGGCTCCGTCTCCGTCTCCGTCTCCAGTTCTGTCTTCGTGCTATTGTCCTCACTCACTCACTCACTATATGTATTGTATTGTGTGGAAAAAATTGAAAGATATTTCGAAAACAGGGAGAGAATGAGATAGGTTGGGAGGAACCGAGACCGGACAGGGACCGGACCGAATCTTCGGTCTGATCCCGATTCGGTCCCAGTCCTTCCCAGGACCGGTTCCAGACCTCGGGAAAAAAATCCCAAAAACAAGGTCTGATTTCCGTCCGGGCTCGGGACCGTCCCGTGCCCATTTCTATTGTTTGTGGTCCAATTTTGTCATAATTTTTTGCATCCATAATTTTTTTTACCTTTTATAGCATCAAGAAATGTTGCTTCATTTGTAGACAATGCAATTAATTTTTTACGCTTAGACTATTATAATACAACTTTCTCTCTAAATGTAACCAAATACCATAATGTTGATTTTTTAGAGTTGATGTCTCTAACATGTTTGCATCAGTATAGTTTTCTAACAAAGACTTTTTACTTCCAAAACATAATCTGAATTTATAAGTTTCTCAAAACATAATCTAACTTTATAAGTTTCTTTAATATACTTAGAACTGTTTTGTAAATGAAACATAATTTAAGGGAGAGTTTGTTATATATTCGCACAGAACGAGAGCCCGATATTTAACAGCAGAATCCCACAAAGCGGGGTCCTGCGCTAAAAAATAAGCTTCGCCGTAGGATCCAGCAGCCTGCCGCGGAATCCAGCGTTTGAAGAGCGGACTCCAGGACTTCGTAATTTTAACGTAGAAATGGGAGACCGGGAGCCTGCTCGTCAAGAGCGCACTCCACTGAGGGTTATTTTGTTAACAAAAGTATAGTTTAAAGCCAAGTTTGTTAACCAATGTATTTTAAGGGTGAGTTTGTTAATGACCTCGCAATTTAGAATTTTTTATGTTAATTACCCTTAAAAAATACTGACACTTTATATATAGTTACACCCACGAGCATCACAAGACAACATACTAGTAATTCTATAATAAAAAATATGATAAATTAAGAGATTAGAGAGTAGAACAAAAAATGAACACTCGACATTAATGGGAAAATAATTTCTTATCCTCATTAATCTTATTGAATACTCAAATCACTGGAAATAGGATGGCCAGTCTTCTCTTTTCCAGCAATAGAAGATGTCTCAAAGTAATGGAATTGATCATGCTTTTGCTGAATTAAAACACTAAATAACATATAAATCAAGATTTGAAAACAAAAGTAATGTAGATTAATCTTTAAGAACCCTAATTAAACTTCAGTCTTTGAGCTTAGAAACTGAATAATATCTCTGGAAAGCTTTAGGAAGATAAAAAGGCAGTAAGAAGCCAAAAAGATTGAAGCTCCAGAAAGCCATGTTCGCCATTGCTAGCCCTTTCCCAACATACAATCTTCTCTCCGACCCACCATCTTCCTGATCAATTTTCGAAAACTCATCCTTCAGCCAATCGAAAATGGTGAAGATCCTCCTTGAATTGTAAAAAACAGGCACGAAAACACGAATTGGAATCGAGAAACTATCTGAAAAAGCCACTCCTTCCATGAAAATCTGAGCAGGAAATGTCAACAAGTTTAGATCCAAAAAGACAGCTGAATTTGCAAACATAATGAACCCACAAACCTGACTACCCAGAAGAAAAACATGGGGAGCTGCAGCTTTAATCCCTCGTTTATCACCTTCAAAAACACCCTCTAAAATATAAGCGATGGGGAGAAAGAGGCCGATGATTGCTCCGGTGAAGACGTAGAGGTTGAGAAGCTTGTTTTGGGGGCTGAAAATGGCGGACTCGGAGGAGGAATGGAGGGATGGGAAGGCAAAGGCAGAGATGAAATACATGTAAACGAAGGAAAATAGGACGAAAGCTAGGTCTTGGGGACAGACCATGCCACTGGCTGAGAAAACGAGGATGACGGCCAGAGCATTCAGCTGTCTGAAGGAGAGGAAAGCTGTTTTCTTGGGAGCGTTTGGATGGTCGGAATCTTTGATTTTCTTGGCGGAAAGCAGGAAATCATTGCTTTGTTTGTGTTCCTGTTCTTGCTCTTCCGGCAACCCTATGTCTCCGCACGTTGGTCCAACCCCACCTGACATCTCTGGAGAGAGAAACTTAGAAACAGAGACAGAGGAGGTCAGTCGAGATAAGAAGAGAAAAGCAGACAAGTTCAGGTTACACGTGGCAGGTTAAGAAACCTATTATTTGACACGTGGTGCATTCTAATTAGAGAAAAAGAGATTTGGTTCTGGTCACTCCTCGATCTAACATTGATGTTTTGAAGTCATGTCGACATAACTACCCATTAGAATCGGTCCAATTAATTTTCTTTTTAATTTAAAATCAGCCAACAAATGAGCACATCGATTAATAGATCTTACGTAGTAGTTAAATGGACTCTACATATATTTGGTCAGCTCAGTCCCGCTCTAGTTTTCACCGAACCAGAACCTGAACCGAATCGTAAAATTTGACTCAATACTCATAATTTGTCTCGAGTCCAACCAAATAAACCAAAATTTACATTAAGCTTACATATTTTAATGGTATCAACTTTTATTTTGGAATCAGAATCAGAATCAGAATCAGAATCAAAATCGAACCATATATCATCCTCAATCTTTGCGGCATGACACTATAAAATGTTTCTAAAAATGATTATCTAAATTGTCTAGTAAAATAAATGAATCGACTCAAGCTGACTTCTATATAAATTTCTCCATTAAAAAAAAAAAAAAAAAAAAAAAAAAAAAAAAAAAAATGTCAATATTAAGAATAAATTGTTTTTTCAGAGTGTGGTTTGCAAAAGCAGCCACAAACAATGTAACCGAGTGAAGGATTTACTTTCAGCTGTTCATACCACAAATTAACAAAACCTGAAGAAAGGCCAATAATTATTGGAAAATTAACTCAAAAGACTACTCATCTGACTAATTAACCTGCTTCAACGACGCCAGAAAGGACGGAATTACAAAAACATTTTCCGGCAAAACCTTTCATCAGGCGAAACGGATTCGTGGCGAAGAACTGTGCGGTTTTTCGTATAACAATGGAGAAAAATCCCAAAACTTTCTTTATATTTACTACCCATTCCTCCTCTGCTTTGAAATGTACTTTAACTTCACACTCTTCTCCGGTTTCGCTCTCAACTTGGCTTCCGTTGCTCCAGCTATACGAGACCCGAGAATTTTCGACGCAACCAATTGCTTTTCTTCATCAGCAAGATGGTTAGATTTGTTGAAGTTTGACAGCTGAGAGGGAGATTCACGGTCCTGAAGCTCTTCAACTGGCGATAGAACTAATTTTACGTGTTCTGCCATCATAGCCTCCTTCCATCCTGTATCATTATTAGTACTTAATCAAATTAAAAGAGAGAAAACAAAGTAAACCCCACCAAACATGAAATTTAAGAGGTAATTAAATTGAACTAACTCTGCAAGAGAAAAGCTTTTGCGGTGTCTCTTGAGTATGGCATGCCATTAGCTGGCAGAATGCTTCCCTCTGCCAGAAAAGAGTTTCCCCTAATTCCTTTGTTGCTTTCATCGAGCAAGATTTGATCATTGCCGTCCATTTCACTTTCGCCGTCGAAATTTTGAACTCGATCGGGCCCTTGGTCACCGTTTCCGCTAACTGGCCTCCAAATCTTAACTGTCATGCTATTCATTCCACTTGTTGTAGAATCACACTTTTCTTCCTCATGGCTACAATTTCCAAGTGTCACAGATATAGACCCAATCAGAACCTCATGGCTCTTAAGCTGGACTCCCGAGGTTATTGCTTCTTCTTTCTGTACAATTACTTTCCATCTATCTCCATTATTTTCCCGCTTAGGCTTCCGGCTCCATACTTTATGTACGTTAACCACTGGAGCAGATTTTAACTGCTTAGAGCTTCCATGGTTTTGTGTGGCCAAAATTCTTCCCGCTTGAGGGTTATGTTCAGCGTGAAAACCGTTACGTAAACGCTGCTGTGACTTTGGTATTAAGTGCCGTCTGGAATTGAGCTGTTTATGAACACTTTTCCACGCCTTCCTTTCTTCAACATTAAGATCTTTAACTTCTAGAGTGTTTGAGCGTTGAAACGCCACAGAAGATGGTGAAATGTGATCAGGCAGAATGTCTGGATCGTGGGTTTCTATGTTACAATCGACTGATGGAATGGAAAAGTTGCCAGATGGCACAACGTTCAACATTTGGGCACCGTCTTCCATGCATTCCATTTCCTCCAATCCGTGCTCTTTGGCTCTCTGCTCTTTTTGCCTAAGCTTCTTCTGCCTCTTTCTTTCTAAGAGGTCAGCTTGCCTAAAAGAATCCAGGAAATTATCAGCGAATAAACATGACCAATACGTACAATATAACCCTAGATATGTAATGAAAACGTTTCTCTTACAGCTTGTCTAATAATCTATTTGCATATAATCACGTGGCTTTGGAAGATCAGTCATCGCTTTGAATGCTTAAAAACTGGAAATATTGAAAGAAAAAGAGAGTATTTTGTGAGTGTGTTAATTCCCATGAGCCATGTTGTCATGCATTTTCCACTTTCATTTCCACAATGTCAGCCAACACTTCTTGCTATCAGATGTAATCAGATGAAACTTTACCAAAGGTCAAATTACACCTCAATCACCCTAACAAAGAATCAGTCTAATTGTTTCTGGTTTGTGTTATTTTATGTTTTCAGCGGCTTATCTCTGTCTTTGTTTAAGGCTTTGGAATATGTAGTTAGTTACCCTATAGTCATGTCATTCTACTATACCTTTTCTGAGCAGCTTCTTCCTCCTCTACCAGCAACTTCTGGTATCTTAGAGATTCAGCATCTTTATCTGCAAGCCATGCCTTGACCTAATAAAAGTGTTGACAGAAGTTTAATCTTTAATGAATTATGGAAAAAAGAAAAGAAGTCAATTATTCACAGTACCAATTTCTGCTCAACTAAGAAACTCAAGCAAGAAACCAAATTCTTCGTTTCAAGACTAATCTTTGCAGCTTCCCCATCAAAAATATATTTTTGCATTGACGCTGCTGTTCCACATAGAAAAGTCTTTTCGCTTGCATCATCAAGAATACCAAATAACTCCCGCGAAAATTGCGGAAACCTAGAAGGTCTACCTTGGACAATATCCTAGAAAAAATGGCATAGTTTTATTGATCCACAATTCATTCTCCAACAAAGGAATTATAAGACAAAAATGTTAGAGAAGTTAATATTTCTCACCAAAAGAACAGAACCAGTCTTCAAATAAGTCAGTGGGAAAACAGAGAATCCTGGTTTCCGAATCAGTGCAGTCAAATTCTTGATAATAGCGGACCCAGGAACTTCCTAAAAGTTTGTTCTCAATCATAAGCAAACATTGAGAATATAAATTACAATAATAGGCAAAAACGATAGCTGATTTAGTGAGAAAATCCAAGTTTAGCACATGATACCTAAAATATGAAAATAAACTGATAAAGAAACAAATATTTGAGTTCAAGAAAATCAAAAAGACGGTTGTCGCTACTGGACTACGAAAGGGATTTTTGCTTTTTTTGACATTCTCCAAAAAGGGTACTGTTAATAATCCCGCAAGTACTGAAACCATTAAAAGAACAGAAGTAGAAACATTGTCACACTAAGTCAATAGGCTGATAAGAATGAATCCTATGGTTAGATGCTTTAAATTTTCATTTAAATGAATGTTTTGCATTGAGAAACTCACGGAAGGTTGCTCTGAATGAAAAGGAAAAGAGTAATGAGATGATCGCTAATTCTCTTTTTAACTTCAAATAGTTTAACAGCTTAGACTATTTATGCACTTATTCTGTGTCATAGTTCTCAAGAATTTTTCACTGCCCTCTGACTAGTTATAACAGATTTTCTACATTCTAATAAACTTGAGTTTGAAAAAAATAAATTGACAAGACAAAAGGAGGCCAGACCTCAAATAGAGCGTTCTTGGATGACACAACCTCTATTGCTTCTTCTAATGAGAGCTGTATACAGAAAAAAAGAATAAGCATGATAATGAAGGTATATAAACACTGAAGAGCGAGAAGAAGTGGGAATGACCTTATCCCAGAATGCTGCCAACAGTTCCCTATTTTTTGTAGAGTCCTAAAAGTTGTAAACAATACCAGAAGGATTTAAAAAAAGCATCTAATCACAAACTGGAAGAAACCAAATTCACACGGAAGAAGTAAAAGTTTAATCCTAGTTTAGCCATAAACAAAACAGTTCATATGCGATAAACAATTTCTTGAAGCAATCTATAAACTAGCGAGCTAGTGTCATTGTGTTCTTATGTAGTACACCTTTTCAAGCCTTTTCAACCGGTGATATGCTCGTATATGTCTTCGATAGTTGATTGTTGAAAAAAATTCTCGAGAACATTTTTCGCACTTCTGCATCTGCAGTTTCAGAGGAGAAAGCAAAGGCCGACCAGGGAGCTCTGTCAAAGTAATAAAACGTATTTAAGGGTTTTGACATCAAAGGGTCAATGATGTCTATAGGTTTGATACATAAAGATTTCTTATTACAACATCGTTATTGAATAAAGATACAAATTCAGATGCAACACTAATATCTTCAGTCCTGAGGATCAGAAATGCTTGAGAACTACATAAATGGTCAATGAAATTTATACTATTTATCAAAATCATCATCTGATGCTGCATAGTCGAGATACAATGGATACGCATTATTGATAACAAGTAACGGAAATACTCGGACTATATTGGCCACCACAGAATGGCTAGAAACTAACTGTAATTTTTTTAATACCTTGCTGATCGAAAGCATTAAGTAGCTGAATCCACTGGACTGGATTGTCTCCATGCCTTGAGAAAGAGAGCAATGGTTCTTTTCCAATTGCTTGCCTGATAATAGTATCAAGAGAATCATTTCCCTCCTCTGTTTTCATCACATCTGGAGAGTTGAAGGCCTTGAGTTTTGTAACTGACATCTACCCACACAGAAAGTTCAGATCCAAATTCACAGAAAACCCACTGCATACAACTATCAAGGAATAGGTAAAATGCTGAAGCTATGAGAATAATCAAGGATAGGTAAAATGCTGAAGCTATGAGAACAAACCGTAACGATTCGGCTCTTATGATTGCATTAAACAATGGTATTGCGAAACAGAAAACAAAAAATTTCCATCAATATATAGGAAGGAGTCTACATTATAATGAATGAGTACTTACACCAGTATTTAATAAAATAAGAGGAACTGGAAGTGGTTGGTGATGTAAATGAGTCACAAATTGGTAATGCTAATTTAAGAACCCCAAGAAGAGAAATAAAAAGCAAGTTTTAAGATAAGTAAATCAGATATTATAATTATATGTAGAGTTAAGCTTATGAAATCAACTCAAACATACAAATCCACAAAATTACATTAGACAGCCTGCAATTCAGTACTAAATTCTACGTTTTCTTAATGTAACATTTTAAAGTTTTTTTATTTTCAATTCAATACTAGCAAGTAAATGAATCTCACGTAAACTTGAGGCAGCTCAACTCTCTTCGTAAGTGAGAAAACACACAGAAGAGACTAAAAAACAAAACAAAATAAAAACAACAGTTATTTTCCTAAAAATTCTCAACCACTTAGTATAAATTCAAGCAAACTAAATGAATAAAACATCAAAAACAAGAGAGAAATTACACGAATAACATTTGTTCTGGTATGGGGCACGTGATCTCAGATCAAACCCGCGTATCTAAAAAGTGAGTCATATACAAAATACAAGTATATAAACAAAAATAAAAACAGGCAGTCTGAGAGTGACCGTACCAGTAATCTCTAAAGAATCGAAGGAAATAGAACGGATCGTTCGAGGAAGAGATGCAGACAGTAGAGGAAAAAGAGAGAGAGCAACAGAGAGTTTTGAGATCCAGGAGATTATCAGGCGGGCAGGTAGATTCGAGAATATTCGGAGGGAACGAAATCGCCGGTAAAAGGTATGATCGGCGAAAAGCCTGTCGAAGAGAACGTCCAGAGAGTGTGTGAGAAAATATACGTAGGAAAGGCCAAAGGGAAACGCCAGCATGGAACATCAAAATATACATCATTTCCTCTCTTCTTTTTATTAAGCAAAAGTGACATCTTATTTTAAATTTATTAATTATTTTAATAATTAATATATAACCCATCAAAATATATGATTATAATATAGTAATATTTTTTTTAATTATTTATAATTTATTTTAATTATTACAACAATTAACGAGTAACAAATCAACATATCTAGTCAGCGGGTATAATTATAAAACAAAATTAAAAGCAAATCTAATATTATCCATTATAATATAATCGTATCATTACTCTTTCATGAATAGACGATATTTGAAGAAAAAATAGACAATTATACTGATGGTCGTCGTATTAAAGTCGACTAAAGTAGGAACAATAAATCATGTTCTAATCTTATGACACCATTTACCCTTGATTTTCCAAAGAATAACCCGTCTTATTTGCCACTTTGATAACAAAATGAAACAATTTGACGTTATTTTAGGAAATTAATCATTTGCCCATATTAATTACTAGTTATACAATAGAATTTTATGTTTCTTTTTTTTTTCTGAAAATCCAAAAACATTGTATTCTCAAAGTGTAGTGCTTGAGCTTCCAAGATTGGGACTGGTGGTCGCGGGCGGTTCAAATGGGTTTTGGTTAAAAAGTGATTCGAACCGACGAAAAACCAAAAAAAAAAAAAAAAAACAAGTATCTATTGAATCGAAATCGAATTGAGGGCAAAGGTAATATATAATGTGTAATTAAATTTTAACAAACCATTGATAAAAGAAGCAAAACTACTAGTATTTCTAGTCCCATTTTCCTATTGGGCAAACACAAGCAAAACCAGCACTGCCAAAGGTTTAAAAATGACGAATCATCCGTCAGGGTTATTCAAAACTCTATGCTCTAAAAACAGATACAACACAAAGTTGTAACAAATAGCTATTTCATAAATTGGCTTTTGTCTATATATAACAAGGGTAGTTGACAATCGAACAATAATAATTGAAAAAATAAAATAAACTCGGAAAGACAAAGACATCAAAATTTATGTGGAAAACTTTTTTGGAGAAAAAAAAACACGGGCATGGGAGAAAATCACTATAGAAAATCTAGGTACAATTGAGTTTTGCGATTCAAACATTAATATACAAAGAAAACACATAATTTTAATATTGATATATGAGTTCGACCCGACCCAGGTCACACTGAACTCTAACAATTTTCACATTAACGCGAATTTCACATGAGAAATTCAATGCAGACTACTTGGTCCAACTCAAAATGAATCCAGAACACTAAATTCTGATTCAAGTAAATAAATTTGTAAAAATCCTTTAAACATTACCTCATCTTCCACCAAAGCCTGTTGAGCCCCCTCAGCAATCGATATTGATCAAGTTTAAGCCTCGCTTAAACTTGAAAAACATACTTGATAAGAAATCACATCTCTTCATCGAACACATTCAACGCATAACCCACAATTTCACCATATTGTCTTGGAGCTTCAACCTTCCACTTGGTTCTTCCTTTTGTGATACCAATCTAACATGAAATTAAAATTGAAACTGGTGACTGAACATCTGTAATAAGCTGACTCACCGGCTTTGATACACTTTCAGGTCCCAACTTGACTTTTACTTGAAAATCTGACTTCTTCCGAGTCTTTTCAAACAATTTCTTAGAAGGTGAATTCACAAATTTAACAGCTTTATTACCTGTCACTGTAGAATCTTGTAATACATATAAATTTGCAGATTCTGTGTCCCTTTAACATGACGAGAGCACCTTTACTGATCTTTACAACTTCACCTACAACATTGTACTTGTACCATTTTGCATCAAACAAGATCATATTTTTTTTCAATTCGGGAACATATCGCACATCACCTAATATCCTCACAACTTCATCAAACATTCTGATTTCAATGGTACCAATCTCAGCTACCTTTCAAGATGTGTTATTACTCATTAATACAACATTTTCTGACTCAGTCTCATATGTCGAAAACTAATTCCAATGATAAGTCATATGAAATGAACAAACTGTATCTAGAATCTAATCTTTGTTTGGCTTTGAGTTTCCCTCTAATACAACTAGAAGATCTCCACAACTATAGTCTTTTTCTTTTATGACAACAATTTCACCGAATATTATCAGTTGTTTTCCATTTTCAGCAGCTCTTTTAACATTTTGCAATTCTCATCATTCGAATTTAGTGTGTCTCCTCTTGTGACAGAAGTAACAAATTCTATATTGGTTCATTGACTTTGACCTGCCATTCACACTCTAAATTCTAACTCTTCCTTTGTTGTTTGATTCTCTTGTTCTACCACAAACGACAAGTCCATCTCCGCGAGACTCTGATCCAATAACAATATGCTCCATTTTTCTCATTTGATAATAAAAATCACAAATCTCTTCCAGAGTCGTCTCCTGATTATACAAAATAACCTCTCTAAAAGTACCATATGAAGCAGACAACAAGCATAATAGAATTAACCTCAAATCCTCCTCATCGTACTTGCATTTCATAGTTTCCAAATCCGAAACTAATTTCTTAAATACAATCTGATACAGCAGAAAATAGTAAGAAAGAAATATAGCTTAAGAGGGGAAGAATAAGAGGAGAAAGAGAATAAAGAGTATAGTCAAGAAGAAAGAGGAGAGGAAGCTAGAAAGAAAAAGCGATTAGAAAATAGCAACACATTGCAATTCAATTCATAATCATCAACTATTCTACTAAGTTACAATGCAACACTTTGAATAGAACAAATCCTAAAATATGATAAGTCTAGAATACGAAATGATTGCAACCCTAGAAAATGAAAGGATAAATTCATTAATACAAACCATAATAATACTAACCTAGAAAAATGAAAAGTTTAAAACTTTTAATGCAAACCATAAATAAATCATAAATAAAAATAACTAGATTTTAAACGCTTGATGTCCTCATCACAATCAAATGTTCTTAAATTGAATTATCTTCCATTAACTAATGAGAATATAATTGTTGCTTCAAATACAACTTACTCGTTAGAGTTTTCTTCATACACAACTAACGATTCTAGTTTTATTCATAATTTGGTGGCAGTGTGTTTTTTTTTTTCCAGAACGTTCTATAAAATCTAATTTGATAAATACAAACATACATATATAGAATTTTTCGATCCTTTCGAATTTTTTCTTCTTCACTTAAAGACATGAGCAATTTATCGTCCAAATAGCGCGTCGTCTAATTTCATTTGTACAAGCACATCTCACATCTTCTCCCACCATAGTTGAAACCTCACGTTCCGCTCCAATAACAGGATATCAAACTTGAACAAACGAATCGCTAAAAAAATAAAATATCAATTTTCACATATTATTCAACTCCAGAATATTCAATTTCAAATATTTGAGGCCCAAAAATGATATCTCAATGAAAGATCAGCTTCCACAAATCTCATAACAAATCCGTCAAACAAAATCACAAATCACCCAAAATTTGGAAATTTAAGCTAATCCAGAAAAAACCAAAAAATAAGAGTCCAAATATTTCCAAACTAATAACACTTGGCCCAAAATATTAAAAACCAGAATTAAACCGACCAAAATCAGAAATTTTCCCAAAGACTCCCGACAGAGAAGTTTGAAACTTAAAACCAAAACAATCACTGAGCAGATCAGAGTGGCTGCTCCGATCGATGTTGGACGACACTCTTCTTCGCGGCAAAAACAGACAAGTCAGAGCTTTCTGCTTCAAGCGATTGCGGACAGCAACAGGACTAAGATCGCGGCCTGCTGGTGTCTTCTCGCGATGGACGTTGGTGCCATACTGCGTCGTTCTTCTCTCAGCGAACGACGCCGGCGATTCACCTCTTCTCCGAACGACGGTGTCTTCTGCTTACTCAGAAAGATTGTGGAGAAAACGACAACTTTCTCTTGCTCATCGGCGGTTTCTAAGGTCGGTCAGCTCTTTGGCATCGGCAGCAGTGGCTAGGTGACGAGGATCTTCTTCCTCAGACAGCAGCAGCTGGAACGCCGACTGCAGGCAGAGACTTAATCTCTGCTACGACGGTCAATGCAGTGGAGACTTCCTCTTCTCCGTGGAAGAAACGCGACACAGCAAGGGAATTACTATCCCTTATTTATTTTTACTTCTTTTTTCCATTTAAAAATTGCAAATTTCCCCACAGAAATTGCAAATCCAAAAAATAATTTGATACCTCAAATAAATCAAAACGGGATTTTCGGAAATGTTCAATTGGCTGTGATACTAATTGCTGAAAATCAATATTGATATACGGAGCTGATCCAATTATTAATTATCGATAGTACAATGCGTACACAGTTTGTGTAACTAATAATTTGAAGCTGGAAAACTATAATACAAGGCTCATACATCACTTTCCAATATTCACATGCGTATAAAATCTATGTGCAGGAGAAGGGAAGACTGGAAAACCTGTCATGATAGTTGCTGCCATTCTTGAATAGCATTTTGAAGAGCATAATTTGGTACCAAATTGCAGTGTTCAAGCTTGAGATTTGTCATGGGTGATGTGCTGTGGCCGCTTTCAAACCATCCTTTTATTGCTTTTGCTTCATATGTGAACCCATCTGCAGCTATTAGTGGATTTTCCATCACTTCCTGCACCAAAAAAAGGAAAAACTATCCACAAGTTAAACTGCGATTCTTTCTTATGAATCGGGTCGAGTGTCCGAGATTGAACTAGAATATGCATAATCAAGTCAAACATTTTTTAATTTACTTACTTTTCATGCACAGCCCCCCTGCTCTTAAATTAGAGTACAAAGTCAACTCTTGCACTTCCCTATGTTTACAATTCCCCAACTATGAAAAGATATAGTGGATTAATTTCACTCATAAGCAGAAGTCTCAGCCTCCGTTCTGAGTATTTTTCAGAACAATGTGGGTATGATGCAGGCTGAGACCCTATCTACAGGCCAAAGCAGACAATACTTTACCAATACATTTATTTAAGGTTCATGAGTTATAATATCCCTATCATGATTATCTCGTTTATATTTCGTTTTCTGCGTTGCATAAACAAATTTAAAGCTAAAATCGGTAAAATAATCTCGGAATCAAGCTAGCAAAAGGGAAAAATCTAAAACTTCATCGGCTCAATATTTGTATCTGTACATCAATTTAAAGCTCAAGCGACTTAAACAGAGCATGATTAAATTTCTAATCTAATGTCAGGTCACTAGTCCATCTTCTCCAGTATCATAACTCAAAGATGACTTGAAAATCAAAGCAGAATTCAAATAAGGTAATAAATTATAGAGAGTGCAGAGCCTGATTAAATATTACCTGGAAAATGGGACAGACAAAATGGGAAGGCACCCTATTTCGCTTCATAGAATCCATAAATGATTCCGAGGCAATACAATTCATCGTTTCCAAAGTAGTCCATACTTCTGTTACAAGATCTGGTCGATTCAATCTTTCCTTTTCACAGCATCGTATTGCCAAGATAGCCATCTGCTGGGCAAGATCAGGTGGCCAGTCTCCAGCTGACGAGTCAAGAACTGTACCAATATTATCCGTTTCTAGTGCATGCTTTACTTTTCCGATGACGTTGAAAAATGACTTCCCAGTCAAAATACACAGTAAGATAATGCCAAAAGAGTACACATCTGATTCTGGAGAGAGTTTTCCTGTCTCAAGATATTCTGGATCAAAATAAACAGAAGTCTCTTTCCCCATATGGAAGAGTGAAGAATGGTTTTGCACATTTTTTTCTTGCAAGGTCAAACGAAAGATCCCCAGGCCTCCTAGTTTGCAGACAAAGTTGTCATCAAGTAAGATTTTGCTTGCTTTTAGATTGCCATGAACGATTATTGGCTTGTTATGGTGAAGGAATATAAGGACAGAGCACAACTCCATTGCAATATGTACTCGAATTTCCCATGGAAGTGGAGCTATGTTGTTTTTACAATAAAGTCGATCTTCGAGGCTTCCCTTTCTAAGGTATTCATAGACGAGCGAATGGGATTCAAAACATGCTCCAATTATGGTAACCAGGTTTGGATGCCTTACCCTACTCAAAGCCTCAACCTGAAATTTACCCAATAGAATGAAACCACAATAATGAAGATTATGTAAATTCTCCGCAACATGTTCAGTCACAAATTCCAAGATTTTTTTTCCATTGTACCACTAATCCTAGTCCCTCATTAGGAATGAGGAACCCAAATCTCAAAACATGGCAAGGCTTTCCATATAAATCTAAACTATAATATGGTAAACAGCAATTTAGTCCATGAATTTAGGGGTCAAGAACAATTGATACCATAAACTATTTTTTTAACAAAAATTGTCATTATAGTTTTGAGTTACAACTAATGTTTTGATAAAATTTGTCAGGTGTCTCACATTGTTTTTATGTATTAGTCAATATAACTCACCCTGGTTACCTTGATTCACTTTATTTCAACATACACTCAATTTCACACTTCATTCTAAACACATACATCAGTTGGATTGTCTTTTAGTTTTTAAAATCAATTTGATCTCTATTATGTGCAGAAAATAAAGTGAGTCAGGTAATCAAGGTAGGTTGAAATGACCATTAAAAACAAAAAATATGAGACATTTGACAAATTTTATCAAGATATAAAGTACAAAGACAGTTTTGCATGAAAAACTAATTTAGGCTATCAAGTATCACCAATCTACAAGTTCAGAGGTTACATGTTGCCTAATATGCTTAATCACTTAGGATGGTATATAGTCTAATGTTGGTGCAACAATTTCACACTTGGACATTCCTCAAGAACAATTAAACCATCAAATAAACAATTAGCTTGAAAAATGTAGGTAATTAGGTATTTCGTCATGTTCTTCATAAGCTCTAATATTAAAATTTCTTCAGCAAGTCATCAAGAATAATTACCTCGTACTGGAAATCCATCTGACTGTGAGAACCATAAGAAGGCAACATCTTTATAGCAACATCCATGTGCCGAAGGTTACCCTTATAAACACTTCCATATCGTCCTTCTGAAATTTTTCTGGACGGGTCAAATTCGCTAGTTGCCTCGTTGATCTCCATGAAAGAAAATGTTGGCATTTTTGCTCTGCATAAAATAGGCGGCTTCTTCTCTTCCAAATTTTTAACTCGCAGAAGCTCTTTTACTGCAAACTCGTATTCTGTACGTAGACTATCCCGTTGCTCCTTAAAATTTATTAATAATTTAACAGCTGTGATGATTCTTTCCTCTAGTTCCTTGACATTGCTCTGGTTATTTTCAAATTTACTCTCCAACAATGATTTTTGATCTTGAATTGTGGAAAGTTCTGTTTTCAACTTGCAGTGCTTCGATATCACCCTCTGTACTTCTTGCTTTTCTCTTTCAAGCATTTCTCTAATCTCTTCTCTCTTGCTCATTTCTTGGACACATAGGCCTTCTAATGCTTTGGCCTATAAAATGATCATTGTTGGCAAAAGTAGCAGATGAGTAATCACGGTTCATGCTCATATGAACATAAATTGTTTCAGCTTCGGAAATAATTTCTAACATGAATTGTCCAAGTGTTGAATGTTATTTTACATAGTCTCTAGAAAATTAAAGACAATCGAAATTGAACAAAAGAAAAGTAAACTCAAACTGATAATAGTAAATGAATATTGGAAGAGATGGTGAAAGATATAATTTGCCTTGAATTTGGCCTCCATGGTTGCATCTTCTTCTCTCCATCTCATCAAGACCTCTTCAAATTCTTTCCGTTTTGAGTTGTTAACATCCATGACAGCTTGTTCAAGAAAATCCTGAATCTCCTGAACTGGAAGAACTTCTTTTCCTTTCTGTCAAAATCACAACTTATCAATAATAATCCAACTGTGCGTCAAAGCACCTTAAAAAAATTAAAATTACTTTCCAGCACTATTTTACATGTACCATGATGTTATTTAGGACAACATTATCTTGTGAGGAACTTTAACTCATCAACGTGCAAGGAGATGCTAAAGATAGAATGCCCTAATTCTAAAGACCCACAAAATATACCAGAAACAAAATATCAAAAAAGAATAATGCTCTGGTGGAATTTACTGACCCCTCTCTCTCCATCCTTCAACAACAGGATTGGCTTGGAAGTACCAACCTCACTATTGTTAAGCCAAGTTGATTGTAAATTACTGTCATACTCGCACTGAATCTCATCTTCCACCGAATCTGTAATGCTGTGTAACGTTGTAATTCCGCAAGAGTATTCTTTGTCAAAATGAAGATGACATATACTTAACAAACCTTAACCATGAAAAGTTGATAAATTGACGTTTCTATAATTACCAAGACATCAATTCATGTGCCTCATACTCAGTTTCTGGATAGTCAGATTCATTTCCTATTTCTGAGTTCAGTAGCAGCAATGGAGTGGCATTCTTCTTTTCAAATCTGTCTGCACTGCTTCCTCTGTTTTAAGTAAAAATTTATATAAGTGGCTATTTACCAATATATGAAATAAGATGCGGGGGGCAAAATGAAGAAGATACTGAAAATATTGGGAAAAGAATATGCAACCAAACTAATAACGAAGACAATCTGTTTTGAGCTCAAAGGAGAAATTAATTAGTTATATCATAAACATCTTTTCCATCATGAAAAGAAAAATTGAGCATAATTTTCTTTTTTTTTAAAGAAAAAAGATTAAAGTATGTAAATTATCCAATCCACTGTGAACAGAAAAGAACCATGTCGAAATACCTTGTGTATAAAAGATGCCCACTGCAGACAACCCAGACGTGGCATGATGTAGGAGCTTGTCGGCAAACAAAGGATGCTTTTTTCGAATTTAACCATGCCTGTCTGCTACACTGTTGTAAATCAGTATAGTGGAAGATATATGCAGCAGCGAAAATATTCACAAAATTTCTCTTTGAAATCCAAGATTTTAGTTTTCACTTTTTTTCTCCCTTTAAGAGTGACAATAATCTCTTTATAAACTTTAAGTGTTTCATTGAAAAATGCTTTCATGGAGAAATGATAATCGGAAATATTTTGTCATTTACATGAATATGGTATGATGCCCAAGTATACTACTACTTCAACCAACCCAGGTCACAAGAGCATACATGCCTTTTTTTTCTTTCTTTATAGAGCTGGTTAAGAGCCAGCTGCTTTTATTTTCACAAATTTAACCATGTCCATATTACTTTAAACATGCCTAATTGATGAAACAGACTACTTTAATTTACGAAAATAAAATTTTATGTCAAATGGTTATTTGAATATTAAGTTTTCCAAAGAAACATGTCAACTTTGTGCCAAATTTTGTCATTCAATAAAGTTACTGAGTTATTGAGACTTCAAGCTCCAAAAATGAAACAATGAATAATCACACACATTGTGCAGAATTATAGGCATGCCAATTCTTCTAGAACAAAGGAAAAAATAAATAAATCTAATCCAAGAAAAATAGAGGATAGAAGCATACTCAAGAGGATAAGTTTTAGCTGATGAACTCATGACAAGCCACTTAATGTTACGTCGAGTAATAATTTCGACAATCCCAATCTCAACATTTTCCTTTTCAATCCATACTTTCTCAGCCTGCACCTATAGGCATAAACAACTGGGTCATAAAGAAAATCACAATATGTAAATCCTAGTCCTACAGATACAGCTTCTCAATAGATGGGTAATTAAAATTAAATGGAAAATAGAGTACCCCAGCTTGGGATAGAACAAGAAGGTACTGATTAAGAAGTTCATGCAGCTTTTGCCTTTCCAATTCTCTCAATGCCTTCTCTACATGTTCTTTCAGTTCATTGGAAGATAGTTCTTCACTTGCTGCATATAACGGAACGCTACAATAAGTCTAGGATGAAAAAAAATAAAATCGAACATGCATAAAACAGCATTTGGGCAAGAAAGTTTTATTTTGTATTCATTAATTATCTGCAGCCCTTTTGAAAAATATACTAAACTCAATTCTATTACTTTTGAGAGCATCTACTTGAATATCAGATTCTCTTAACTCCCAGTTTTTTTATTGATTGACGAGGAAATAAACAATATGTAAATCGGCCGTCTAATTTTCAGGCCACCATCAATTTCATTAGCCGCCACCCCACGTATCAGAAAGTATTTCAACTGATATGAACTACGACCTCAAAGACGAATTAAACCGGAGCAATCATTCAACTCCTTTATTTTCTCAGCATATTGGAAGATTCAGCTCAACCCTAATACATTTAAGAGCATCTACAAGAATATCAGATACTTTTGTTACAAAAAATAGTTTCAACTGAAAACACCAAACTTAAGTAATCGAAGCGATTATTCTACTGATTCATTTTCCCAGAATCCAAACAAAACCACCGCAATGTTGAACACCAACAAAAAAGAGAAAACCCAACTCGAAGAAAAATCATGAGTAGACTGGTGAACATGAAGCAAACATATCCTCTTTCCGGAAAAGTTCTGCACCGCCCAAAACAAAGCCGATTCACTCTGCTCCACAGCCGTCCCCACCGCCACAAATATAGTCTCATCCGCGTCAAATTTCACCTCTTCTTCGTTCCCCTCGACGCTATCCATCGATGCTGACAAAGTCAGAAGCATAGATATTCGATAGAAATTTTTCCAAGAGCTGCTTAGCTGCAAAGACAAAGAGAGCCTTCGTCAGTCAACTCGTTAATGTCAGAAAGTAGACAAAACGGTGCGAGAAATTTGGCACAAGAATTTGACCAATGGATTTTTATATTTTTTAAAATAATTTTCAATGGAGGAAAAGATTAAAAAAAACCCTAAATGATTGAGTTAACGACGAAATAAACCTTAAATTATAGTAATTAACAAAATAAAACTTAAACTATGATCTGTTATCGAAAAAAATCAGTTTTCAAAAAACACATACGCGATCATCTGCATTCATTTTGCAAGTGATCGCATATATACTTTCAAAAATCACAGTTCAAAGTTTGTTTCGTTAACAAAATGATAAATTAAGATTTTTTTTGTTAACCAACATAATTTAAGATTTATTTTGTCACTGATTATATAAATTAGAAACTGTTAACTTTACACGTGTCACTCGTGTATGGGGAGATCGCACACTCCTTCCGAGCGAAGACTACGTACCTAGCAAAATATAAAAGGATAATCATCTCTCTTTCGTCTTTCTAATAGTATACGTAGAACCGTTGATTTCTTAACACGTGTATAGGCGTTGCCGTACATTTGCAATATAAAAAAATGTAAGTGAATAAATAAATAAATATTGGGTAGTGAAAATAATTATCTTATAAATATCTTACCTATATTTTTAGTTTCATGTAATAAGTATTATGTTAATGCTAAATAGCTAACACAAGTCAGGATGGCCGAGTGGTCTAAGGCGCCAGACTCAAGTTCTGGTCCTCGTGAGAGGGCGTGGGTTCAAATCCCACTTCTGACATATTTATTTTTATTTTCATTTTCACAAATGAAAATAGTAAACAATACATGAGTGAAGCAAACTGTAAAGAGCAATTAATAAAAAAAAAAAAAAAAAAAAAAAATCTTAAATTAAGTGATTAATAAATTCACCTTTAAATTATGTTTGTTAAAAAACTCGTCTTTAAATCATACTTCATTACTTGTTGTGTATATCTCCGCTAAAATATGTTCGCGTGGAAGCCCGTCTTGGAGAACGAAATCTTGCTCCATGAATTATGGTGTCGAAGCAGGAGTTTGAAGTGCGATCTGCTCCATGAATTATGGTGTCGAAGCAGGAGTTTGAAGTGCGATCTCGCTCGTTTTAATCAATTTGGAATCAATTTTTTGTGTTGCATTTCATCAAACAGCTCGTCTGCATTTTTTAATTTAAAGCCCATTAATCAAAACATTTAAAGTGAAAACATCATGAAACACTACTTTCTTTCATCACTCTCTTCGGCTTGAAACTTTCCTCTAAATTTCCAGATTTACAATACCCATTAATCAAAGTGTTGAAACTGACAGTTGTAGGACTCAAATCTGGCTTCACAATTTCATCAAAAACCACCTTGGCTTTTATTATCTTACCCACTTTACAATATTTATTCATCCAAACATCGAAATTATGCAATTTCGGTGGGTTCCCATAATCCAAAATTTCTAAGTAGAAATCCCATATTTTTTAGGAGATTAAAAATTAACGACAAAATTCTTCCCTTTACGAGAAATTTATTTTGTCGTTGAAGGAGAGGTGGTGAAGGCGTTAGAGTTTCGCTTGGAGAAATGAAATTATGCAGAAGGGAGATTTTGATCACGTTATTTATGTCATGTTCTGTTGGTTTTCGAGGTCCCTACGCATAGCGGAATTCACTATTATTCATAATAATAGTGACATGCGTTACCCTGTGACTTTAAAACTATTTTAAAATCATCAAAAAACCATAAATTGGATCGTTAGTCTAAAAAAAATTATTTTTGATAAATATGTAATTTTTCAAAATGTAAACAATTTACATTGAGAAAAATTATTAGAATTTAGATTGGGAAAAAATAAAAGGAAATACTTTTTTGGAGCAACGCTTTTACTCAGGTACTCCCGTCTGATCTTAACTGCTTTAACTCAGGATCATGTATTTTTCCGAAGACTTTGAAACCGTCGAGTCTTCTCTGAAAATCTTTACACTTAAATTTTCTGACGTGTAGGCGTCTCTCTTACAAGAACAATACACTCTTATATTTCTAGAGAGACGTGTTCTCAACACATGAGACGTCTCTCTTCGATCTTAGAAAATATTTTTCTAAAATCGAATACGGAAAGGTCACACCTTTTCTCTCTAGGGATTTGTTTTTTAGATCGTTCTAAGTCGTTCTATTTGGTTCGTTATTTTGTCAAATCACATTTGACAATTTTTATAGATCTGTTTAAAATTAATTTTTTTAGATTTATTTTAATAAAAACTAATTTTTAAAAAATAAATCTTATCTAATCAAATCTAATTTGATTAGAAGGTGATTTATCTAATAAATCAATTTATCAATTAATCATATAATCTAAAAATAGTTTTTAGAATATATTTTTGAAAACTACTTTTCAAGATAATCTCATCTCATGAGATTCTTCAGATCTACTTTTAAATAGTAAACAAACTATAAGTCAACTGTAGATCAAATCTAATTTGATCAGATTTTCCAGATCTACTTTTATTCAAATTTCAAAAAATCTGATTTTATAGTTTGTTACATAACCACTTTAAATTTGAAGATCAAATCTCATCTGATGAGATTCTTCAAATCTAATTCAAATCTCTTAAAAATATCTCATCTAATGAGATATTTTATTTTGAATTCAAAATATAAAAACTATTTATATATTTTGAATAACAATATATTCATTTGAGTGTTTATAAATGATTAATCCTTATTAATCATTTATATATTTATTCTTATAACATGGAAATTAAATAGTGATATAAGATAACAGAAGGACCGATGGACCTATAGTTCTAAGCTCCAATAATATTTGTTAATTAATGTAAACTATTTATATTAAATAACACAATTATTAACTCTAGAGTAATTCCACTAAATACTTAGAGTTGCACTCTTAGAACTATAGAGTATATTTACTCAAAGTAATGTCCATTGATATAGTCATTACATATGTATTAATCCTCCATTAAGATTCGTAATAGAGCTAGGTATAAAATCCGTTAACCTCTCATATTACATCTTTATCCTTGACTACCATTAGTTCTTGATTGAATAATTAATTCATAACATTTATGAATTTGCGCGCTAATTATTCAATCCCTGAACTAACAAACAAGGGAATCTTGTATTATGGATTTCATTGTATCAATGTTAGCATTCTCAGCTACTCATTTAATTTATTCCCAAAATACAAGGTTTATATAATGTAACTCATACAAAACTGTACCGAGTAAATCAAAGAATAAATTATAATGAAATAGGAGTCTACTAAATACAATGAATTAAGATCATACATATATGACCATCATTATGATAAAATTAATTGTTCTTCATTCAACGGATATTATAAGAACAATATAATTTCATCTGGTCCAGTCCTATATAATCATATTATATAAAATACAATCACTTTATGTCACTACATATATAGTCGGGATATGACTACACGTTCTCAACGAAGTGAACTGTATTTATGTCTTTATTAATTTGAAGATCCTTTACTTCAAATATAAGTCATAGACTATTGTGATTATTTCTTTTTAAATTTAATCCCACATATATCAGCATATATGTAAATTTAAAATTGCATAAATAATCAAAGATATTTCTTTGAATTTATAAAGCATATCGAATAATGCAAACATAAAAATTAATCATAAAATTTATTTATTAATTACAGCAATAAAAATGTTCATAACATTTGCTTGTTGGGCACATTATTCCCAACATGTTCATGGAGCGAGAACTCGCTATTTAACAGCAGGGTCCTGCTCCAAAGACACTGTATATTCTAATTCTTGAGGGAGAGCCCGATGTAGAGATCGAGATCTCGCTCCAAAGACAGTGTCCAATAGCGAAATCTCGCTGGTGAAGAGTGGGATCCAGCTCCATAAAGAAAAAATGAGCGGGATCTCACTGTTGAAGAATTAGTTCACACTCCAACACAATAAATAATTCACGGAGTGAGATCCCACTATAGAAAAAAAAAAAGATCCCCCTATTGAAGAGCGGGCTCCCGCGCCAACATAATAATTCACGGAGTGAAATTCCGCTCTCCCGCACGAACATTTTTTAACGAAGATATACACGACAAGAGTTGTTTTGTTAACAGAGCATAGTTTAAAAGTAAGTTTATTAACCAACATAGTTTAAAGATGAATTAGTTAATGTAAATTGTTTATTCAAGTGCACCTGCAGCAATTCACGAGGACAAAATTATCAATAATTAAATTATGTAGAGCAAAATTGTTTTAATAAAAAATTGACCGGAATAAGATATTTCCAAGAATATGTTTAGGAGAATATTAAATTTGAAAATAAAGAAAATAAATTAAAATATGAATTTTTAATGCGGTGTAAAGGATATAATCTATTAAATTGAAAAACAAAATAGACAACTTCGAATATTTTAATATGGTGAAAGGATGTGAACTATTAGTGGATTTGAGAAAGAAAGTGAACAAAATCTCATTAAAATTGTATTTGGGTGTGATGTCAAAATACTACATTGTTGGATTATAACAAAGAATTGAAATTAAAAGAATAGGATAAGAGGAGAAGGAGATTTGTTGTGGGTTACAATTTATTTTTATTTTAATACTTCTTTTTAAAACTGAAATTCTAAATCAACCCATTCAAGAAGATTTTTATATAATACAACTAGTCAAGAACCGGATCCAACTAGTACAGAATCTATATTTCCCTTCAAATAAGGGGTTTGGTTCGGTTCGATTTGAAAAACCGAACCACGATGGTTCGGTTTTGAATAAAGGAAACCAAACTCGAACCGAAAACCAAGGTTCGATTTTCGATCGATTTTCAGTTCTCCTCGGTTCGGATTTAGTTATCGGTTTTCAGTTTAAATTTGGTTTTTGTGTCGGTTTTGTTCAGTTTAAACTCGATCATGACTGGTTTCGATCGATTTAGATCTATAATTTGTTTTTTTAATATAAAATTTTAAAAATTATATAAATGTTATAAATTTAAGTTTGGGTTGGTTTTGATAGGTTTTTTAAAGAAAACACCGAGGACCGAACCGAACCAAAAATTCTTGGTTTGGTTCATTTTGGTTCCAAAATCAATTTTTGGTTAATTAAAACCGAGCCGAACTAAACCCAGATTTTTTGTTCGGTTAGGGTAAGCTGAACCGTCAGCCCAATTTCAGGTAACTCTCAGGTTTTCCAAATCCCAATGAAGATCTGGACTCTGACTGATAATGTGAACCTGGCCCAAGGCTAACTTCATAGACGTAGCTGATTCTGGACTCACCCAGAAAGAGACTTAATTTGGCCCCCTACTATCAGCGGGTGGACAGAACCGGCTCGGGACCGTGGGGCCAGATCGGACTGAGTCGTTCGGTCGAGTTTTGGTCGGTACTACGAGTTTCACTGTCCGAGACCGGTTTCGTTACAAAGTTTCCCGTGGGCCACGATCCTGTAACAAAAATCCAGAAAACCGTGGAAAACCCGAAAAAGGGTTATTTTGGTTTGGAAAGCTGCACTGCGACGACCAACGCTCGATGCCCGACGGTCGGATTTTTACTCAACCCCAGGTTTGTATAATGTCACCGTAAGTATTATCTTCTTCGTCTTTTTTAATGGTAGCAAAAAGTTATCGTTTCCTTTGCAAATGAATTTCATCTACTTTAATTTTGAAGTTTTTCAGTTTGTATGCATTCTGGCTTTACCGGGTGAGATTTGCTTGTGACAGATTTGCGAATTAGCTGGATTTAATTCAAACCTTTCTGAGGTAAATTTGTCGAAACAGGCGTGCCCACCTCTTCCATCAGCCGTCCGATCAGAGTAGCCCATCACATTTCTGAGGTCTTTTCTAATTCAGAATTCTCGCGAGCGTAACCCAGCCCGGATCTACGTATACCGAGAAATTTCGTCCGGCGAAAGGATGCGACTTGTGGGTCTTACTGGTGGAATATCATCGGGGAAGAGCACAGTGTCCAACCTCTTCAAAGTCCATGGCATTCCCGTCGTTGATGCCGACCTCGTCGCTCGCGTATTTTCCTCTTTCTCCCAATTTCTATTTTTCTTTTATTTTCAGTTGAAAGTGTCCTCGCTTCACCATTACATAATTCGGATTACTTATTAAACTGATTTTCGGTGGTTTGAGTTCTTTTTTTCATCGTTCTGACTATGTTTAGTAGCTAAGTGAGTGGTAACTTTCATTCCAGCTTTAAATTTAAACCTGGTTTCAGTATCAGTTTTGGGGAAAAGGGTGGCTAGTGGTGTCCTTTAGTTTCTATTGAGTTTTATTTTTGGTGGGTTATTGGAATAGTTTTATGCAGGATGTGTTGAAGACTGGAAGTGGTGGGTGGAGAAAGGTCGTTGCAGCTTTTGGAAACGAAATTTTACTTCCTAATGGAGAAGTTGACAGACCTAAGCTCGGTCAAATTGTATTTTCTGATCCTGCCAAGAGACAAATTCTTAATAGGTTCTACTAGTACCCTTCATTTATGCTTGCCATTCATTCCATTTCCCAATAATACCTTTATTCTTCTCACCATTTGGCTACATTTTAGTTTATCCTATTGAAAAAGAGATGATAAACAGAACGTTGCACTTCATTTTAATGTTAAACATCTATAATTAGTGTTGTGACTTAATTCTTATTCTTGCATTTTACGGGTATGTGATCTTTATTTGTCCTTTGTGTTCTGACTTAGTTCTTATTCTTGCATTTTACGGGTATGTGATCTTTATTTGTTCTTTTCGTTTGTTTTTCTTGTGGTCATTTGTTTTTTTCTCAGTTATGAACCATTTGAACTTATTCAGTCCATTTTACCAAGCAGTTCCAGTCCTTGACAAAACAAAAGTTTAGTGGTATTGTTTTAGATCTTCTGTTTCTCCCTCTCACTCCAATTGCACCAAAAAAATGCAAGAAAATATGGAAGGAAGGCTTCTCAGATTTCAGCGTTTTTGTTGTCGCGTATCTCAAAGCTCTTTTCTCTCTTGATAATTTGAAGATGAGAGGACTTGCCTTCCCTAATACACGTGACTTATGTTTGAAAGAAGAAGATGTGAATCATCTTCTTTTACATTTGGGGTGGCTCATTTTTTATGAGCTTGTGTTTGGGATTGGTTAAACCATTGCTGGGTGATGCGTCAAATGGTCTAGGAGGATTTGGTTAAAGAGGCATTAAGGCTTTCTCTTTGGTGGGGAAATGGTAGCTTTGTCTTCTTTCATATAATCTCTCGTGGAGTTTGAGTTTTTTGTTATAATTGCTTCTCTCATTTGGACATCTTTTATTCAGTATACATAGTTTTATCCGGTTAAAAAAAATATTGTTTCTGCAGACTACTGGCTCCTTACATATCCCATGGAATTTTTTGGGAAATTTTAAAGCTGTGGATGAAGGGTTCGAAGGTTATTGTGCTCGATATCCCTTTGTTGTTCGAAGCAAAAATGGACAGCTGGACGAAACCAATTATTGTTGTGTGGGTTGATCCTGAAACACAGCTTCAACGACTGATTGCAAGAGACAGGTCCAGTGAAGACGAAGCTCGAAACAGGATAAACGCTCAAATGGCGCTGGACTTAAAAAGAAACAAGGCAGACATTATAATTGACAACACTGGATCGTTAAATGACCTGAACGAACGCTTTCAGGACGTGCTATTGGAGGTAACAAAACCATTGACGTGGACTGAGTTCATGTTGTCTCGACAGGGAGCCTTGTCCGTTCTTGTATCCGTCATTCTGGGTGTGATCTTCTGCAAGAGAACTTTTCAAATATGATGGGCTTTTCACATAATTTGGTTCCATCTAGAAATGGGGATCATATTTGACCCTTAATTGGGTCATTAGAAGGATAAACGTGTGCTCTTGTGATGGTGAACTTCATTATCCTGTACTGAATAATATCAATTATATGTATTTCTTATATATTGTACTTAAACCATCTTTTTTTCCTTTGATTTCTGTGGTTTTAATATCTAATTATGACGTATCTCAGCTAATGTTAGAGCTGGAATATAGGCCATCTGGGTAACTGCTTGTTCTACATACATTAAGATAGCAAGTTTAGTCTAGATTCTTAGCAGTAAATACATGATTTACATTAATTTAGCAACTTTAGCTGACATCTTAAAACATAGTGCCGAAGTTTTACATAGATTGATTCTAGAAATCCAAGAGAAAGATTCTTTTTAACAAGAACTGAAATTATTAAATTTGTTAACTATTAAAGAGGATTTTTGGGAAATTTTAAAGCTGTGGATGAAGGGTTCGAAGGTTATTGTGCTCGATATCCCTTTGTTGTTCGAAGCAAAAATGGACAGCTGGACGAAACCAATTATTGTTGTGTGGGTTGATCCTGAAACACAGCTTCAACGACTGATTGCAAGAGACAGGTCCAGTGAAGACGAAGCTCGAAACAGGATAAACGCTCAAATGGCGCTGGACTTAAAAAGAAACAAGGCAGACATTATAATTGACAACACTGGATCGTTAAATGACCTGAACGAACGCTTTCAGGACGTGCTATTGGAGGTAACAAAACCATGAGGTGGACTGAGTTCATGTTGTCTCGACAGGGAGCCTTGTCCGTTCTTGTATCCGTCATTCTGGGTGTGATCTTCTGCAAGAGAACTTTTCAAATATGATGGGCTTTTCACTTAATTGGTTCCATCTAGAAATGGGGATCATATTGACCCTTAATTGGGTCATTAGAAGGATAAACGTGTGCTCTTGTGATGGTGGGGGGGGAAAACGTCCATATCCTGTACTGAATAATATCAATTATATGTATTTCTTATATATTGTACTTAAACCATCTTTTTTTCCTTTGATTTCTGTGGTTTTAATATCTAATTATGACGTATCTCAGCTAATGTTAGAGCTGGAATATAGGCCATCTGGGTAACTGCTTGTTCTACATACATTAAGATAGCAAGTTTAGTCTAGATTCTTAGCAGTAAATACATGATTTACATTAATTTAGCAACTTTAGCTGACATCTTAAAACATAGTGATGTGAAAAAAAGTGTAATCAACTTCAATGCCAAAGTTAAAAATTCATGTGAAGATATTTGAGTTCAAATGACAAAATCAAGAACCAATAAAATGCACGAAGTTTTACATAGATTGATTCTAGAAATCCAAGAGAAAGATTCTTTTTAACAAGAACTGAAATTATTAAATTTGTTAACTATTAAAGAGGATTTTTGGGAAAATATTTGAAATATACTTAAAAATTTAGTTGCAAGTGGGATGAAAGCACAACAACAAAACATGCACATTTATGCAAAGTTTTATTTTCTCTATCAAATTGGCAAACACTTATTTCCTAATTCTTGAAGAAAGGTAGAGTACGAATTTAGAAAGAGAACAACGAAATTCATCAATCAAATTAGTCCAAGTTTCCTTTTATTACGTGGTCAAAGTTTTTTTTTATTTGGTTACCTAATTTTCCTTTGTTTTAGTATAGTTTTATTTTATTAATTTCTTAAGTTTCCTAATATTTGAATGTTTCATAATTACTTTCTTATTATATTAAGATATTTTGTAACCTATTTAAAAGCATAAACACAGCAAAATTAGAAAAGAAATATACACAATTTCGTATTGTTTGTACCCGTTGGTGACCTCAAATCGTGCATCTCCCGCAAGCTCAACACTCCAATTTCGGGATGCACTTTCTAGCTGCGCAAGCTTTTTCCTTATTTGGGAACACAGAAGGTCTGTTAATTAGGCCAACTTCTCAAATTTTTTCACAATGCGAGTCATCAAGTACTTTCGAATTATCTCGAAAATAGTCAGGATCGGTTTGTCCCTGACAGACAATAAAAGTACATTGAATGAGTCGCACAAATTATTCAAGCTCATTTCACACTTGGGGATCGAAGAAAAGGTATGACTAGCCCAATATCTAGACTCTTCTTCTCGAGGCTATGCACGAGCATCCGGGTTAAGCTGATGTAATTTTCTCATTTCTATTTCAAAATGATAACTTGTGGTTGCCTTGGCTTCATTCTACATTGCATCTCTGTATATTCTGCCTCGAAATTGATTTTTGAAATTTGCGTACATATGTCGGAGGTAATAGCAGTGTTTGGCTTCTTGAAATTGTTTTTCCAAAGCATTTATCAAACTCTAATATTTGAAAGAAAAATAGTGTCAACATAAAACAATATAATTACTACAACGCAGTTGTGAAATAATAATAATGTTGACGTTATAAAACGTGGAGAGTACTTATCAGGATAATTCCTATGAAATGCTGTACTGGACAGTCTCTTAGACAGAATTACCTTTTCAAGTAAGTTCCCAGGAAAGGCTGGAGGGGTCACAAATGGTCTCATTTAAAATACAGTATCCTGTACAGAACTTACTTACACAGTACAATTACATCACTAATGGCTAAAATGACAATTGAAAATATATTATACCTTTTATCGATCCGAAATAATTGTTCATCCGTCTCCCGATCCAGTGTTTAGGTCTCGCTTCAAATATAGCAAAAACCACATCTATGTCGTCGTGCATTCTTTTTCGACGTTGGCAACAGTAACAAGATATATTCCATCGTTCGCATCAATATTAACAGCTATGAGTAATTGGCTGGGACACGAGCCCTTCAGATAACAACCATCCAAACAGATAACAGGGTGACCATATTGCAGCAAACCTACCTTGCAAGCAACCATGCACATATATATTCTTTGGCATACTAATGAATCATGTCCCATCTCGTAAGTATACACTTTTAATGTGCTGCTCGGATTTGATCTACATATTTCTACTGCGTACAACCACACTAGCTTGTACTGTTCATCGTCCTTCTCTTCATTAGTTGTTCGACCTATGTTTCTTGCCCTTCTGGCAAGACTGAGTGTAATGTTGACAATCATCTTCTTCCTCACTGTCTCGATAATGGAAGAGATTTCCCATGTAGGTTGATTTTTGAACCTATCTAGATAATGATTCGCCACTCATTTTGCTCTAGCGTTTCGATTCTCAATTTTCCTCGAACAGCTGTGAGAATCGGTCAAACTCTTTATTTGAAAAGTAAGCTCATCTTGCATCTTTGAATCATGGAGTCATCAGCCACATTCGTCTTCACACTTAGCCGACAGTCGCTTCTTTTCACTTTGGTGAATATTATACCATAACCATTTGTCAAAGAATATTCGACTATTTCTCCTTTAATTTCTTTTAAAGTACTATATTTTCTACCTAAAAAAAATCTCATTGAGATTTGTTCTTTTACCGGTACGCTTTCCACCTAATCATCATCCAAGACGACCGGTGTTCGATGTTCATCGTCTAGAGTTTGGAAGGTTGAATGTATCTCTATTTCTTTATTGTCGTATATGTGATCGAATGCTCGAAGATCATCATATGTAGGCGTAGTGTACGAATACCAATCCATATCAACATCACAAGTTGATATCTCGTTTAAATCAACCAATCTACTTGAATAAGAATCCATCGTTGCAATTCACCGGAGCAAGAAAATAGTAGAGAGATTTTAGCATTTTCGAGAGTTGTGGAGTGAGAACAGGGATTGCTCTCCTTAAATATTCAAAGAGAACGGGGGACCGTTCTCCCGGTTGTGACGCCCGTGATCAGCCAATAATTTGATCACGAGTGTTTGTTTGAACGGGGGACCGTTTATTTAGAATGGTTCCCTGTTTTGAGATTCACATGCCCCGCATGTGAAATAGGGGTGTCCACCCCTAGACTGAACGGGGGACCGTTTATTTAGATCGGTCCCTTGTTCTGCACATGCGTTGCGCGTGAATTTTCACCCCCGATAGAACAGGGGACCAGTCATTTAGATCGGTCCTCCGTTCTCTGTGTAATTTTTGGAACGGGGGGTTACCGGTCGACCACTAGAGTTTATTTTGTTAGATTTTTGATACTTTAAGGTTTGAATAGTTACGTATATTTTGATTATTTTTTTTAAAAAAATCATACTTTGAGTTTTTAAATGCTTTTAACCCTTAAAATAAATTAACCTTTTTAAGAGACAGTATTCTATTTAGTTTAATAAAATTTAATTATTGGGAGGATGCCAATAATGTTAAATAGAATTGAGTAAAAATATAATATGTGGTAAATTAAAAGAAAATATAACTTATTTAAAAAATATATTTTAGATTATTATAAATAAATAAAAACATTTAGTAAATCTACCATAATATATTAAGTGAATAATAAATAAATATTTCAATAGAGTTTGGTTTAGATTTTTGCTTAAAATAAAAATAAAAGCATAAATATCTTACCTATATTTAGTTTAAAACAATAAGTATATTGTTAATGCTAAAGATGGCTAACGCTAAGTCAGGATGGCCGAGTGGTCTAAGGCGCCAGACTCAAGTTCTGGTCCTCGAGAGAGGGCGTGGGTTCAAATCCCACTTCTGACATCTTTATTTTCATTTTGATTTTCACAAATGAAAATAGTAAACAATACATGAGTGAATCAAAATCAATTATAATTCATCAACGTTATATGGTAACATTATAAAACTGTAAAGAGTACTTAACAAAAAAAAAAAATCTTAAACGATGTTAGTTAACAAACTCACCTTTAAATCATTCTCCGTTAAAATATGTTCGTGAGGGAACCCAATCTTGAAGAACATAATCTCGCTCCGTGAATTATTGTGTTGGAGCGTGAGTCTTGAGCGGGATCCCGCTCATTTTCTTTTCTTTTTGGAGCGCTTCAGAATTAGTATATACACTGTTTTTGGACAGCGGCCTCCCTTTCCATGGATAGTATACGATCATAATTTACCCTCCGTGCGATTTAATCTCTCCAAAGTGAAACTCTAACATCTTCACCACCTCCCCCTTTTGATACCAAAAGAATTTTTTGAACCTCTAATGGAACTCTTTCTGACCATTTTTAACATATCCATTTGATCAAATTGGTTAAGTACCATCATTTGGAATCAATTTTTTGTGTTGCATTTCATCAAACCGCTCGTCTGTATTTTTTTAATTTACATTCTTCGCAAAGCCCATTAATCAAAACATTGTAATTGAAAACATCAAGAACACTCACTCTCGCTTGAAACTTTCCTCTAAATTCTCATATTTACAATACCCATTAATCAAAGTGTTGAAATTGACAGTTGTAGGACTCAAATCTCGCTTCACAATTTCATCAAAAACCATCTTGGCTTCTATTATCCTACCCACTTTACAATATTTAATCATCAAAACATTGAAATTATGCAATTTTCGTTGGTACCCATCATCCAAAATTTCTAAATAGAAATCCCATATTGTTTGAAGAGATTAAGAATTACACAAAATTCCTCCCTCTAAGAGAAATTTATTTTGTCGTCAAAGAGAGGTGGTGAAGGCATTAGAGTTTCGCTTGGAGAGATGAAATTGCGCGGGGTAGAGATTTTGATCATATTATTTATATACTGTCCATGAAGCGGGAGCTCGCTCTTCAACGACAGACTCTCGCTCCAAAGACAGTGTATATACTAATTCTGAAGCGAGAGCCCACTGTAGAGAGCGAGATTCTGCTCAGAAAACAATGTCTAAAAGCGGGATCCCACTGTTGAAGAGTGGGCTCACGCTCCAACACAATAATTCACAGAGCAGGGTCTCATTCAATAAAGAAAAAAATGAGTGAAATCCCATTGTTGAAGAGCAAGCCCACGCACAAATATATTTTAACGGAGATATGCACTGCAAGAGTTGTTTTGTTAACGGGTTATAGTTTACGAGCAAGTTCGCTAATAAACATAGTTTAAGGGTGAGTTTGTTAATTAGCTATAGTTGATGGTTTATTTTTTTGTTAATTATCCAATTGTAAATTGTTTATTCAAGTGACCGTGCTGCAATCCACGAGAACAAAATTATCAATAATTAAATTAATGTAGAGCAAAATTATTTTAATAAAAAAATTGACGGGAATAATAAAAATGACTAATTAGAACAAATTATTGAGATTCTATTAACTTTGATTTCTTTCACTATGTAATTTTTTTTTAATACAAAAGTTGTCGGGAACGATGCATCATACAAGTTAAATAACCTAAAAATTTATTTTGAATCAAGTCTCGTCAAAGTTATTCGATGAATTCTTATCTTTTGAATCCTTCTTTGCCAATATTTATTTATTTTCTCATGCTTTTGTTTATGTTTTATTGATATACACACATTAAATGTGTACAAGACTCATCAAGTATCCATCAATTCACAATGCCCTCAATAATTACAAAACATTGTAACTTGAAAGTGGATAAGTTAACTAAGGAAGATTGATTTAAAAATTATAATTTAATTTTGTTTAACGACATAAATCAAAACTCAAAAATATGAAATTAAAGACCAACGGCAACGGATCCCAATACAATGACAGCGTTGCAACTTTGTGCAAACATTTGCACTTTTTGAACAAAAAAGGTTGATAATGTCTTGAACTAGAGGCAGATGAGCCATTCTAGGCACCTCCTTTCTGTTTCTTGGGAGCTCGGTAAAGACCTACTACGCAAGCGTGGTCCCGCTCAAATGGCTCGAGTGTCACTTGCTCTGATGGCTTGAACTGATCGGCTTTCAGCTTGTTTACTTCGCTGGCAAACACTGCCTCTGCCGGAACTGTGGAGTCTATGCAGTTGGCCTGTCAAGTTTATGAACAAAAGTTAAAAGCAATTTCCAAAGATTCATAATTTGGTTTTGTTCCAAAGATTTAATCTTGGACAAATAAATAAGCAAACGTTCTTTTTGAAGCTTGTTTGAGTAATAGAAACAGGATTCATGATTTTATTTTTAATAAAACAAGGGAACCAACCTTAATTGAAATAACAAAGTGGCCACCAGCTTTAAGGAAATAAGAAGCATTGAGGGCTAAAATCCTTGCCTGCACAAACGAAGGCAAGTAGAAGAAATGTGAAAATTCTCAAAGACACCTAAATGGCACACAGGAGTCTCAATCTGGCAAAGGTCAATAACATTTTCAAAGAGGACAAGTCAGTATCAAGAGAACAGTAGACCACAGTGCAAACATAACTATTACATCTGGTAAAATTCTATCTGTAAATGTCAAGCGGTTAAGAGTTTAAAAGACGGGTAGTTTCTCAAAAAACAAAATGTCAGAAGTACACACATCGTCTCTTTAAAATAAAGGGGTAGTCTAAAAAATTTTAATTCCATCTCGTTTGTACAAGAAATAATAAGACAATTTTGGAAAGTTTCAATTAATGAGATATATTATGATGCCTCTTTAAAAAAAAAAGGGTGTAGTCTAAAATATTTTAATTTCATTTCATGCATATATCAAGAAATTGGAAATTAATTTTTGCAAGTACCAAAATAATGCGGTATATATTCAGGTGACTATATGAAAATGTTGGGAGAAAGATGGTTGAGTTCCATCCATTCGAGTTGTCATTTTAGAAAACCATTGTTTAACTAGCAATTGAAAGATGCAAAATGGAAACCAATCAACAAATGCTATGTGAAGTATCTAAAAGGAAAATAAGCAAGCAACTCAATAGTGAGTCTAATATTATTCAACAGAAAGAATAGATTATTAAAGGGGAACATCAGAAACTCGAATTTGCATCATTCCTGATCTTGAAGGGGAATCCGAGTATTTCATCATTTGCTGGAGAGTGGAGGGTTCTTAAAATTTAACAAATTAAACGCAGGATACATTGTCAATCCTATGAATAAAAGAATATTACTAATTCATATGAAAACCAAAACTTTTATAGAAACTTCAGAGATAATCAGATAGCAACTAAATCGTACTATGAAAAACGGTAGGCTGGAAAAAAATTACAAGACTAAGCATCAAACTTAATAGTATGTTTGTCCTCGTAAATATATATTTTTTTCAAAAAATTGAGTCAAACAATAAATGATGGAAAGATAAATGAAAAATCTGTCCACTAATAATTCTCTTCGGATCTTTTAGACACGCACGGCGTTAGTGCTCAAGTACAGTTGCATAATGGAAGCTATGGAAAACTTTTTGCACAAGTGTTGAAATTCAAGTTCACATAAAAAATCAAAAAACAAGTTCTACATGTAACTAAGAGAGCATCAGAGACTCAGGATTGCATCATTCAAGATGTCTTGAAGGGGAATCCGAGTACATCGTCACATGCTCAGTGAGAACACAGACAAAAACTATGAGAGAGAATAGGGTGGTAAAAGGAAATGTAACTTATGTCAGGACTAATCTATTTTCTCAAAGCTACAAAATTGCACGTAACATGAGAAAAGTAAAAAGATCTAAATGCAGTAAGGAAAAGAAACTTCCAGTCAATTGAACAACTGTAAGTATTAACCACAAATTAAAAATCAGCAAACCTGATCAGGCTGAGCAACATCAGAAAAGATGACATCCACCATGCCAACCAACATTCTATACTTGGCAGGGTGTCTAGCATCTTCAATGATAGGGATAACATTTGTTCGCTTCTTTGCCATGTTTACCAAGTCCCTACCACTTCTATGTGAAAACTCCACAGCATAAACCACACCAGTCTTTGAAAGAAATAACAATACCCGTATAAGAATTTTTTTTATTTCAATTAATAAAAACTAAAAAGAACTTTATTTTCCTGGACAATACTTACAGGACCAACAACGTCAGACACATGAGATACAGTTGTCCCTGAAGCAGCACCAAGATAAAGAACCCGAGCCCCTGGTTTCTAAGGTCAAATCACCACGAGTAAAAAAAAATATTTCAGCATAAGAGATCAAATATCTATATTTTAAACAATACTAAAGCAGTATTCCACATCACTTACAATCCAGATGTTGTCAACACCACCAAGAACAGCAGCTGCCAACTTCGAACGGAAAGGATTCCAAACCCTGTATTCAACTTTTGTTCCATCTTCATTCTTTAAAAAGAGGAAGAAAGGGACACGTTCCATCACATCAATGTCAGATTTCCTCACAATAAATTTTTATGTAGACCGTAAAATCGAACTCAGCTAGCTATAAATTCTAGAAACATAAACATGAATTGACAAAGCATCGAATCTTCAGCTAAAAACCTGCATATATACTAATAAAATCTAGAAACACTAATTTTGACATAACTAAAGATAATTACTACAAAGAAATTTCTTTAAAAAAAGTCAATGACGAGAAATACCTGAACAGATATCCGTTTCTCATTGTAGACGGCTTCACCAGGGACCATATTCTTAGTAACAAGAGCGTCCTCCTTACCCTTAGCGATGAATATTCCCTCATGTCTATGGGGCTCCACTATGACCCTGTTTCCACCTTTCATTCCTCCTACTCCTCTTCCTCTTCCACGACCTCTACCTCGGCTATCACCACCTCCACGGCCTCTCATGGAGCTTCCTCTATCTCCGCCTCTTCCACCGCCAAATCCTCTTCCTCTTCCTCTGCCACCATCGCCTCTGCCGCCATCGCCTCTGCCCCTAAAACCACCACCACCACCACCACGGCCTGTAAAGAAGATTAAGTTTCATTTTCGTCAATACTAATGTGAGAATAGTTGGACAAAAAAAAAGGAATAGAAGAAACGCCATTTTCCTCTACCTCTAGGAGGTCTCATATCGACTAGTTAGAGGGAGGGCTGTGGGGAAGACCAAGGTTTCGCTTAGGGTTTAGCTGTGACACTTTAAACCTTGCTCATTTATAGCCGAATTTAGGGTTTTAGATGTCGGGTGGGTCGTTATTTGGTTCAAATAATTACCCACCATGGGCTATGCCCGACCCATTTACCCATCACATTTACTTATCTACAACGAATATCCATTTAAATTTCAAAGCCACCAAAATATACTAAATAAAAAATAAAATATATCAAGCTTAAAAAGATTAAAACTTTAGAGTATTACTAGGTGTACTCTCTAAAAAAATTTGCTGACGTGTCAAACAATAATTTATATAATTAATATAATAAATTATAAAAATAATTTATGACAGTAATTGCATAATTGTACCAATTATTGTTTGACCCGTTAACAAATTTTTAAGAAAGTAACTATAGTATTACTCAAAATTTTATGTACGTTGTTTAGGCATTTAACTTCACTTGAGTTTTATCATTTTTTTTTAATGTTTTGCTTAGATCGAGAGCTTATTCATGTAAGAAATTTTATTTCCTCATGTTTTAATAAGTAATTACTTATTTTTAGTCTTATAATATTTATCCACGTCAAGTTATCAAGAAAATGACATGTCTAATCCATAGGAGCATTATTTTGCAATCATTAGTCACTTGATCTTTCATTTTAAGAATTCAACAAATTTTCATTTAGGTTAAAGTGTCTTTGGTTGGATGTGGTGCCGTGAAAATCAACGGCAGATGCAAATTGAAAAAATATCATAAGTATGTATATTGTAAAGAAGGGTAAACTTCTCGCTTTGGTTTGTTCTGAAGTTAATTTTGCTTCTATACCAAGGCACTCTTGGTGGGTAGATTCTGGTGCTACTACTCACATAAGTATGTATATGCAGGATTGCCTATGGAGTCGACCGCCAAATGATGCTGAAAGATTCATCTATGTGGGCGATGACAAAACAGTTCCAGTTAAAGCTGTTGAGAATTTTAGATTACTTTTCAAGATTGGATTTTATTTAGATTTGAATGAGACTTTTGTTGCTCCGTCGTTCAAACGAAATTTGGTTTCTATTTCTTATTTGGACAAATTTGGTTATTCTTGTTCTTTCGGAAATAATAAAGTTAATTTTTTTTCTCAATTCAAATCTTGTTGGTTCTGGTTCTTTCATTGGTAATCTATATATGGTTGATTATGTTGTTTCGTATAATGAAATTCTGCATACTAATTCAAAAGGTACAAAGCGTAAATTAAAAGAAAATTTTGTTACCTTATGGCACAAGCGTTTAGGTCATATCTCCAAAGAGAGAATTCAGCGACTTATGTCAGGCGAAATTTTAGATTCCCTTGATTTATCAAATCTTAAAGTTTGTGTGTAATGCATTAAGGAAAAGCAAACCAATAAAAGAAAATTAGGTGATAATAGGTGCTCGAGCGTCTTAGAACTGATTCATACGGATATTTGTGGTCCATTCCATTCGACATCTTGGAATGGACAACAATACTTTATCACATTCATAGATGACTACTCGAGATACGAATACATTTACCTAATTCACGAGAAGTCACAATCCTTGGACGTTTTTAAGTCCTTTAAAGCTGAAGTTGAACTTCAACTTGATAGGAAAATTAAAGCCGTCAAATCTGACCGTGGAGGAAAATATTATGGTAGATATGATGGGTCAGGTGAACAATGTCTAGGGCCATTTGCCAAATACCTAAAGGAGTGTAGAATCGTCCCGCAATACACAATGTCGGGCAAACCCAGCATGAACGGTGTCGCGGAAAGACGAAATCGCACTCTTAAAGACATGGTAAGAAGCATGATAAGTCATTCTTCTTTACCAGAATCACTCTAGGGTGAAGCACTAAAGACTGCAGCATACATTCTCAACAGGGTACCGAGTAAAGCAGTAGCTAAAACCCCTTATGAGTTGTGGATGGGAAATAAGTCTAGTATTAGGCATCTTCACGTTTGGGGTTGTCCAGTTGAGGCTAGAGCATACAAACCTCAGAAAAGAAAACTGGATGCAAGAACAATTAACTGCTATTTCATCGGTTACGCTGAACACTCATGAGGTTTCAAGTTTTATAATTTCACTACTAAGTCAATTTTTGAGACGAAAAATGCCAGATTCTTTGAGGATATTGATTTTGAGAGGGAAGAGGATATAAGGAATATTGTCTTCAAAGAGGAATATATTTCTCTTCCTAATGTGGTTTCAATTGATGTACAGAATTTAATATCTGACGTCGATCAAAAACCAATTTTGGAACTAGTCAACAATCAAGTTCCTCATGAAGTACAAAATCAACAACCTCAAGAACATGAAGAAGTGCCATAAGGAGGTCCATTAGAGAGAGAAGGAGTGCGATTCTAGATGATTATTATATATTCCTTCAAGAACATGAGGAAAATGTAGGCATAATGGAAGACGATCCTGTAATTGTTCGTCAAACCTTACAAAGTTCTAACTCTCAAAAGTGGATAACTGCCATGGAGGAGGAAATAATATCCACGAAAGACAACGATGTTTGGGATCTTGTTGACTTGCCATTCGGGGCGAAACCTATTGGTTGCAAATGGATATTTAAGACCTAAAGGGATTCACAAGGCAATGTCGAAAGATATAAGGCTCGTCTTGTCTCGAAAGAATTTACTCAAAAGGAAGACATTGATTACAAAGAAACCTTCTCTCCAGTATCGACGATGGATTCATTTAGAGTAATCATGGCACTTGTGGCTCACTTTGATTTAGAGCTGCATCAGATGGATGTCAAGACTGTGTTTCTAAATGGAAACATCGATGAAGCGATTTATATGTTGCAACCAGAAAACTTTGTAACTGGAGATCCAAAGTCTATGATATGCAAATTGAAGAAATCCATCTATGGTCTTAAGCAGGCCTCCCGTCAATAGTATCGCAAATTTCATGTGGTTATTATCTCGTATGGTTTTGAGGTAAATTTAGTAGAAGATTGCATATATCACAAATTCAGTGGAAGTAAGTTTGTCTTTCTGGTTTTATATGTCGATGATATACTCATAGCTAGTAGCGATGTTGGCTTCTTGCACGACACCAAGTGCTTTCTCAAAAAGAATTTCGAGATGTAAGATCTTGGTAATGCCTCTTTTGTATTAGGAATTGAAATACTGCAAGATCGCTTTCAAGGTATTTTGAGATTGTCACAAAAGAGCTATATTGATAAAGTATTGAGTAGATTTTGCACGAGAGTTTGTACACCCGGAGACACCCCTGTAGCTAAAGGAGATAAATTTTGTCTTGGTTAATGCCCTAAGACCGAACTTCAGAAACAGGAGATGCAAAAGATTACTGATGCATCTGCAGTAGGGAGCTTTATGTATGCTCAAATGTATACGCATCCGGATCTTGCGTTCATAGTTGGAATGTTGGATAGATATTTGAGTAACCCAGAATTGGAACATTGAAAGGCAGCCAAACGGGTTATGAGGTATGCAGAAAACAAAAGATTATGTGCTCACCTATCGGAAGTCAGAAGTTCTGGAGATCATTGAGTTTTCTGATTCCGATTTTGCTGGATGCCGAGATAGTGAGCGATCCACTTCGGGCTATATCTTCATGTTGGCTGGAGGAGCTATTTCCTGGGGAGTGCCAAGCAAAAACTCATAGCTTCTTCAACTATGGCAGCAGAATTTATAGCTTGTTTTGAAGCATCCAATCATGGTTTATGGCTTCGCAATTTTGTCACAGGGCTGCGAATTATAGTTGGAATTGAAAGACCACTAAAGTTGTTATGTGACAATCGGTCAGCAGTGTTGTATTCCAATAACAACCGAAGCACTACAAAGTCTAAACATGTGGACATTAAGTTTCTGGTTGTGAAGGAAAGAGTTCAAAATGATCAAATATCTATAGAACACATAAGAACTGGTTTCATGCTTGCAGATCCTTTGACTAAAAGTTTACCACCCAAAGTCTTTCATGAGCACGTTGCTTGTATGAGTGTTATTTTGTATGATACTTTGGTCTAGTTGGAACTAGTAATTTTGTAATTGATTTTTGACCATATTTCAGTTATTTTCTATAGAATAAAGTTGAAGGTTTATGTTTCATTTACTGAACTCGGTTATACATGTGTGAGGTTTTACATTGCGATTTTGCAATAAAGTATTTTGCGATTTTTTTTTGCAATAAAGTGACTTCAATTTATAATCTCACTAAAGAATGAAGTCAAGGACCAGTTGGAAACAGACATGATTGAGATCACCTTGCATGTAGTTTCCATGCTACTTATCCATACTTGATCTATGTCATTGAATATGTTGGTGTTGGTGACCACAGAAGGTCTGGTTACGTTAAATGTGACGAAAGCCGCTGTGATTCCGTACTAACATAGGAGATGGACCAGATTGAACTAAGGAAAGTCTTATGATGAATATTAACCTTCGAAAAGAGCTCTCTAAGTATATGTGTGATTTTTTTAAGTACTAAGTACACTAACACAGCCCAAGTTGGAAATTGTCGGACGTGTAAACACACGTGTACCACTTTATGTGGGCTTGTGTATGTGTTTAACTCACTAGGCTAATTTCATTGTTCAGGGCCTTATGTGATCAATTTAGAAAAGTCTTATTGACTTATAATTAAATATGGGTTTAATGGGTAGATACCATATTAAGCTTATTAGAGTTTTAATGGGAACCCTAACATATTAGTATATAAAGAACGTAGTAGTTATGGTCCCCGATACATCAAACAAAAGGAGGAATTATAATTCTCATCAATTCAATCATTAAGAGAGAACCTATTAGAACAATTGGGTGTTAGATTGAAGAAGACCAATCGACCCACCAATATATATCGCGATGAATTCCGGTACGCAACATTTTTTTTATCTTAATAATTTGACATGATTTGATTTGGCTGTTGTTCTAGTTAGAACATATCTAATTTTACATTTTATTGTGCAATCGTCGTGCATATCATATTCCGCCTCACTAAATCCTTCTTTAGAATAGTGTCTTTTTCTCTCAGACAATGGAGGTAAAATTAGAACATTTAAATATTCATAGAGAGAGAGAGAGAGAAGAGCTAAATTAGTCTTTGGAGCTCAAAATACACTTGATTGAACGGAAAACCCACTAAGCAATATAAATTGCAACAAAAAACAGAAGAAGGCATCCGCAAGTTCAGAAAATTGAAACATGATCGACTATTTCTTCAGTTTTGGAGTCCTGTCCACCCCATCTCCGCATTCGTTCACTAGTTTCTTCGACCTGCAAATCGTAACCTCAATCTCATCAAAAGAGGTTTCTAATGTATAAGAACAAAAGCAATCAAGCTTTCATGGCTACCAAACCGATGATCGAGCATTTAAAATTAGGCATCCATTACTAATTCAATCGTCAAGACGTAAACTTGCATACGAATTCGATCTCACCTCCTTGTTCCAGTTTGTTCGATAAAGTACAGCCAAGAGTAGCAGGGTCTGTAAACCAGTCCCGCAGATCATTCCTCCCCAAAGTCCCTACAAATTCACGTTTCAAGTTCAAGACATACGGCCGGCACCGAAAAAGAATCAACTTTTTCTCACCTTAACGCCTAAATTCGCTTTGTATCCGAGCAAATATCCGAGGGGGAGGCCAAAGGCGTAATAACATCCAAGATTAATGTAGGCAACCAAAGCTTGCCATCCTCCTCCAACAGCAACTCCTATAGTTATAACCCCAAAAAGGAAAACAAGTTATTCTCAAAGAATCGATATTTCTTCAGGTGTTTCGACGATTAGCTATTTTCGATAAGCTAGTGATTTCTATCGAAGATTTGGAAGAAATCTTGTACCGGAAACAACTGGTTGTACACTGTTGAGAACCATCGTGATCCCGAGAAGAAACGCGAGGTGAGAAACGGCTACTTGCATGGTTTTACTACTCGTGAAAATGACAGCGAAGTAGTTCTTAGTCAACAAAATGACAACCATGCAGACTATTCCAATGAGGAGCGACTGAAGAACTGTCACGTAGACTGCATATTTCGCCGCTCTTGCATGGCCGAGACCGAGCTCGTTCGAGACTCGAACACTGAAATATGAAAATGGATTTAAATTCATAAGCCATGAACAGACATAAAATGGCAATAATACTTTAAAAACATTACAAAACCGAGTAAATATAATTAGGATTTCCCAATTATGTACCTTATGGCAGCATTGATTCCAATAAACAACATGGCTTCAATGCCATTAAGATTCATGCTGCCAAAACAAAACTTTTCCGATAAGTAACCACGAAAAAACCAATCGACTGTGTTCATTTGCTTCGAAACATACAAAAAGGGGCTGTAAACTCGTAAAATCATCATGAATCTTATCATATTGCAACGAGTACAAATTAAGCAACTACAATAAATTACTAACCGCCTGAATTAATCGTTAACGTTTACCAGATGGAAAGCGATCCAACTGCGATAACGGCGTTGTCAAGATGTCCGGTGAGTATGATAATGCTCATCATATACCAAATCTCCAAGCAAAGCATGACAGCAGAAGCAATGGAGAGCCGAACGAAAGCCCAAATTTCCCGGAAAGCAGACCAAGAAAGGCCATTCCACCCATCTTTACACCACCCCACAGCATAAATAGCTTGAGCCAAAGCAATCACCCAGTTGGTAATATCATAGGCAATGGCTGCACCGGTGGTGCTCCATTTGAACACATAAATGAAGAGCCACAACATAAACGCATGAAAAAGAAGGGCTAAGAAGCCAATCCAAGCGATCACTTTCACTTTGCTCTGAGCCTGCAGGAATTTTTGAGTCGGAAAAGTGATTGAAAGCGAGAAAAGTTGAGGGATTACTAAGAGCGTGAATTTTCCGGCTAATTTGGCGATCGATTTCTCCTGTCCGAGTAGAAGGAGAATCGGAGTGGCGAAGATGTAAATAGGTAAGAGAAGTATGCAGGAGATGAATAAGATTATCCATGATCTTTGCAAGTAGATTCCGAGTAAGTGAACTTTTCCAGCTCCGAATGCCTGCCCACAGAGGGTCTCTAGTGCACTTCCCATACCAAGCTGTAAATTATGATAACATTAAGGTTAATTAATCCATGTTTAAGGAAAATTGATAGAGATTAATGGGTGTTTTTTGAGACTAATCTTTGAACCCAGAACAAAACTAAAAAGAAGTCACATGAAGTCCAGTGATTATTTAAGACGAACAAAAATGGAAAACGACAAAAAAGAAAGTAAATAAGTCAATTAAAAGTAAGTTTGAGAGCGACAGAGTGTAAAGTAAAGCAGACATGTAGTTGTTGATGAAATGAATCTCAGAATAAATGCCAATAAAAGGGGCTGATGATCTCATCTTCTTGCACAATCTGAAAAAATTCCAGACCTAAGCTCATTGAGAACAAAGAAAAACTAAGTCTCTGGGTTACAGTAATTCCCTTAGATCTAAGAAGAAGAAGAAAAAGCTTTTTCCATGACGAAGAAAGGAGTAAAAAAAAAAGCTTTCATTAGTATTTTAATCCAAGAAGAAGAAGAAGAAGAAGAAGAAGAAGAAGAACAGTGCCTAACGAGTTTTCTAAAATCTAAGAAGACGACGAAGAAGATAAAGGTTTTTTCCATGGCAGAAAAACATATGAAACTCTTTTTCAAATACAAAATTTAGTTTTTATCAAAATCAAAATCAAAACGTAAACGATGATACGAAGAAAACTTCTAACGTCTCCTCTCCTGTATCTCTTTTTCTCTTTCTAAAATCCAGCAACTAACAGAAAACCAAGATCTCAAAAAAAAAAAAAAAAACAAAAAAAACTCACACAAACAAACCCATTACTGCCTACTGGTATTCTATGCCTCATAAATTTAAACATGCAAAAGAGAGCGATAGAGATAGAGAAGAACAAGAAGAGAGAGAGTGTGTGTGTGTCGGTAGAGAAGGGTACTGCACCAGGAATCCGAAGGAGAAAGTTCCGATGACAGAGAGAGAAATGGAGATAGAAGAGAGCTCAATATCTCCGATATGGCCGACGAAAATACAAGTGAGGGAATTGGTTCCAAACTGACAAAGTATGTTGAAAGCAATAGGACCTCCAATCCTCCATAGCTTCACCGTCTCTTTCCAAGTCATCTCCCTCGCCTCCTTCAGGCTCCTCACCGCCGCATAGTCCCCTTCTCCAACGTCGTTCAGCAACGGCGTCTCCATTTTCCAACCACCCTCCGGCGGAGGAATCAACTCTGATTGGTTGAAACTTGGAGAACGTTTGGTGGCCGTGAGAGGAGGAAGGATCGACGAAGCTTTCTGCTTTCAGTTACGTCTTTCTTGCTTCAAAAGATCTTTAATTATTAATTATTATTATTTTAAATTTCTTGTTCTTTAATTATTTTATTATTTACTTCATATAAAAACAATATGTTAGCTTTAGAGTTTTGGTTTTCTACCTTTTTAAATTAATTTAATGCCCATATAGATATAGATGGTATTATGTAATAATAATAATAATAATAATAATAATAATAATAATAATAATAATAATAATAATAATAATAATAATAATAATAATAATAATAATAATAATAATAATAATAATAATAATAATAATAATAATAATAATAATAATAATAATAATAATAATAATAATAATAATAATAATAATAATAATAATAATAATAATAATAATAATAATAATAATAATAATAATAATAATAATAATAATAATAATAATAATAATAATAATAATAATAATAATAATAATAATAATAATAATAATAATAATAATAATAATAATAATAATAATAATAATAATAATAATAATAATAATAATAATAATAATAATAATAATAATAATAATAATAATAATAATAATAATAATAATAATAATAATAATAATAATAATAATAATAATAATAATAATAATAATAATAATAATAATAATAATAATAATAATAATAATAATAATAATAATAATAATAATAATAATAATAATAGCGTGAGAGGAGGAAGGATCGACGAAGCTTTCTGCTTTCAGTTACGTCTTTCTTGCTTCAAAAGATCTTTAATTATTAATTATTATTATTTTAAATTTCTTGTTCTTTAATTATTTTATTATTTACTTCATATAAAAACAATATGTTAGCTTTAGAGTTTTGGTTTTCCTACCTTTTTAAATTAATTTAATGCCCATATAGATATAGATGGTATTATGATAATTATAACCTTTTCTTTTCAATAAATTCTAAATAATTTTCCAAAAAATAGATAATTTAAATAATAATAATAATAATAATAATAATAATAATAACGTTACGTTTATAATTTAATAAATTAACTATTTATAATTTTATATTAATTATATCAATAATTATTTGACACGTTAGTAATTAATTTAAGAAAATAGAATAAAAGAGAAAACATAATGTTTCTCAAAATACTATATTACTCTGGTGATACAACATAATTTATTAGAGTAAAATCTAAAAAATAGACTCAACTATTAGATGAGTTCAAAAAATAGATTGAACTTTTTTTTCTATCGAAAAACGGCTTAAACTATCGCAAACGTCTAAAAAATAGTCTCTCTGCAAATCGATATACCCCATCGTTTAAATTTCTGAAGGGAGAACGGTTTGCAGCGTTCTGTGAACGGCAAACTGTTTTTCCTTTAGAAATTTAAACGCGAAGAGGAACTTTTATAAATTAATTTAAACAAATATCAAACGATATTCAATTTACTTGAAATTTTAACCACATGTTAATCACATCATGAGAAGATAATCTAGAAATGTTCGTGGATTTAGAATACTTGTACAATATATTAAATTTTATATATTTATTTTATAAACAAAATTATAATAACTCATACAAGTGTTAAAAAATCACGAACATTTTGATATTATCTTCCCATAATATTTATTTTATAAACAAAATTATAATAACTCATACAAGTGTTAAAAAATCACGAACATTTCCAGATTATCTTCTCATGATGTGATAAACATGTGGTTAAAATTTCAAGTAAATTGAATATCGTTTGATATTTGTTTAAATTAATTTATAAAAGTTCTTCTTCGCGTTAAAATTTCTAAAGGAAGAACGGTTTGCCGTTCTCAGAACGCGACAAACCGTTCTTCTTTCAGAAATCTGAACGCGGGGTATAACGGTTTGCAGGGAGGTCATTTTTTGGACGTTTTCGATAGTTTAAACCGTTTTTCGGTTGAAAAAAAAGTTCAATCTATTTTTTGAACTCATCCGATAGTTGAGTCTATCTTTTAGATTTTACCCAATTTATTATATTACACCAAATCATCTAATTTTGGATTAAACCCATTTTAAATTTTAATATGTTAAGTGTGAAGCTAATTAACATTAATGTGTAGTTTTTTCAAGAACACATTAATTAATTTATTATTACATAAAATATAATAGAAATGAAGTACATTCTTTGCATTTTTCTTGTCAATTGTCACATATTATATCCTATAACAAATTAACATAATTGTAATTACATAAAATAAAATAAAAAATGAAACACGTTCTTTGTATTTTTATCAATTTTAATTTTGTTACTTGTTACACATTATTTGCCATAAACAAAAACAACTTGTCATCTTCTTCAACTCGTGCCTCCAATAATTGATAGGAGTAATGTGAATTGGGTGCCAACCACTAACCAAAATAGTAAAATGGAAAGAAACCTTCTAGAATGCAATTATTATTCGAATTTTTTATAATCTTATAATATAATTTCAATATATTACTTTATTTATTAATAATCAGCAATTGTTTTATATGGATTTTAATTTTTTTTCATCTTTTATTTGAATTATTTATTGTAAGATATTAGAATTTAATTGATTTGACACTTAATTTGGTTGGTTTTATTAATTTTAACTCTTTGAAATTTTCTAGAAATTAGAAGTTAATTGATTTGACATATAATTATTACGTTAAAATTAAATTTGATTTGACAAAGCTAAACTAATTAATAGTTTAAAAATATATTAATAGTTTAAAAATATATTATTGTCCTTATTAATAAAATTATATATAATTGACATAAAAGAAATTCAAGGTTTAACTAGTCACTAAAAATATTCATAATGTGTTCTCAAAGAAAAATCTATCATTAGCAAAAAAATAAAAAAAAAATAAAATAAAATAAAATAAAATCAATACAACACATTTTGAGTTAAATCGAATCATCCCTATTGACTCTAAACTTGCACATATTTATTTTTGAGATTATCGTAAAATATGCTGTACTAGGTATGAATAAATAGTTTTATTTATAAATCATTCGTTTTTGACTTCTTCAAACGATGTGAGATTGTACACCTCCATTTATATGAATTATATTCTTATACTTGAGTCGTCTTTACTTTTACATGGCGAGCTGTCACAATAATTTAATTAGATTGTCAGATTGATAATTAGATTCCTTGATGGATTATACATTATTTCTTATATACCCGTTCGATTTCACCCCACTTTCTTCGCACCGAATTCTAACAGTAATAAGTAATACAATATCTCTTTTAGCTTTCGTATTTTTAGGACGACTAAAGTATTCCAACCTAGCGGTTTTGGTGGGCTTGCGTTATGTTTAGTATTGATTTTATTAGGCCAAAAAATATTTATTAATAATTTTAATTGTCATTAAAAATAAATGTGTTTTAAAAAAAACAATATTAATTTTGAGTGCGGGTGAAAATCAGTTCGATTAAAACCAAAAAATCAAACTGGACAAAAAATATTGGTTCGGTTCGGTTTCAATTAAGGGAAACCGAAATTGAAACTAAACATCGGTTCATAGGGGTGGGAATTGATTCGGTTTTAAATGAAAACCAAACCGAACTGAAAATCTCGATTTTTCGGTTTTAAGGAACCAAAAATTGATTGTGGAACTGAACTGAGCTTAGAATTTTTGTTTCGACTCTTGGTTTCTTCTTTTAAAAACCGAACCAAATTTATAATATTTATATAATTTTTAAAATTTTTATATTAAAAATTACAAATTATATATCAAAACCAACCTAAACTGAGTTTAAACTAAACAAAACCGATACAAACTGAATTTAATTTCTTTTATCCAAAACCAAATCGACTCGATTCGGTTCTAATTCCCTCCAAAATCAAACCAAACTGAGCTGATTTCACCCTTATCGGTTTGGTTCCTTCTTTAAAACATCGATCAAAACCGAAGCGAAGCAAATTATAATATTTATATAAATTTTAAAATTTTTATATTAAAAATTACAAAACACCTTTCAAAATCGACCCAACCGAATTGAAACATGACAAAATCGACACAAAATATTGAAAAAATCGAGAACCGAAACCGAATAAGCAAAATAGAAAAATCAATTTGGTTTGGGTTGGCTCCGAAGGTTGACTCTTCTGTTTTGGTTTCAAAATTTTTGAAATCATACCAATTGGTTTGGTTTCAATTGGAGTAGAACCGAACTGAATCGGACAGACTCCAACCCTAATTTTCAAAAGTTAGAAAGAATAGCTTTTACAATTTATTTTTTCAATAATCTGAAACGAGAGGTTGTCTAGATTTTTAAATATCTACATTTAACCATCTACTTTCTTTCGTACTTCTTTTATTTTTTCTCAATTATGATTTACTTTTATGTAATTTATAATTGAATATAATAATAAGTCCCACAATTAAAAATTAATAAATTATTTTTAAGAAGTTAAATAATTGTTATAGTTTTTGCTGAACTAATTATCATAAAATAATTCGTCATTTATACTAATGTATAAATAACAATACTAGTCAATAAAGATCATATTGTAAACTTAGAGTGCACTGATAACATATTAAATAATATGAGACGAAAATATCAGGTTAAATGTACGATTATTTTCATAGTTTGAGTTTTTTTATTGGGAAAAGTTCAATTTAACCTCTAACGTATGAGATCAGTGGTCATTTAGTCGATAACGTTTGTTTTTGACCAAATCAGATCCTATCATATGCATCGTTTGTAATTTAAACCCTCCCGTTAAATTTTTCGTTAAATTTGACACGTGCTCTACACATACGCTGCTAAAACTCCCAAAATATTCTCATTTCCTCACGAAATCCTTAAAATAAAGGTTAAATTTGTCCGAAATCCCTATCGTAAATTCAGATTGGAATAATGAGAGATAATTTAATATATGTTTTTAAGGTGAATTTAACTTTTACTTTAGGGATTTCGGGAGGAAATGATGATATTTTAGGGTTTTAACAACGCACGTGCAGAGCACGTGTCAAATTTAACAGAAAATTTAATAGGAGGGTTTGAATTGCAAACGGTGTATACGATAGGGTTTGATTGGGTAAAAAATAAACGTTGGAGACAAAATGATCACTGACCTATACGTTGGGGGGCTAAATTGAACTTTTCTCATTTTTATATTTGACATTTATAGTTTTAATTGTCTGTTACCTTCAATTTTTTTTATAAAGTTTTTCAATAAATTTAGCAGCAAATGTTAGGTGCTATGTCTAAATTTTTTTTATATTTAATTAGCAATAATAATAATATTATAAAAAAAGTTAATTTACAAAAATTATAACCCGACCCGACCCGACCCAGACCCGTTATGTGAGAGAGAAGAAGAAACAGAGTGGACAGTCCGCAGTCGTCTGTCTAGTGTCTCATCCCCATCTCAAGCACCTTCTGTGTCTCTCTCGAATTCGCAGAGATGGTAATAACATTGAGACTACCTTCTCTGTCCTCCTTATTTTTCCCGGCTTCGCGGAAAAGCGTCGCCTTCTCTCGCCGAGCACCGAGAATTTACCGGCGACCGTGCAGCCGTCAGTGGGCTCCTGTAATTGCAGCTGGTTTTTCTGCACAAAGCACTGCTACAGAGACTGATGAACGAGACGTTAGATTGAAGAATCGAGGGTCGGACCAAGTAATCACGCCTCGGTCGCAGGACTTTAATGCCTGGTATTTGGATGTAATTGCCAATGCTGAGCTTGCCGATTACGGTCCGGTTCGAGGAACAATGGTCATACGTCCTTACGGTTACGCTATTTGGGAGGCCATTCAGGTGATTTAACTGAACTTTAACACAGCAGCCTTTTTTTTTTCTCACCAATGGAAAAAATTTAAAGCTGAGGCCTTTTTATTCTTGCCAATCCTTTTGCTTCACTGTTTAATTTGGGAGGGTAACATTTATTTTGTTGGTTGGCAGGATTATTTAAATGTAAAGTTCAAGGAGACGGGTCATAGTAACATGTACTTTCCACAGGTGTGGTTCAGTTGAATGATGCTTAGCTTTTATTTTGATTGCTTTGAAGTTGCACATAAGCAATTCTTCTCTATCTATATATACATAAGGATATAGAAACTGAATTGGTCTTAGTGGAACTGACTGAGTCCAAGAACCGAATCTAGTCTTTTCCAGCAGTAAATTTATTAAATAGTAGAATATCTAGCTTTAAAACCAACAAATCTTCAATATTGCACATAGTTGAATGTTTTAATAGAATTTAATGGGTAAGTATCAGGCTTTGATGCAGTAAGTGAACTAATTCAGTGTGAAAAGCTGGCAAGAAATAGACAGAATTTGGTGAAGTTGTTGGCTGTATTTGTCTCAAGACTGTCGGGGTAGTGGTTATAGTAAATAGATTTGAAAACGTACCATGTAACATCGACTAATAATTTGTTGGCATTGAAAATATGCCAAATTTCCATTGTGAAGGAAACAAGGAGACATGTGAGGTGACCTTGAGGAGTGTTCTGTTGAATCATTCGTTTGGTTTTAAGGATGATCAATAACTTAACACTAACTATAATCCACCCGTTCTCAAGAATTTAAAGGTTTTAGTTGGTGAAATAAGTCTTTTTTTGGAGTTAATATCAACTAGTTTTGTTTATTTACCGATGTTGATGGCAGTTTATACCATATTCATTTATTGAGAAAGAAGCTAGTCACGTTGAAGGTTTCAGTCCAGAATTAGCACTTGTTACAGTTGGAGGAGGAAAAGAACTTGAAGAAAAACTTGTGGTATATTCTCTTGTTATTTGACTTTACATATTTTTTGTAGTTTTTTCATGTGAAAGTGTCATTTATACTTTTTCCTCTGCATAAAATATAACTCAACAAAGTCATTAAAAGATGGCCTGAGATTGATTTTTGATTCTTGCGCTTCCTGAGGCTCTGGCAGGTTCGACCTACGAGTGAAACTATAGTTAATCACATGTTCACTCAATGGATACAAAGTTACCGTGATCTTCCTCTCATGGTGAACCAGGTGGTTTGGCTTTCTCTGTTGTTTTGACTAGTCCAAGTAGCTATTTCATATTAATCGTTCATCTTTCTTATTGCTCGATTTCTTTCAGTGGGCAAATGTTACAAGATGGGAAATGCGAACAAAACCTTTTATTCGGACACTTGAGTTTCTCTGGCAGGAAGGTCATACTGCACATGCCTCTCTAGAAGAGGCTGAAAAAGAGGTCTTAATCTTATATACTTGAAAGACTAAGCTAGTTTTTTCGAATCTATTATAATTTCATTTTTGTTTGCTGACGCATTGTAGGCTCTTCAGATGATTGATGTCTATACCAAATTTGCTTATGAGCAAGCAGCAATACCTGTTGTCGCAGGGCGAAAATCAAAGGTGGAGACATTTGCTGGTGCAGATATTACATATACAATAGAGGCCATGATGGGTGACAGAAAGGCATTACAAGCGGGAACCAGCCATAATCTTGGACAGAACTTTTCTCGTGCCTTTGGAACACAAGTTAGTGATACGAACCGCATATAATAATAAGATAATAGATGGGATAAAATTATAAAATAACAAGACATTTGAGAGTTCTGTTAGTTCTCCCAAAATAGCGAGATGTCACTATTTTTCCCAAAAGATGGTTTCCCAATACTACAATATAAAGAACATCTAGAGAATATCAAAAAAAATATAGTTAAAACATTATCTAAGAATCTTAAAAGTCACTAAATGACACTCTTTCATCTTAACTTTTTATCTTCCCAAATACATTTTATTAGAACTCTATCAGTCAGTTGGTCAGCAAGCCCCGAAGTCATCCAAATTCATTATATTTGAATGTGTTGCAATCACTTTGAATGTCAGTTGGTGCATTGGTCAATGAATATTTTTATTGTTAGTTGATAGTTTAATCCGTGTTTAGTTACTTCTTAGCTACATAATATACTGAACTGGGAAATTACTTTGCAGTTTACAGATGAAAATGGACAGAGGCAAAATGTGTGGCAGACATCATGGGCCATCAGTACTCGCTTTGTTGGTGGAATCATCATGACTCACGGAGATGATGCAGGTTTAATGCTTCCTCCAAATATTGCTCCTATACAGGTTATTCTGTGTTCTTAAGACCCCCTTATAGAAAATGCAATTTTTTTATCTTCATCATTGTTTAATACTTGTTTCAAATTTATTATCTGAATGTGACACTGATCATGGCCTGAACTTCAGAGAAATAAAAAACATGCTGATAGGACACTGTTTTGCTGCGAATTATAGAGCGCAACTCTCTCCTGACTAATGCTAAGAAATTAGAAATAAACTGAAAAAACTGATTAATTATTCGCTGCCCCCCAAAGGAGATTACCAAGCTATTTAAATAAACCTTAAACAGACTCCTAATCTTAACTTTTCTTATAATTAGGAAACAAATCTAATGGAATCAGAATTAAATTACAAACAGACTCCTAATCTTAACTTTCCTTCTAATTAGGAAACAAATCTAATAGAATCAGAAACAATAAATTATTAAATTACTAAATACCCCTTTAAAAATAATAGTAATGATAATCCCATAATCCTCTAATTGTAATTTCTCTTTCATCACCTCACGGGCACATCACATGCCTTGCTTTTTGAAATAAATTTGTAGTGCTTGATATATTTGCGAAGTTTTAGACATGACAGATTCGTCAATTCTTAGAATCCCCGACTTTGATGTTTTGTTAGACATAAAACAACTGTACATCAAAATAAGCTCGTATGTTATTTACTGCTACTACGAATGGCTGAAAGATGAAACAATTTACTCACTTTTTTACCTGTTTAAATCTCAGTAATTGAATTTTGAAGGCATGTGTGGTATACAACTGATAATTTTGAGCGACGGAAAAAAAGCTATCTTAAAGTACAAGGAGAGTATTAGAGAAAAGATTATCTGATTCATATAATCATAGTAGCCAAACAAACTATTTGCAAAAATATCGTCATGCATTTTCAAATCCTTCAATTGGTCAAGAGATTATAGGTTTGATTCAAGGTATATTATTTATTTGCTAATACGCGCATCTCTAATTGGAAATATGAGCATGTAACATTGCATTAAAAGCTATATTAGAGTTATGCTGCTTTGAAGAAAAATAGTTTTTCTTCAGTGAAATTTTAGGCTTTGGTTTGATAACATTTTACTTTTAGAAGCAAGTTCAAATTAATTTACCTTTCATATTTCTCACTTTTTCCTTAATGATATAAGTTTTTGTACTGAAATTTCCACGATGTGAATCCAGGTAATAATTGTTCCAATTTGGAAGAAGGATGAAGAAAAAGGAGGAGTTCTAAAGGCCGCATCATCTGTAAAAGAAATTCTTCAAACTGCTGGGATAAAAGTGAAAGTTGATGACTCAGACCAAAGAACTCCTGGATGGAAATTCAATTTCTGGGAAATGAAGGTTCTGCCTCGTTTTTTCAATGATATACGAGAAATATTTATTATTTTTGAAATATTTCCTACCTTGGTTGTGTAGGGTGTCCCTCTAAGGATAGAAATTGGTCCGCGGGATGTTCTAAGTCAGACTGTGGTCATTTCGCGAAGAGATATTCCTGGAAAGCCAGGAAAAGTGTTTGGAATATCAATGGATGATTTGGTTTTAAAGGCTTACGTCAAAGAGAAGTTGAACGAGATCCAGTCGTCTCTTTTGAATCGAGCAATATCATTTCGAGACAGGTTCTTTTCCTATTCTCTGTTCTGTACCACCCCATCCTTAAAACTAATAAAAAGAGTTGATAAATTTACATCTCATTTCAAAATACTTGTAAACGATAATTTTTATGTATCATATCGAATATCATTGGGGATTTCGATTTACCAGTGTTTTCATTTCCGAGTATATTTGAGATCTTTCTTCGGAAAATAATCTTTTTCTTACTCGGATTCTTCTTGAACAGGAAACAGAAGAAAATTGTTTTCTGAGAACACTGATTTTGAGTATCATTTTCATAAAACAGTTTTGTTTCTTCCAACTATTTCCTTCTTTTCATCAAGTCAACAGTACTCTCTTCTTAGTATGTACTGTATTTTTGCAGCAACATTGTGGATGTAAGGTCATACGAAGAACTCAAAGAAGCGATCTTGCTCGGGAGATGGGCGAGGGGGCCGTGGTCGGCCAGGTAGATTTTCTTTTCATTTTATATTTTTTCCAAATGAAGAACTTCTCATCATGCATCAACCATATATTCAAACATGCAAGTTTTTCTAATTATTGGTCCAGTGAAAAGGATGAAAAACGAGTGAAAGAAGAGACCGGAGCGACAATTAGGTGCTTCCCTTTCGAACAACCAAAAGGGTCGAAAATTTGCCTCATGACTGGCCGTCCTGCCGATGAAGTTGCAATTTTCGCAAAGTCATATTAGTCTGTTGGAGTTTTAGAGTTTCTAATGTGACTTTGTTCTTCACAAATCTGGAGGAGTTTGAGCTTTCCAGCAAACTTGTCACGTGAATTTTATTTTAAATTATTTATTTCTTATGAAAATTTGATGTAATCTTGTATGATAGAGAATAATGAATCATTAGTTTCATGTAAAACTATAATTTTTTTCCCTTGATTGAGTAACGTTGGCCAGTAGTATTTGTGTTTTAGTTTCTCAATTTTTTATTATTGCAAATATTTTATTGGGACAAGTCGAATTTTAAATAAATTTCGTTAACAAACTAATCATTAAATTATTTTTGGTTGGCATAATCACCATTCTTGTTTTTTCCATTAAAATCTAGAATGGGCGTTCGTTCTCTTTAAGAGGTTATTTGTTTCCGTGTATTTTTCAAATTTAATTTCATTTTCAGGCATTCGTCTTGAACTTTGAAAGTCTGTTCTTGAGATAGTTTTCTACTCTTTTATTTTTGAGTGTCCGTCTTGAACTTCAAAATCATATTCTCAAGACATTTTTCCACTTTTCTATTTTCGAATGTCTGCCTGTAATTCTCGACGTCCACCTACAATTTTAACGAAAAAATTTATTGGGAAGAACGAGTTTATTAATGCAGAATAGTTTAAGAGTTAGTTTTTTAACGAAATTAGTTTAATGGTCAGCTTGTCACTGACCCCCTAAGGCCTAACCCCATAATTGAAGGATTTTTTTTGAACTTTATCCAATTTTTTCATGCACCTTTATTTAAGTTTCCTAATACTTGTTTTTTTTTTTTTCTGTCACTTCAAAATTAAGAACAAGTCTCCCTGGTTTTATCAGGTAAGGATCGGACAATCCAATTGACATAACATTAGCCATTAATTTAATTTGATGATAACATAAATCATCAAATTTTATATATAATAAGATAAATTAGTAAGAAGAAAATTTCACTTAATAGTTTGTCTAAACATTCTCTTTATTATTATTAAATTTAGGGTTAAATCCATTTTCACCCTCAAAGTATGGTTAAATCCATTTTCATGTAGTAAAAATTTCAAGTAAATTAAATATCGTTTGGTATTATTTAAAATTAATTTATAAAAGTTTCCCTTCACTTTATAAAAGTTTCATTTTACTTTATAAATTAATTTTAAAAACTACCAAACGATATTCAATTTACTTGAAATTTTTATCATATGTTCACCACATTATGCGAAGATAATTTGAAACTTTTTTTGATTTTATAACACTTGTATGATTTATTATAATTGTTTTATAAAATAATTAATTAAAATTACAATATATCGTACAAGTATTATAAAATCATCAGAATTTCTAGATTATATTCCCATGATGTGGTGAACATGTGATAAAATTTGTAAGTAAATTGAATATTGTTTGATATTTGTTAAAATTAATTTATGAAGCTTCCCCTGCACTTTATAAAGATTTCTATTCACTTTATAAATTAATTTTAAAAACTATCAAACGATATTTAATTTAATTGAAAATTTTTACTACATGTTCACCACATCATGTGAATACAATCTGGAAATGTTTGTGATTTTATAACACTTGTACGATATATTGTAATTTTAGTTAATTATTTTATAAAATAATTATATAAATCGCCTACAAGTGGTTTATAAAATCATAAAAAACTTTTAGATTCTCGTCTCATGATGTGGTGTATATGTGGTAAAATTTTAAATACTTGAAATCGTTTGATATTTTTAAATTAATTTATAAAAGTTTCTCTTCACTTTATAAAAGTTTCTCTTCACTTTATAAATTAATTTTAAAAACACCAACATATTCAATTTACTTGAAATTTTTATCATATGTTCACCACATTATGCATATAATGAACTTTTTATGATTTTTATAACACTTGTTGATTTATTATAATTGGTCATAAAATATTAAATTAAAAATTACAATATATCGACAAGTATTATAAAATCATCAGAATTTCTAGATTATATCCCTGAGTGGTGAAACATGTGATGAATATTGTTTGATATTTGTTAAAATTAATTTATAAAAGTTTCTCTTCACTTTATAAAAGTTTCTCTTCACTTTATAAATTAATTTTAAAAACTATCACACGATATTTAATATTGATATTTTTTTAAATGAATTTATAAAGTAAAGAAAGTAATTCACCGTGATATTTGCCCCCTTCTAACGGTCTTCCATTCTATGTGTAAATACAGAACATGGGGAATATCGGTTGACCGCAGAGATTTTTTGTTAGATTTTTTTATAGTTTCAGGTTTGTTTTGTTAGAGTTAATATTTTGAAGGTTTTTTTAAAACAAAATTATGCTTTGAGGATGAAAATAGATTTAACCCTTAAATTTAAATTATTGATTTAATTTTAAGCATTGACGTTAATTTTTTTCCTATTGTTATTGAATTAATAATTTATTTTTAACAATGAAGATAAATCAATGTTAATAGTAATGTATTTTGTGACATGTGACAAATAGATTTGAAATTATAAGCTAAAACTTATGATTAAACAACTATGAAATGAAGGTCAGAATCTCGGAGTAAACAACTAATTTACAACTTTGTTACAAATATATTTTAGGGTTAATATCGATTGGAATCCTGTAATATACACTTTATTTCAATTTGTCTCATGTACTATAAAACTGGCAAACCAAACTCGGTACTTTGATTCTGTTATCACTTTGACCTTCCATCAACATTTTTTAATCCCTCATTTAAAAATTACCAGACGATATTGGATTCACTTGAAATTTTTATCATATGTTCACCACATTATGCATATAATGAACTTTTTATGATTTTATAACACTTGTTGATTTATTATAAATTGTTTTATAAAATAATTAATTAAAATTACAATATATCGTACAAGTATTATAAAATCATCAGAATTTCTAGATTATATTCCCATGATGTGGTAAACATGTGATAAAATTTGTAAGTAAATTGAATATTGTTTGATATTTGTTAAAATTAATTTATGAAGCTTCCCCTGCACTTTATAAAGATTTCTATTCACTTTATAAATTAATTTTAAAAACTATCAAACGATATTTAATTTAATTGAAAGTTTTTACTACATGTTCACCACATCATGTGAATACAATCTGGAAATGTTTGTGATTTTATAACACTTGTACGATATATTGTAATTTTAGTTAATTATTTTATAAAATAATTATAATAAATCATACAAGTGTTATAAAATCATAAAAATTTTCAGATTATCGTCTCATGATGTGGTGTATATGTGGTAAAATTTTTAAATAAATTGAATATCGTTTGATATTTTTTTAAATTAATTTATAAAGTAAAGAAAGTAATTCACGTGATATTTGCCCCCTTCTGAACGGTCTTCCATTCTATGTGTAAAATACAGAACAGGGGGATATCGGTCGACCGTTAAAGATTTTTTTGTTAGATTTTTTTATAGTTTAAGGTTTGTTTTGTTAGAGTTAATATTTTGAAGGTTTTTTTAAAACAAAATTATGCTTTGAGGATGAAAATAGATTTAACCCTTAAATTTAAATTATTGATTTAATTTTAAGCATTGACGTTAATTTTTTTCCTATTGTTATTGACTTAATATATTTATTTAACAATGAAGATAAATCAATGTTAATAGTAATGTATTTTGTGACATGTGACAAATAGATTTGAAATTATAAGCTAAAACTTATGATTAAACAACTATGAAAATGAAGGTCAGAATCTCGGATTAAACAACTAATTTACAACTTTGTTACAAATATATTTTAGGGTAATTATCGATTTGAATCCTGTAATATACACTTTATTTCAATTTTTCTCATGTACTATAAAAACTGGCAAACCAAACTCTGTACTTTGATTCTGTTATCACTTTTGACCTTCCATCAACAATTTTGTTAATCCCTCATTTAAAAAATTACCAGACGATATTGGATTCACTTGAAATTTTTACCACATGTTTACTACTTAATGAGAAGATAATCTGAATATTTTTGTGATTTTTTAACACATGTATGATTTATTGTAATTTTATTTTAGTAATTTATAAAAATATTATAATAAACCATACAAATTTTAGAAAATCACGAAAATTATTTTATTATCTACCCATGATAGGTTGAACATGTGAATTTTTTTTCAAATAAATCCAATATCTTTTGTTATTTGTTTAAAAATTAGTTTATAAAGTAAAGAAGAAACTAATATTAATTTTAAAAAAATATCAAAAGATATTAGATTTATTTGAAATTTTTACCACATCTTCACTGGAGTATCTTCTCATTAAGTGGTAAACATGTGGTAAAAATTTCAAGTGAATCCAATATCGTTTGGTAATTTTTTAAATGAGAGTTTAACGAAATTGTTGATGGAAGGTCAAAATTGATAACAGAATCAAAGTACAAGATTTAGTTTGCTGATTTTTTTAGTACAGAGAGCTAATTGAAATAAAGTACATAGTACATGGTTCAAATCGATAATTACCCTACATTTTATCTTTGATAGTTGGATTAACTTTATAGGATAATAAATCATATTGTTCCGTCGTTTACTAAAATAACGCAACTAGAACAACGATATAAAAAGATAAGTGATAAACTATCAACAATTCATATAATGAGCAAAATATTACATTCTATGATAAAATAAAAATATTAAATGAATAATTTTTTTCATGCCTAGTATAACGTGATCTGGTAAGATAAAAACACAGTTATAAAATCTAATTTCTCGTCGTATCGATATTTACAAGGATGGATATATGCAATATACATATTATGAATCATATCAACATTCATATCAAGTTTTAATTCTTTTTTTTTTATAAATAAAATAAAATAAAAACTGAAAATTAAAGCTTTATATATGCCATGGATCCTTCGACTTCAAAACGCTCCGAACTCCATCAAATCACCAGCTAAAGCTTATGGCCTCAAAATGGAGCTTATTATCCAAATCAGACGAACAGATTTTCGCCACGTCATGTCTCATCTCCCTTGGCCCAGATACCAGAACCCCTACATTTGATCCTTTATTCTCTGATATTATCGTCTTCAGATCAGGCCTGCAGCCATAGAAGAATTTTGAATCTTCGGCCACGGATTGCAGAGGAAGACTCTCCAGCTCTCTTTCGCCATCTCCACCACCCATCCACGCCAACTCAGGAGAAGTTTCCGGCGTTGGTACGCTTGATACCTCAGTCTGGCTGTTGACAATGGCGTTTTGTCTTTTGCACCAGAGGAAGACGAAGCTCGCCGCCATTAAAACACTTGCACAACATAGAAACATGAACCAGAGGACTTTGTACGTGAAATGGTAGACCGTTTTAGAGTTTTTCTCATATGGGTAGATGTAAAAACGAGTTACAATACCAAGAAAGACGAGGAACAAGATGAAGGAAGAAGAGATTATGATGGCCAGCCAGATCCAGTTGTTCGATCCGAGAACTGCAGAAATGGGGGAATCCAATGGATTTGGTTTAAGCCAGACGGTTCGGAGCTTTGTTTTGGAAGAAGCCATTGGAGGTGGATCTTGGTCTCTTGTTACGTAGGCTTGAATCTGCAAATTAATGCCGGAAAGGTCAGACTGTGATGTTGTGATTGGAAAAAGAAGGTCCAGCATGGAGAGATCCGCTGAAGTTTTGAAAGCGCAGATGAGAGTGACTGCAGGTAGACGAAGATGGGTGTTTGGTTTCGAGGATTGGGTGATCATTTCCCGTATTATGGATATAAAGGGAGCAATTCCACTTCCTCCGCTCACCATTATGAGAGATTCATAGCTTAAGGAAGACAAAAAAAGAAAAACTATTAGGGTTTGATTGCATTTCAAACTATAATTTGATAAAGGGTAAAAAACCATTTCAAACCTCACATTATCGTTTTTTTTTAAACCCCCTTAAAATATTAACCATAACAAACAAACTTCAAACTATAAAAAACTTAACAATTTAAACCCCGACAGACGGCTGATAGCCCCCCGTTTCGTATTTTACAAAGAGAATGGCCCCCCGTTCTCTAAGTGCTGCTTCCCGTTCTTTACGGGGGTCGACACGGGGGGTCGTTCATTTTAGATCGACTCCCCGTATTACAGAGCAATTTTAAAACTTTCAACACGCGGGGGGTCGTGCTCTAGACGCGGGGGGTCATGTTCTAGACGCGGGTGGCCGTGTTCTAACCGCGGGGGGCCGTGTTCAACCCTAGAGCTCTCACACAGGGGGCGTTCTCTCTCACATGGGGGCCGATACCCCGATAGTATAAATAAGATTGGCCCCTTGTGCACCCTCCGTCTGCCAAAATCGAGAGAAAAGTCACCGAAAATCACTGAATCCGTGATTTTTGTCACTGAAAATCCTCAAATCTCAGCCCTCACCGCCGAAAATCTCAAAATCCGAAGCCTCATCGTCCATAACTCAAACCCGAGCCCTCCAATATAAAAAATCCAAAATCGAGCCTCTGAATCGGTGAAAATCTGAAAGCCGAGAAATAGCTGAAAATCCCAAATCCTACTATTTGCAATGGGCCCAATTTTTTTTTTTTGAAATGAAGGGCTCTTCCCCCCAACACAAGTTAGTCCATCAAACCGGGCACCTTTGTCGCAAGGTACTCCGTATCAAGTGTCCGCGACCACCGCCTGGTTATCTGTCAATAGAATTTCGAAACCACACGTGTCAACAACAGTTCAAGCGGGATATATCAATCCGTTTGATTATTTATGGGAAGACTGCCAACTTCAGCGGCTTGGAGTCGTTGGAGATAAAGGAAATGTTTGATAGGATCGCATTGCACGGGGTCTACAACATGCGGGGAGATAGCTCCGACAAAATAGTTTTCTTATTTTACGCAAACTTGACTACTACGGGGAGGGTGAGGTACTTGAAAACGTACCTATTTGGTACAGATATTGTCATAGGTGCAGACGATGTGAACGAACTGCTGGGATTTGCCGTAGAAGACGCGATCAGATACTATCACGCTTCTCGAGAGTGTGATTTTGCAAGAACAACAGATGACCTGCAATTCCTTAAGCAGATTCACTGGAATTACAAATTGCAGCCTTCGTCAAACCGAAGTCGAAGCACTTGAATGTAAAAGCTCACAACCTAATTAGCCACACCTTGCTGCCTAAGGACGAACATAGAGATCTGGTGAGCTGGATGAATCTCTATATCTTGGAGAAGCTTTACAGTGGTAAGATGTTTGACTCAGGGTACGTGATTTTAGGCCATATGGAAGAGATCAGGCGAACAAGAAACAAAAATTTGCCGTACGAGACATTGATTTGGAAGATCGCGGAGCGATCTAAGGTTCATGTGCCAACTGTAAAGCAGTTGAGAGATCTTAGATCCGTCGATCTATTTGACAGGCTTCATTTAACTAGGATGGACCTTGTCGAATTCACCAGGTCTTGGATGTTGAAGGAAGATCCCGGGGCCTCTATATCTCAGGATGTTTCGATGGAGGAGGACACCCCCGCCCCTGCCACCACCGCCGTGACGCCATTTGCTCCTAAGGCTGGTAGTAGCTGTGACATGTTGCAACATATGTAGCAGATGTATGAGATGTAGCAGCAGATGCAACAACAGATGCAACATATGTATTAGGTGTAGCAGCAGAAGATGCAACATATGTATGAGATGCATGAAAAAGGTGGTTTAGTTACATGACTATCTCAGTGAGTCCCTTAGAGAGCTCACTCAGAGGATGACGGATTGGCTGGCGTCCTAAAGATGACGATGTCTCTCTTTAGTAGTATAGTTTAGATGTTGTATTTCATTTTATGTATTATCATTGTCTTCTGTAAATTTGATGTACTTTAATTTTATGTCTTGATGTATAGTATTTGTACTGGAATCTGGCTGTTAGGTATATACTTTTTATTTGAATTTGTAGGAACTGTGTGAAAATAGCTATGGAGGAGTCATAAAACAAATGAAACTCTGTCCATTTTTTAATTTTTGTTTTGTTTTTTTTTAAATAAACTGAAACAAATAAATAATTGTAAGGGAAAAGATTTTACCGTAACAAGATACAATCAGACCATGTTTAACAGACCATGGAAAGATAATCTGGAAATTTTCGTGATTTTCTAACACTTGTACCATTTATTGTCATTTTAGTGAATTAAATCATAAAATAGACGTACCTTATACATTATAATAAATTAATTTTATAAAAATAACAAAAAGATATTGAATTTACTTGAAAATTTGACCGTATGTTCACCAGACCATGAGAAGATAATATGAAAATTTTCGTGATTTTCTAATACTTGTAGCATTTATTGCGATTTTAGGGAATTAAATCATAAAAGAAACATAGATTATACATTATAAAAATTAATTTTAAAAAAACACCAAATCATATTGAATTTACTTGAAACTTTGACCGCATGTTTACCAGACCATGAGAAGATAATCTGAAATTTTTTGTGATTTTCTAACACTTGTACCATTTATTGCCATTTTAGTAAATTAAATCATAAAACAGACCTAGATTACACATTATAAAAAATTAATTTTAAAAAAATATCAACGACATTAGATTTACTTGAAAATTTGATTGCATGTTCACCTAGACCATGAGAAGATAATCTAGAAATTTTTGTGATTTTCTAACATTTTTAAATCAAAATATGCTTCATTAGAGTATGAAAAAAGTGGAGTACTCAATCACATTAATGGATCTTCTGAGATGAATAGAACAAAACATATATTAAATGAGATTTGTTCTAAGAGAAAGAGACGGTGAACATGCGGTAAAATTGTTACATTATAAAAAAGTGGAGTACTCAAACCTGTCTTGCAAGTATTAAGCTTTGCGATGTACTTCTGGTTCAAAGAAGTCGATATAACAAATTACAACTCGAAGATAATCATATGTTTCTTCTTCCATAGCCGCGTGTAAAAGATTTCTGCACATAATGAAAACTATATTAAAACAGATGTACAGTGTGTTTATGAGCGACATGTGTTGGATTGTACCTGCATCTCGCCAAATGTGTTGAAACCTATAAAAGCCTCTTGCGAAGCAGTGCCTGAAGTGGATTCCTGTTGAGGACAAGTGCGACTATTATGCCTTTTCTGTCGACATATACCACACAACATCTTTGAGATCTTCTTACTAATTGTCGAACTCGAGGGCTCATCTGTGATGACCCGAATATGCACGTATGGGTACGATGGCTGCACGAACCGGAACCCGGATGGCGGTACGTCCGCGTGGGCGAACCGGAAGGTGACAGGTCGTAAAAAGGGAGTATTCATAATCCCACATCGCTTGGGGAAGTATGTGGAAATAAAACATATGTAAAGAGATCATTCCAACATAGCAAGACGCGTTTTGGAGCACAATTGACAACGGATCCCATAAGAACTCCGAAGTTAAAAGTGCTTCGGCGATAGCAATTCCAGGTTGGGTGACCTTCCAGGAAGTTCTCGCCAAACAAAGCTGTGAAGGGACGATATTGGGCTACGACCCAATCCCCAGAGCGGACAATATCTTGCTGGGAAAAGGGGTCGTTACAAATGGTATCAAAGCTTGTACCCAACCAGAAATGTGGCTAACGAAGACGATGGGCCCCCGAGGGGGGGGGGGAGGTGATTGTGATGACCCGAATATGCATGTATGGGTACGATGGCTGTACGAACCGGAACCCGGATGGCGGTACGTCTGCGCGGGCGAACCGGAAGGTGACAGGTCGTAAAAAGGGGGTCGTCACAATCCCACATCGCTTGGGGAAGTATGTGAAAATGAAACATATGTAAAGAGACCCTTCCAACATAGCAAGACGCGTTTTGGAACACAATTGACAACGGATCCCATACGAACTCCGAAGTTAAAAGTACTTCGGCGAGAGCAATTCCAAGTTGGGTGACCTTCCGGGAAGTTCTCGCCAAACAAAGCCGTGAGAGGAGGATATTGGGCTACGACCCAATCCCCAGAGTGGACAATATTTGCTGGGAAAAGGGGTCGTTACATCATCGATATCTCGCACTCTTGTTTTCTTCGGCATACCGGGTTGGCGATATCTTCTTGGTGGGAGGGAGAAGTTCCTTCAGATTTGGTATTTGCAGCCAAAATGTGGCTGCTCACGGGTTGAACAAAGTGTGAGTACATCTGCAGGTAAGTTGTTCGGTGATAGCATCAATGCACGTAATTCTTCGGTGCTACTCTCAAGAAATACATGCATGGAATGGAATGGACACACGAGATTCTAGTAAGCTTCCACTTGTTACAGTTGCGCATACACGTATTCATGTCGACAATGTATTGTTCATTGCCGTTACTTACCTCAAATCGTGCACCTCTCGCAAGCACAACACTCCAATTTCGAGCTGCACTTTCTAGTTTCTCAAGCATTTTGCTTATCTAGGGATACAAGAGGTCTAATGATTGGGTCAACTTCTCAAATTTTTTCACAATGCAAGTCATCAAGCCCTGTCTGATCATCTCTAACATGGTCAGAATTAGTTTGTCCCTTGTCGGCAATAGAACTGTATTGAATGACTTGCACAAATTATTTAAGCTCATTTCGTACTTGGGGATCGAAGAGAAGACATGAGTGGCTCAATATCTAGGCTCTTCTTCTCGAAGCCATGCATGGGCATTCGGGTTAAGCTGATGCAGTTTTCTCATTTCTATCTCGAAATGATAACTTGTGGTTGCCTGGGCTGCATTTCACATCGTATCTTTGTACGCTCTGCCCTAAAATAGGTTTTTGAAATTGGCGTACATATGTCGGAGGCAGTAGTGGTGTTCGGCGTGTTCTAATTCATCTGTCACAGCCTTCAGAAAACCCTAATATTTGAAAGAAAAACATAGTCAATATAAAACAATATAACGTGGAGAGTACGAATTAGATAATTCCCAGGAAAGATTGTTGGAACTGGCTACGGAATGATAAGATGGTTTCTCCGTTGAAGCAGGGGCCGTTACGAACCCACATCGCTTGGGGAAGTATGTGAAAATGAAACATATGTAAGAGATCCCTCCCAAGATAGCAAGACGCGTTTTGGAGCACGATTGGCAACGGATCCCATAAGAACTCCGAAGTTAAGCGTGCTTCGGCGAGAGTAATTTCAGGTTGGGTGACCATCCGGGAAGTGCTCTCGCCAAACAAAGCCGTGAGGGGAGGATATTGGGCTGCGGCCAATCCCCAGAGCGGACAATATCTTGCTGGGATGAGGGGTCGTTACAAATGGTATCAGAGCCTGTACCCAACCGGAAATGTGGCTAACGAAGACGATGGGCCCCCGAGGGGGGGTGATTGTGACAACCCGTCTTTCAACGGACTGATAAGGAACCACCCATTCTCCGCGGATCCTGGGGCTGACCTGGGCCGGAGGTGGGTAAAGCTCCGCGGATCCTGGGGCTGACCTGGGCCAGAGTGGTTTCTCCGTTGAAGCAGGGGCCGTTACGAACCCACATCGCTTGAGGAAGTATGTGGAAATGAAACATATGTAAGAGATCCCTCCCAAGATAGCAAGACGCGTTTTGGAGCACGATTGGCAACGGATCCCATAAGAACTCCGAAGTTAAGCGTGCTTCGGCGAGAGTAATTTCAGGTTGGGTGACCTTCCGGGAAGTGCTCTCGCCAAACAAAGCCGTGAGGGGAGGATATTGGGCTGCGGCCAATCCCCAGAGCGGACAATATCTTGCTGGGATGAGGGGTCGTTACAAATGGTATCAGAGCCTGTACCCAACCGGAAATGTGGCCAACGAGGACGTTGGGCCCCCGAGGGGGGGTGATTGTGACGACCCGTCTTTCAACGGACTGATAAGGAACCACCCATTCTCCGCGGATCCTGGGGCTGACCTGGGCCGGAGGTGGGTAAAGCTCCGCGGATCCTGGGGCTGACCTGGGCGGAGTGGTTTCTCCGTTGAAGCAGGGGCCGTTACGAACCCACATCGCTTGGGGAAGTACATGGAAATGAAACATATGTAAGAGATCCCTCCCAAGATAGCAAGACGCGTTTGGAGCACGATTGGCAACGGATCCCATAAGAACTCCGAAGTTAAGCGTGCTTCGGCGAGAGTAATTTCAGGTTGGGTGACCATCCGGGAAGTGCTCTCGCCAAACAAAGCCGTGAGGGGAGGATATTGGGCTGCGGCCCAATCCCCAGAGCGGACAATATCTTGCTGGGATGAGGGGTCGTTACAAATGGTATCAGAGCCTGTACCCAACCGGAAATGTGGCCAACGAGGACGTTGGGCCCCCGAGGGGGGGTGATTGTGACGACCCGTCTTTCAACGGACTGATAAGGAACCACCCATTCTCCGCGGATCCTGGGGCTGACCTGGGCCGGAGGTGGGTAAAGCTCCGCGGATCCTGGGGCTGACCTGGGCCGGAGTGGTTTCTCCGTTGAAGCAGGGGCCGTTACGAACCCACATCGCTTGGGGAAGTACATGGAAATGAAACATATGTAAGAGATCCCTCCCAAGATAGCAAGACGTGTTTTGGAGCACGATTGGCAACGGATCCCATAAGAACTCCGAAGTTAAGCGTGCTTCGGCGAGAGTAATTTCAGGTTGGGTGACCTTCCGGGAAGTGCTCTTGCCAAACAAAGCCGTGAGGGGAGGATATTGGGCTGCGGCCCAATCCCCAGAGCGGACAATATCTTGCTGGGATGAGGGGTCGTTACAATTGTACTGGATAATCTCCTAGACATAATTACCTTTCCAAGTAAGTTCCCAAGAAAGGCTGGAGGGGTCACAAACAGTCCCATTTAAAATTCAGTTTCCTAGACAGAACTTCCTTACACAGTACAATTACATCACTAAATAAGCGGTACGAGAAATGCATTATATTTTTTATTGATCTGAAATAATTGTCCATCCTTCGCCCGATCCAGTGTTTAGGTCTCGCTTCAAATGTTGTAAAAACCATGTCCACGTGTCTGTGGACTCTTTTTCGACGTTGGCAATAACAACGGGATATATTCCATCTTTGCTATCAATACTAATAGCTGTAAGTAATTGCCGGTACACGAGCTCTTCAAATGACAACCATTCAAATAGATGACAGAGCGACCGTACAGCAGCAATGCACATATACATTATTTGGCATACTAATGAATCATCCCCCATCTCATAAGTATGTATTTTTAATGTGTTACCCAGATTGATCTATATATTTATGCTGCGTACGACCAGATTAACTTGTAATATTCGTTGCCCTTGCCTTCGTTAACTATTTGAGCTATGCTTTTTGCTCTTCTAGCCAAACTGGGTGTAATATTGACAGTCAAATCCTTCCTCACTGTCTCGATAATAGAAGAGATTTTTCACGTAAGTTGACTTTTGAACCTGTCAAGATAATGATTTGCCACCAATTTTGCTATAGCGTGTCGATTCTCAATTTTTCTCGAACAGCTGTGAGAATCGATCGAACTCTTCATTTGAAACGTATGCTCATCTTGCATCTTAGAAGCATGCAGTCGCCACTCACAATCGTCTTCACACTCAGCCGTCAGTCGCCGATTTTTACTTTTGGTGAATTTTATCCCATAGCCATTTTTCAAAAATATTCGACTATTTTCGCTCTAATTTCCTTTAAATAACTATATTTTTTCTAAAAAAAAACCCCATAGAGATTTCTTCTCTTACTGGTATGCTTTCCACCTCATCATTCCCCAAACCGACTGGTGTTCAAAGTTCATCGTCTAGAGTTTGGGAGGTCGAATGCATCTTTATTTCTTCATTTCCATGCAAGTGGTCGAATGCTGAAAGATCACCATATGCAGACGTGTCGTATGAATACCAATTCATATCGAGATCACAAGTTGTTGTCTCGTCTAAATCAACTGATCGACTTGAATCATAATCCATCGTCGTCGCTAAAACATAGAAAATTTGGCCGAGCAAGAAAATATTTGCGAGGTTTTAGAGTTTTAGGAAAATGTGTAATGAGAGTGGAGGAGCAGATCTCCTTAAATAACCAAGGAGATTGGCCCCCCGTTCTCGAGAGAACGGCCCCCTGTTCTATAGCCCGTGATAAAAAATTATTGATCACGAGTCGTTGCTAATACAGAGAAATTTGCTAGAGCAAGAAAATATTTGCGAGGTTTTAGAGTTTTAGGAAGGTGTGTAATGAGAGTGGAGGGCTAATCTCCTTAAATAACCAAGGAGATCGGCCCCTCGTTCTTGACAGAACGACCCCCCGTTCTACGGCTCGTGATAAAAAAATTATTGATCACGAGTCGTCGCTAATACAGAAAAAATTTGCCAGAGTAAGAAAATATTTACGAGGTTTTAGAGTTTTAAGAAGATGTGTAATGAGAGTGGAGGGCTAATCTCCTTAAACAACTAAGGAGGTCGGCCCCCCGTTCTCGGGAGAACGGCCCCTTGTTTTACGGCCCGTGAAAAAAATTATTGATCATGAGTCGTAGAACGGGGGGCCGTGTGCTAGACTCGCCCCCGGTGTTCTCCGGCCCGTGATCAATAATTGATCACGAGTCGTAGAACGGGGGGCCGTGTGCTAGACTCGCCCTCGATATTCTCCGACCTGTGATCAATAATTGATCACGAGCCGTAGAACGAGGGGCCTTGCTCAGGACAAGGCCCCCAATTTTAAAATTTGTCTGTAACACGTGTGTTGCACGTGTTACACGAGGGGGAGTTAAATATAACGGCCCCACATTCTCCACGGGGGTCGACGCAGGGGGGTAGAACCCCCCGCGCACGTGCGTTGCACTTGTAGAACGGGGCGAGCCCACCCCTTCCTCCTGGTATTTTTCCACGTGCCTACCCCCGTGGAGAAGGGGGGGCCGCGCTTGGAGAAAGGGCGACTGTTCTTTTTGTAAAATACGGAACAAGGGGTTATCGGTCGTCCTTCGCGATTTAAATTGTTAGGTTTTTAATAGTTTGAGGTTTGTTTTATTAGGGTTAATACTTTAAGGGTTTTTTTTTTTTTAAAAATCAATACTTTGAAGTTTAAAATGGTTTTTACCTCTTTGATAAAATTAAGAGTTAACACAGATTTAAGATTTACGTTTATGACAATATTACAACAAGATTCCATTAGTATTTGAACTCACCTCAGAAAATGACAAGAAGGAGGGCCGTACGGACCTTCAACTGAGACTTCAAGATGATCCAACGAAGAAGAAGAAAGAGATTTATAAAGCTTATCACACCAGGTTCCTCCATTTTTTATGAGAACACTTAGGCAGTGGGATCCATGTTGTTGTTCGAAATGACTGTAAATGGATGCCATTGAAGCTTTGATATGCTTGGAACATTCACTAGCATCACACTTGTCGGATTATAGATCAACCCTGTTGCTTCGTTGTTAAAATCAAACAATAATATGAGAAAGAAATACAAAAAAAATCCTAATTGGAAAAAAATCCTATTGTTTGATTTGTTCGAGACCCGCACAACGTTGTTATAGGATTTGATCCTAAATAACTTTGTACTGGTTGAAGATAAAATCTTACTTATATGGTACATTTCATAACTATCTTCAAACAATGTGTGATTGTGATCCTATTATTTGATCTTAAACCTTACCAAGCCCTCACAAGAATGATCCATCACAATCTCCACATTCGGAGGCCTGACATCTCCGCCAGCCAGAATTTAGGTTGGGCTCTGATATCATTTATAACATCACAATCTCCATCAATATAGTACAATATTGTCTGTGATGCCCGCTCGACTTTTTTTTTATTTGACTTCATAGGTCATGTATTAGTTGGTACAGTTTAACACCACGTTCGAACAACGTGGAGTTGAATCTCATTATTTTGTTTTGGATTCTAGTAATCCCTCACAATTCAATTATCAAGACTCAATGATCATGACTAGAAGAGACAAAAACCTGGAGTCTTCGAGAAGTTGAGTTCAATCGAACCGCCGGGCAAAAGGCGACTAGAAACCAACCGAGCTCGATGTTGAGATTGTAAAAATCGAAGATATCGGTCAATGAGGAAGAGAAAAATTCCGGGAAATAGCATGCAAACATAAGCCACACCAACATGAATAGCATAGAAGATAATGTAGAGGACATAGAGATGGTGAGCGTAGTAGAAAACTTCAAACATCCTCCTCCTCACACAAGGAAAGCTCGTCACCCACATTGCTATTGCAAACACAATCGCTATCTCTCCGGCCACGTTTGAACTCCATTCTTTACTCCATTCCAGCAACTGTAGAATCATTGTTTATATTTTGAACATGATCTAGCTCATGAAATTGTACAGAAAAAGTTGATGATGTAGAGCAAGTTTATACCAGAACAAGCTCGTGAGTTATGGCCCAGTAGATGATGAATCCAATGGTGTGGCCGATGAAAAGAATCATGGAGAGATGGCCTAACCAAATGTGATATTTTATGCTTGATTCTGATGTTAGCCCAAAGAGTGGCAAAATTGAAGACCCTCTTGTCACAGGGAAAAATAGAAATGCCCAACAAAGATTTCCTATGTACCCAAGTATCACCGATACACTTCTAAACTTTGCTTGCCATCTGCCCAAAAATCCGACAAAAAAATGTAATTTTGAACCAGTTTTTGATGTGTTCAACTATGACGTTATTAAAAACAAAGATGTGGGTCTAATCAACACGTGTTGTAAAAGCTTGAGATTCTCTTGGTCGGACAGAAAAATAAAGGAAAGCACGAACAAACCAGTTTAATTCCACAAACCCTAAGATGATTGCATAAAGTTCTAAGAAACGGAGCAGAAAAGGATGTTGAAACATACAGTATCTCACTTGGATCCCTGTACATTGGGATGTAATAAGAGAATGCAACGCTCAGATAATGGCCTAAGGACCAGATCATAAGGGCGATGAACATTATTCCAAACAGAAGCTCAGTTGCTGTCACGATTCCAAATGGAGCCATCACCATTATTGGACGTCTCAGAACTGACATTGGATTCTGAATTTTTTCGTCCCTGAAATTGAAAAAAAAGAATTATTTAATATATTTAGTTTTACTGGAGGGGAAGTGTTGGAGGAGAGAGCCGAGAGGTTTTTCCAACCTTTTGCTCTGAATTTTCTGGGAACTGTTCATGCAGGTGGAGATAAACGCAGCCCAGTATTGCTAAGAACATCATCGGGAATGAGAAAAGAAGAAAGTTTGTTCCTGGAGAGAAAAAGAAAAGATGATGAAAGAGAGAGAAAAATCTCTTCGTAAGCTCAAGTTATGAGTGTAAAAAAAGGAAACTGAAACTAATATTATGGAAAATTGAAAATAAAAGAAAGAAAGAAAGAAGACCTTGTTCTCGAAAGTAAGTGGAATTGAGTTTGGTGCCTAGCTTTGGAGTCCATCTGACTTCATAATCTTTGGTTGGGATCAGAAACCAGATCCCCATCCAACACAGAAACACCAGAACAGATACCATTTTCAAAACTCTTTGGCTCTCCATTCTCTCTATCTCTCCTCACAAGTCTGTTGCTACAAGAAGGACATTTACTTAATTTATAAAAAGGATCTCTTCTTGTATTCAGCAAAGGAATAGCATGATTCCTGCATCTAATACCACATTTTTAATACTTGAATCAAATTGGTAAAAAGCTCAATACCCTTTTTATTCTCTCTCCATTATTCTTTAGTGCCTTCTAGCTGGCCCTATGACTTTCAAAATAAAATGGCTGCAAAAAGAAAACTCGTGGTACAAGCATGTGCTCTTATGTTTGGAGCTATATTGATCTTGACGTCACTGCTTAGCCCAGATTATTTTGTCTTAGCGTGAGAGCTATTCGGTTTTTTCTGGTCCTGCGTCATTCACTGTTCTATCTTGATTCTTCATTCACTGTCCTGTCTTGGTTCTTTTGTGGGTCGTAACTGTGAGTCGTAACATGCATACATATAAATGCTAAATATTGATTTTTTGGCAATTGACATTTAAGAAAATTTATATTTTATCTATTTATATTTTGGAAGGTTGTTTCTTGGAGAGCAAGTTATCATGACATTATAGGAAGTTATTATTTTGAAAATCTAATTTGAAGATTGTGATTTTGGTATGCTGAATTGTGATAATATATGAGATCACAGTAATTTTGGGATTCATTCCTAATTCTTTGGAAGGTTAATTAATGAAACTTGTGGTATAAGAAAGGTTGTTCTGGGATATTAAGGAATTATCTAAATTCATCTTTGGAAGGTCAATTAAAGAAGATTGCGGTGCTATTAGCTGGAGATGAGATCACAACAATTTCGGGATCCGTTCCAGATTTCTTGTTGGCACTTTCCTATTATGTCGCATCCAATATCACAGATCTGAATTTTGTGGATTCAGTTTCATTCTTCTGTGCGTTTCTGTTTGGATAAAATATTTGAAGTAAAAAACAGAAAGATTTGTTGCAAATGACATTTAAACATTCTTCTTTCATAGAATGCGGTGCGCGCGGTTTATTGATTCTTCTCCAAAATTTATTGTGCCACAAGTTGTTCTTTCCCTCCCTAACGTTTCGGCGTATGAGTTTGTGATTATTCATTTTGGTTATTGAATGAATGTTTTCACACTGTTTATGATTGGAATTCATTGTTATCTGAGTGTGTTGATTGATTGCATTTGAAGACAACGGCGAGTGTCACTGGTGGTGTCAAAGGTGCTTTCTTTATTATTTTTCATTGAATCTCAGTCTTAGGAGGAGGCTATCTAAAACTCGGGAGGAGTTCTGAACATGGGCAAGGGGATCTTGTTATACACGGATTCTGGGAGGAGTCATCATCGACAAGGGGATCTTGTCACGTTTAGATTCTGGGAGGGATCAATCTGAAGACGATTAGAGCTCGCAAAAATAAATTCATTGGGGAAGTTAGAAAGAAGCGGCGACAAAGATGAGAGGGAGTCTTACTTTGTGTTAGATCAAGTATCTTGTAACTTTGAAAACCTTGTGAATTGTTTTTATAACTGGGTGTGGATTCGTAGACTTTAGGCAATTGCCGAATTGCGTTACCTGTGATGACCCGGATGTGTAAGTATGTGTACGATGACTGCACGAACCAGAATCCGGATGACAGTACGTCCGCGCGGGCGAACCGGAAGGTGACGAGTCGTAAAAAGGGGGTCGTCACAATCCCACATCGCTTGGGGAAATATGTGGAAATGAAACATATGTAAATAGACCATTCCAACATAGTAAGACGCGTTTTGCAACACAATTGACAACGGATCCCATAAGAACTCCAAAGTTAAAAGTGCTTCAGCGAGAGTAGTACCAGGTTGGGTGACCGGTCCTCGCCAAACAAAGCCATGAGGGGAGGATATTAAGCTACGGACCAATTCCCAGAGCGGACAATATCTTGCTGGGAAAATGGGTCGTTACAAATGGTATCAGAGCCTGTATCCAACCGAAAATATGGCCAACGAGGACGTTGGGCCCCCGAGGGGGGGTGATTGTGATGACCCGGATGTGTAAGTATGTGTACGATGGCTACACGAACCAGAATCCGGATGTCGGTACGTCCGCGCGGGCGAACCGGAAGGTGACGGGGTCGTAAAAAGGGGGTCGTCACAATCCCACATCGCTTGGGGAAGTATGTGAAAATGAAACATATGTAAAGAAACCCTTCCAACATAGTAAGACGCGTTTTGGAGCACAATTGACAACGGATCCCATAAGAACTCTGAAGTTAAAAGTGCTTCGGTGAGAGTAGTACTAGGTTGGGTGACCGATTGGGAAGTCCTTGCCAAACAAAGCCGTGAGGGGAGGATATTGAGATACAGACCAATCCCCAGAGCGGACAATATCTTGCTGGGAAAAGGGGTCGTTACATTACCAACCTCCTGTCTCTTTATTTTCTACATTTTTATATTATTTATCATCGCTTTTATTATCGGTGTCTCACCTAGTGTTCCAACCCACTAAGACACTGCGTATCTAACCTTGATATTTCAATACACATTTAATTTATTAATGAACATAAGCTTTTGGGTAGTAGTGAAATCTCGCTGTTAGCGAGTAAGATATTGATTCTTTTAAATTGAAACTTACTCGTAATATGTTGAGAAAAAAAAATCTCGTGAATGATTCGCTGTCTTATTTTGAAAATGATATGAGATTGTGTAATTCTTTTCATATGAGCTATACCGTAACGATTATCCACCATTAAACTATTATTGTATTCAAAGCATGTGCTGCTGTCACAATAATTATTCCAATAGAATAGACTTGTGGAAAGATATAGTTTGAACTTATGTTAGATAGATTTGCATTTATCTTATTGGGTAAGACTTAAATTTTTTAGTGTTCAGTTGGCCTAAAAAGTAATTTTTTTTAATATAGTTTTGGTATATTAAATTTGTCAACGGTGAAAGGGTTTGAAATTCCGGTACAGAGGTCTAACTATATCAAATATTTTAAATGTATAGTATATTTGTGGCCACAATAGCAATGCAAAAATGATCGTAAAATTATTATAACATAAATTTAATCATAAGATCGATCCAATAATTGAAATTTAAAAATAAAACTTCTCGTGTTAAAACAACCCGTACGGTGTAATCGATATATGCGTTAGCAACTAATGTGATGTTATTCAACCCTTCAGCTATCTAGATTCTTAATCATGCGTTGAAAAATAATTAGAAGAATAATAATATTATTAAAGTATGCTGGAATTTGTATTTTATAGAATACAGTGTTAGTACATCTTTGCATATCGTGAAAGCTTAGTAGTACACCAGTCCAATTCACTCGCGTGTCAGTATGCGTTAGAACCTCTCCCTCTCTCATTTTTTTTTTTTTTTTTTTTTTCAGTGAACACCCTGTAATATTTAAAAATAAGTAAAAACCAAAATAAACTTCTATAGAGACTTTTTAAAAATAAACACTAACTAAAACTTTAAACTATAACAAATAAAAAAAAAAACTCTGTAGGGTGGCCGATCACCCCTTGGTCACTGTTTATGACTAGAACGGGGTGCTGATCTTAAAAGAACGAAAGACTGTTCTGTCCAGTGCTGAAGTGGCACTGGCCACGTGGAACACACGTGGGTTGAGAACAGGGGGGTTTCCGGCCACAAAATGACCCCCCATTCTCAGGCTCTATATTGAGAACGCGGGGCGGGAGGGGGGGACAGAGACCCCCCGTTTCACGTGCGTTGCACATGGGGTGAGAACGGACGGTCTCCGCCACCAGACGACCCCGTTCTCAGGATACCAATTTTGCAGGGTGAGAACCAGAGGGGTCTCCACCCTACAGTCACCCCCACGGTTTCTGAGAACAAGGGTTAAGTCCCTCCATCGAGGGGTCGATTTTGAAAAATATTTTGGGGGATCGGCCCCCCAACAGGGGGCACTGACCCCCATTCTCAAAATTAGGCCTCCATCGGGGGGCCAATCCTTGAAAGTATATAAGAGATCGGCCCGCCCTCAACCCTTCCACTTTGCTGAAATCTCCATTTTCTCTCTCGCCCATCTTGGCGGCTCGTCGACATCTCGCACTCTTTTCTTCTTTGGCCTACCAGGTTGGCAGTTTCTTCTCGGCGAAAGGATTTCATTAATATTTTCTATGGGCGGCCACATGTGTTGGCCACTAATGAGATAAATGAAGTGTGAGTACATCTGCAGATAAGTTGTCCGGCGATAGTATTGATGGACGTAATTTTCTGGGGTTAGTCTCATGAAACAAAAGCAGGGATTAGAATGAACACACAAGATTCCAGTAAGCTCCTACCTGTGACAATTGCACGCACCTGCATTCATGTCAACAACATATTGTTCGTTGTCGTTGCTGACCTCAAAACGAGCATCTCCTGCAAACAAATGGCTCCAATTTCGAGCTCCCCATTCTAACTTCACAAGCTTTTTCTTATTTGGGGACACAAGACGTCTGTTGATGAGACTAATTTCTCATAATTTTTCATAATCCTACTCATCAAGCACTTTCAAATCATTTTGAATATGGTTTGTCCCTGACTGGTAATAGAATTATATTGAATGACTTGCATAAATTATTTAATCCCATAGCACACTTGGGAATCGAAGAAAATGCATGACTAGCCCAATATCTAGGTTCTGTGCCTTGAATATATGCATAAGCATCCGGATTAATTTGATATAAGTTCCTCATTTCTCTCTCAAAATAATAAGTTGTGGCTGCCCTGGCTGCATTTCACATTGCATCTCTGTATCACTCTGCCCCGAAATTGGTTTTTGAAATTTGCGTAAATATGCCAAAGGCAGTAGCGGTGGTGACATGCCTAAGTTTAGTGTTAAGACACTCAACAATGCAAGACAAATTCTAATCACAATTGCTCCTCGGATTTACACTAAAAAGTTGGCCGAATGAGACTCTAAATGCAAACAGAATATCTTCTTTAATTTAAGAATATCTTCTTCAATTTAAATCTAAAAAAGCTAAAACTTTAACACAACTGGCCAAAATTATAAATAGAATGCTCCTAAAATTTTAGCCTCAAATGCATAGTGGATTAAAAGATATGCTTGAACCAAAATGGAAAAACTGCTTGGTCTGATTCTGTTGACTGACCCGAAAATAACCCAACTTGTAAGCAGTGTAACTTTGGCTAGGCAACTCCAAATAACATGAAATTTTAAATGGAACTTACTGGGGATGTGACAAGATACCTTGAAAATTTCAGAGGTTTATTCGTGGAGGATGAAAAGATCTGGATGGAGGAAGGCAGATTGGTCGATAGGATGCTATTTGACACCTTCTCGGTTATAGTTCTCTTCTAACAAAGAGACACTCCAACTTGCAAAAGAGAGGGAATGACCTGCAACCTTACTAGGTAGTCTCCACGCCTAAGAAGGTGGGAGGAAGGCTGCAACAAGCATAGCAACACTTTGACTCTCACAAAATGAAGCTTTGATACTAACACTTTCGGGTATGCTAGTCGAAGAGGAGACAAGGGAAAACTCCCAAAATGCCGAAGCTATTTCTCAATTTTCTATTCAACAAGCAACCCCCTTTTTCAAAACATAAGTGTGGTATATATACCCCCACTTATCAACACAATTAGGGTTTACAAAATGGCTGAAGATGGGCCACTGAAAAGAGGTGTACTCGGCCACCTCACCCTAGCCGAGTACAAGGAGTGTTTTGCCATTTATGGCAAGGTTTCCTCTCTCTCTCTCTCTCTCTCTCTCCCTCCAAATGTCACTCTCATATGTTTTTCCCTCCCAAAACCCAGCCATGAGGGCCATTTCAAATGCCCCCAAAGTTCAGCCAATAAATGTTCGAAGATAAACTAAAAGTTGAACACAAAAACTAAATAATCGATTACACAAAAGTTGATTAAAAGAAGACAAATTCCTTCTTCAAAACTATTGTGGCTGAGGGTTTGCTCCCATGTTGGCACATTGAAGTTTTCTCCAAGTCTAGGGTGCTTAGATCCCACTTCAAGTCTTCCAAGTATGCTTTTCATAAGCTAACATCTTCAGGAGAGGGGAGGTTGAATTTAGATTGGCCTTTATGAGAACGAGCCTATCTGTAATCGGTCTTGTTAAACAACCAAATAATGTCCAAATTTCACGATTCAACACATTCTGGAAACCTTAAGATGTCAAATACATTCTTCATGAAGCTCATGTTTACAAAAAAAAACAAGGAAGACTGCCGAATTCTGCAATGACGCCTCAGAGGTCAGTTTGGAAGCAGATTTCTTGGAGAGTTGGATAATCCTTTTCAACATGAATTTCATCTTCCATCTATGCTTTATCTTCCATGCTAAAATGAAAGACCTACAACATGATTAAACAAATTAGAATTTCTTTTGGCTTTATACCTTGGATATGGATCTCGTGGCATTTCACATTGCATCTCAGTATACTCTGCCCCGAAATTGATTTTTAAAATTTGGGTACATATGCCGAAGACAGTTGCAGTGGTCGGCTAACGATAATTTCTGTTGCACAACAAGCAACAACTCCTGATATTTGAAAGAACGATAGAGTCAGCATAAAACAATATAACTAATACAACAAAGAAAAATATTTCAAATAACAATTGTAAATGCATTATACATTTTGTTAATTCGAAACAAATATTCATCTGTATCTCGATTCAGTTTGTAGGTCTTGCTTCAATATTTGCAAAAACCACGTCCATGAGTCCATACACTCTGATTCCACATTAGGAGCAACAACGAGATATATTTCATCGTTGCCATCAATACTGACGACTGTGAGTAATTGGCCGAGACACGAGCCTTTTAGATGACAACTATGCAAAAAGATAATAGGTCTAGCACACTGCAGCAAACCTGCTTTGTAAGCAGCCACACACAAGTACATTCTTTGGAATACACATGTCTCATTACCATCAGAGCCCACTAAGTAAGAGTGTATGCACAATGTACTACCCGAATTTGACCTACGTATTTCTTCTATGTATGACCGCAATAGCTTGTATTGTTCGTTGCCCTTTCTTTTATTAAGTTTTCGAGCTTCACTTATTGCTCTTCTGGCAAAACTTTGTGTAATGTTGACATTCAATTCTTTCCTCATTGTCTCGATAATGGACAAAATTTCTCACGTAGGTTGACTTTTGAACATATCCAAATAATGATTTGCCATCTATTTTGTAGCAGCGTGTCAATTTTCAATTTTTCTTGAACAGTTGTGACAATCATTGAAACTTTTTATTTAAAACGTAAGCTCATTTTGCATATTCGAAGTATGCAGTCACCAATCACATCCGTCTTCGCACACTGACGTTAGGCGCCGAGATTCACTTTTAGTGAATTTGATCCCATAACCATTATTCAAAGTGTATTTTACTATTTCTTCTCTAATTGCATTTAAAGAACTATATTTCTTACCCAAATAAAATCTCATCAAAATTTTTTCCCTTACCGGTACGCTTTCCACCTCATTATCCTCTAAGTCGACCAGTGTTCGAAGCTCATCGTCTAGAGTTTTTCTCTTTTTGTCCCTCTGTTCTCAATAATCTCATCTCCTCTGCCTCCTAATATCTGAATGATCCTCTCTCTTCATTAGGGTTGCCTTGATTCTCTTCTTTCCTTATTCGGATCAACGGCTCAAATTAAAAGCAAATATGTTTTCTAGCGGTAGCCTATCGCTTGAAGATGGCCGATCGATCGGCTCAGTGCCTGCTTGTTTAACGCAATCTTTTCTTCAGCCGATCGATCGCCACATTTAGCCGATCCATCGGCTTTTGTTTTGTCTCGTGCAGCATATCTTCTTTTTAGCCGATCGATTGCCCAAAATGGCTGATCGATCGGCAACTTCTCTGTTTCCTTGCTCCCAATTTCCTGTTTTCTTTTCAGCCGATCGATCGCCCAAAATGACCGACCGATCGGCGACTTCTCTATTTTCTCCAACTTTGTCTTTTCTTCTTTTTGTCCTTTTTATCTTCTTCAATTCTTTGTATTCAACCTCCTACCTGATTTATGTAATTTGTCTGCACACTTGCACAAAATACGTCAAATTCCTTTAAACACTTGAGAATAACTCATCAAATCAAGTATAAAAAAGTACTAATAAGTGTAAAAAATATACACTTATCACACCCACAAACTTGAATGAAAGCTTGTCTTTAAGCGAACAAAATGCAGCTCAGTTAAAACAAAGATATAATCTCAATCACATTTAAAATGCTCAATATAATACAATGGTAAAACAATCTCAATCAAGGTTTTTGGTAATTCGTCTCAGCTTGAAAAATTCATACTATAACCATCAAGTTTAACACTTTGCGAAAGAAGTAACTTATATTAGCACATTAACAATAGCTTACTTAGAAATCTTCATGTGTGTGTGTGTTTATTCTTATTCTCTTCTAATTGTTAGTTCAACTAATGTAGCTACAGGTAAGGACTGCATTCTCATTTCACTCGGGATCACTCCATTCACTCTAATCATTCACCAGCTTTACCCACTATCACACTAATAAAAGTCGATAGGTCTTTAAAAGTTTGTAATGTAAGGCTAGGTTAAAAGGGTAGGAATTTTATGGATACAAACGGGTAATCAGAGAACACCCCATCCTTCCTTATTTCCCCCACTCAATATTTTCTTCTCATTATTCGCTCACCTCATTGAACTTGTTCAAGCTTTCCTTTGATCTCTCACCCCCAAACTTACTTCATTCAATATCATTCAGATAAATTCCTTTGTCATAATTACAGAGTAAAATAAATACAATAAGCTTTAAAATAAAACTAAACTTTCGATTTTTTTTTTTTTTTACAACTCAGACTAACAATAACAAAACAACTCAAAAATAAATTAACAGATGACAAATGAGTTTTTATTCATCCTCACCACTATATTCTCCTACTCTCCTTCAAATATATCAATAAACCCCGTGCTCTCTAGAAAAGGTAGAAAAAAATATATATGTGGCTAAGATAAAATAGGTACAATTGAACGGTAAATAATAGGCTCAAAAGGGCGACTATGAGTATCATTAGATGACACAAAATGGTAAGCTAAGAATACTCAAATGGTTCAATGATGGCCTAAGTCATTCTCTTATTTGTGAAAAACTTTAATTTGCATTCGTGAATATTGGGCAAAACCAAGAAGGATTTTTCTCACAATGTCCTCATTATCAATGCCTTTGACTAGAGTTACACTCCCTTACCGTGTTTATTATCGTTCACTCCCTTACAGTGTTTGGGTTTCACTTTCAATAGACCACACAAATATATCACCAGTAAATAGGTTCAAACAAGAATAAAACGTGGTCAGATTTTGGAGATAACTATGTAAGCTCTAATCAATGCAAACTAAAACAAATCAATTTTTTACTCAGTATTTCTCAAGGAGTTATGGAATGAATTTATTCCCATTTAAATCATCATTGACACCTCAACCAAGATTTCATAATGTATAACCATGTAATATATAGTAAAGCAACATAGCAGATAAATAAGTTAGTTGAAAACTATCCACCCCCAAACTTGAAATAAAAGCATTGTCCTTAATGTTAACAAAGCAAGCAATAAAGACATGAAAGGGAATTGCATACCTCATGTGGAGCTAGGCATGTCATCATCCTCATCCTCTGGTGGAGGGTTATACGGCTGAAGTAAATGCTCTGGATAATAAGGAAATGGTGGACTCGATAGTGTCAAGTAACCCTGGTGAGCATTGAACGCTTCTAGGTATTGAGTCGTAAATTAAGCATGCTCCAGTTGGCGTGACTAGAGGTCCTTCAGTCGCTGCTCCATTCGCGCCTGCCGGATGTTTATCTGCTCTTGTTGGATAGTCAGGTGCGTAACCATTCGTCCCACATCATCAATGGTATAAGAGCTAGGGGGCATTGAGGAAGAGGACGCGCCTAGAGTGAGTTGTGTAGCCGACTGACTTCCATAATGCTGCTTAAGGCGAGCTTCTCTGTGAGCGTGTCATTCTTGTGCCAAGGCAGCTTGTGCAGATGTGAAGCATCGAGAATTATTAATACGCTGTACGCAAGGCAGAGGCACTGGCTGAGGAGGAATTTGCGCATTGCTATCATGTTCATCGAACCCTAATCCATTTTCTCTGGCTGTCCCATAGAGCCAATTCGCTATTCTTTCAATATTCAGTGAGCTGTACATTTTCTGCTGCATCCATGGCTCATCTGTGGAACTCATAGGGACATTGGCTGCAGCACATAGGTTGGTGATCAATACTTGATGGATGTGGCCAGGTGTGGACCCTTGACGACAGGCGAGAATGTTGCTGTGGATAATTTGTCTGACATTTATAGAGCACCCTGTGAGAATGCAGTAGAGTAACACAGCTCGCTCCTTAGTCAGCTCAGATTTCTGAGATGTGGGCATCAAATTACCTCGAATGAATTTGCACCACGCTTGAGCGTAGCGATTGAGACAGCTTGAGATGAGGTGTAACGGTTGTGCAGGGTTGACCAAAGAATAAATACATGTTGAACCCCGGTGGCCCATCTCTCCTAAAATCATGTTGTAATTCGGCTCGGCATCCAGCATGGTTTGATATTCGTTATCTATTAAATTGTCGAGGCCGAGGTTGGTGTTGATAGCTGCAGCAGAGAAGTCGATGAATTTGTTCCTAACTTTGACAGACCCATCATTATTTGCTGCCCTGAGGTTTGCATAAAATTCGCGAACGACAGTCATGTTCGCATCACCACCGAGCACTGCAATAGTCTCCCATCGTCGTTGTCGAAGCATGGCCAAGATGTCGCCATCAGTCACTGCAGGCTTGAATTGAACTTCACAAATAATGGCCTTGTCCTTGGTCATAAACTCCATAAAATAGTTGGCCACTGTGGGACTGAGGAAGGAGTGCTGGATGGGGCTGAATGATACTAAGCTGGTCTTGGCTTGCTATCATTTAGGCGGCATCTTGGAATATCACACGATTTAGATATCTGTTACTGCACACACAAAGAAAACACATCCAACTCAGCATATACACGCATGACAGTTAAACACGTGAGAGAAGCAAATAATAAGTTTGGAGTAAACAAAATGCACAATTGGAAGTTCCACTTGACTCAGGCATTTAATCAAACACCTGGTGGGCATGCATAACAAATGTTGAACCACACTTGACTATAACCCTAACCACCCTCCAAATTAACATTCAATGGTTCACTTAACGATCACAGCATGAAGAAAGTGAACATATGCTAAAGAATTGCAAAGTATAACCAACACTAGAGCATTGAAGGGAAAGTTCGAAAATGAGAAAATGTCCAAGTGCGAGAAAGAAAAATGCTCATAGGAGAGGGTTATCTTTTGGCGTGGGAGACATCGGTGTTGTGTCGCTGAAGAAGACAATAGAAAATGAGGTATGCGGGTGCCGATCGATCGTAGGTGACAAAGGGAGAAAAGGGTAGGGTTTTAACAGCGAAAAAGGGGTAAGTGAGAGACGCGATCGATCGCCTGGTATAAAAATGAAAAATCAGAAGCGCAGATCGATCGCCACATTTAACCGATCGATCAGCGACTCTTCTGTTTTTGAAACAAAATAGTTGTTCCTCACCGATCGATCGCCACATTTAGCCGATCGATCGGCACCTCTTCTGTCCAACAAAATAATGTGTGTCGCCGATCGATCGCCAAATAAGCCGATCGATTGGCGACTTCTCGGGTCCAAAAATAATGTAAGTCACTGATCGATCGCTAAATGAGCCGATCGATCGGCGACTTCTCTGTTTTAGAGAAGGTCGATTTTTTTTTTTAAACTTAAACTTAAAACACCGAAAACTATGAAACTATTTACGTAATAATAAAACGAGTCATATCAAAATGAAATCACTACATTAGAACTGAAAACGAAAACAATAAAAACAAAGTAAAAAAATAAATGATAAATGGGTTACCTCCCACCAAGTGCGTGTTTTAACGTCATCAGCTTGATGCTGTGTTGCTTCACATTTTGTTTAAAAGGAGAACGGATTTTGCAATGTCAAATATACTGCCCCAATACGGTTTCAATCTTTGACCATTAACCTTGAATGTAGATTGATCTTCACCTTGAATTTCAACAGCCCCATGAGGGAACACTTTAATTACCGTGAATGGATCTGACCATCATGACTTGAGTTTTCCGAGAAATAACTGAAGTCGAGAATTAAATAATAAGACTTGCTGTCCTGGTGCAAATTCATTCGGCATTATATGGTTATAATGCCACGCCTTCGTCTTTTCTTTATAAATTCTGGAATTTTCATAAGCGTCTCTCCTAAATTCATTAAGCTCGTTTAACTGTAATATTCTGACTTCGCCAGTTGCTTGTGACTCTATATTTATTTTTTTATGGCCCATAAAGCTCGATGTTCTAATTTCACTAGAAAATGACATGCTTTACCAAAAACCAAACGGTATGGTGACATTCCTAAAGGTGTTTTGAATGCTGTTCGATATGCCCAAAGAGAATCATTTAGCTTCCGTGACCAATCTTTGCGAGATGAGCTTACCGTCTTTTCAAGAATTTGCGTGACTATCTATTCGAAACCTCGGTTTGACCATTAGATTGCGGATGATACCCGAGAGCCTTGCGATGCTTTACACCATATTTCAACAATAAGGCTTCAAATTGCTTATTACAAAAATGCGTACCTTCGTCATTGATAATAGCCCGAGGAGTACCGAATCGTATGAAAATATTTTTACGAAGAAAATTTAGCACCACTTTACTGTCATTGGTGGGGTAGCAGATGCCTCCACCCATTTTGACACATAATCAACTGCCAGGAGAATATATTTATGATTGAAAGAAGTAGGAAACGGACCCATGAAATCGATCCCCCAAACATCAAGTAATTCTATTTCCAAAATATTGGTCAATGACATCTCTTCTCGGCGTTAAATATTGCCGGTACGTTGACAACGATCACATGACATAACAAATAAATGAACATCTTTGAAAAGGGTATGCCAAAAAAAACCACATTATAATACCTTTGCAGCCGTTCTCTTGCCACCAAAATGGCCCCCACACTCTGGTGAATGACAATGCTTTAATATATTTTTCATCTCATCTTCCGGAATACATCTCCTTATTACCTGATCCGCATAGTGCTTGTAAAGAAAGGGATCATCTTAATAATATCGCTTAACATTAGCAAAAAATTTCTTTCTGTTATGAGCTGAAGGCTCTATGGGCAGAACACCGCTAGCAAGGAAATTGACGATATCTACGTACCATGGTGTAGTGCTGACGCTAAAAAGTTGTTCATCCGGAAAAGTATCAACAATTGGTACTCCATCCTCTTTCACATGTTCTTGAGGTTATAGTCTGGACAGGTGATTTGCCACTAGATTTTTCGTGCCCTTTTTATCTCTAATTTCCAGATCGAACTCTTGGAGTAGTAAAACCCAACGAATGAGGCGCGGTTTTGCATCTTTTTTAACCATAAGGTATTTAATGGCTGAATGATTAGTAAAAACGATTACCTTATTACCGATAAGATAAGGACGAAATTTGTCGAAGGCGAATACCACTGCAAGTAGTTCTTTTTTTGTTGTAGCATAATTCAACTGAGCTTCATTGAGGACTCGACTCGCATAATAGATAGTGCGGAAGGTCTTATCTTTGCGTTGCCCTAACACTGCTCCAATTGCAAAATCACTAGCATCGCTCATAATTTCGAATGGATGGTTCCAGTCTGGTGCTACTACAATGGGTGCTGAAGTAAGCTTTTCTTTCAATAAATTAAATGCATTTAAACAGTCAGTATCAAACTTAAACTCCACATTTTTTCCAGTAGGTTACATAGTGGCTTGGTGATCCTGCTAAAGTCTTGGATGAATCTGCGATAAAATTCTACGTGCCCCAAAAAACTCCTCATGCCCTTAACTGAGATAGGTGGTGGTGGTTTCTCAATCGTATCAATCTTGGCACGATCCACTTCTATCCTTTTGGATGAGATTCGATGGCCTAACACAATACCTTCACGTACCATGAAATGACATTTTTCCCAATTCAATACCAAATTTGTCTGTACACATCGTTGAGGCACCCTATTCAAATTCTCTAGACAACAATCAAAAGAAGATCCAAAAACAGAAAAATCATCCATGAATACCTCAATAATGCGTTCGACCATGTTAGAAAATAATGCTATCATGCATCTTTGAAAAGTGGCAGGAGCGTGACAAAGACCAAATGGCATTCGTCGAAATGCAAAGGTGCCGTAAGAGCAGGTAAATGTGGTATTCTCTTGGTCTTCGGGAGCGATAGCTATTTGATTGTACCCAGAGTATCCATCAAGAAAACAATAAAATTCATGTCTTGATAGCCTGTCAAGCATGTGATCAATGAACGGAAGTGGGAAGTGATCTTTCCTTGTAGGCTTGTTTAACTTCCTATAATCTATACATATACGCCAACCGGTGACAGTGCGAATCGAAATGAGCTCATTATTTTTGTTTTGTACAACTGTCATTCTTCTTTTTTTTTGGTACAACTTGGATGGGGCTAACCCATGAACTGTTAGAAATTGGGTATATCACCCCCGTATCTAACCACTTTAAGATTTCTTTGCGCACCACTTCTTTCATTGCGGGGTTGAGACGTCGTTGGTGTTTCATCGATGGCTTGTGATCTTCCTCCATAAGGATTCTATGCATACAAAATGACGAGCTTATCCCCTTAAATCTGTCAAAGTCCAACCAATTGCCGATTTGAATTTTCGAAGAACTCGGAGTAACTTATCTTCTTCCTCTATAGATAGGTCAGTAGAAATAATGACCGGTAGAGAAGTTGGAGCTTGTAAATATGCGTACTTTAAATGTGACGGTAGTGTCTTCAATTCTAGCACAGGTGGTTGCTCAATGGATGGCAACGTGCGTGACGGGCCTTCCCCCAAATTTTCATAGTATTTCCTCATATTCGTCTCATAAGAGTCCATCCACATCGCATAACGACGTATTTCCTTGTCCTCTTCAAGAGAATAATTCTACTCAAACAGACATGCTTCTAAAGGGTCGTCTGGTCAACGTACAATTTCATTTACCGCGGACTTGGTAACTTCAACACGAAAAACATCATTATCCTCCCTAGGATATTTCATGGCCCTGAACACATTAAAGGTGACTTCTTCATCCTGAACTCTCAAGCTCAACTCACCTTTTTGTACATCAATAAGAGCACGACCCGTAGCATGGAATGGTCTACCCAAAATAATTGGCACATCTCTGTCTTCTTCCATATCAAGCATAATAAAATCAGTAGGGAATATGACTTTATCTACCTTTACAAGCACGTCTTCAATGATTCCCCTCGGATGTTTAATAGAACGATTTTCCATCAGTAATGTAACCCTTGTCGGCTTTTGATAAGTGTGTATTTTACACACTTTATTGTACTCTTTTATACTTGATTTGATAAGTTTTACTCAAGTATGTGAATGATTCTAATAACTTTAGTGTAAGTGCATAGAGAAATTGAATAATTACAAGTTTTGTGAATTCCATCCGGTACAGAGAAGGATAGAGAGAAAAATAGGCTGTGCGAGTTAAATTATTAATATGAATTTAAAAGTTTAATTGGATTAATCTGGGCTGTTGATCAAAGCAGACACCTAAATTAGGTTAAGAGGAGGCAAAAGAGAAGAGAGACAATTATTAAGAACCAGGACTAGCGAGACGAAAACTGGAACGAAGCGAGAGCAAGGGAGAAAAGAGATTTCAGATCGACAACCCTAGTTTTTCTTTCTCTTCCTTTTCTGAACTATGAATATCTTTATTATTTTCGTTGTTTCTCTTTATTCTAGCATGAACTAAACTTCATTTTCTAGGACTACGATGTAGCCTGATTATGAATATTTAGTTTTTTTTTTAATTAAGTTATTGATTTTTTTGTTTTGTAATTGTGTTGAGTAATTTATTATATTTTTAATGTTTGCGATTGCTTGATCACCAAAAGCATGTTCGTAGGATTGTTTTGAGACCGAGAGGTAATGAATAATCGTGCACTGAATAATTTACCATGAAAATGATGTTAGACTAGAGTTAGCTAATGCGTTTATGTGGTATTTTAATTTCTCGTTCTTAATATATTCAATTAATTTTCAGGATTAGAGACCGAGAGGTAATAATTCGTTAGTTGAATAAGTTTATCATTGCTCGGGAGAGATTGATAAATAATTTTGTGAAATTGCCATCAACAGATAGAAATAGAAATTAATGAATTGAATTAGGAATACTAAATATGATTAATTTAGGTGAAATCGGAAACCCTAGAGCTTTCTCGTCATTTTCTAAAACTTGTTTAATTTTCTGTTATTTAATTAATTATTTTTGTTTTATTTTGAAGTCAAAATCACTAAAATATCGTTATCCAAATTAAACTGAAACTAACTAATTATCAATTAAAAAGTCCTCATGAGTTCGACACTATACTTATCACTTTATTACTTGTTGCGACTCGTACACTGGCAAACTATTTTTCACAACAAGTTTTTGGTGCCGTTGTCGGGGACTTTATTATTGATATCAAATTAATTATTTTTAGTGTTATTTTGAATTCTATTTATTTTATTCTTGTTTCTTTTCTGTGTTACTTCCAAGTGTATGCGTAAAGAAGGAGACGCTAATCTTCTCCTGCTTAATCTTGAGATCGAGTGTACGTGTCGACAAAATCGTAGAGAGAAAAGAGAAGTTATTCAACAAACGCGTGCTATCATGAGAGATAATGGGGAAGACAATGCTGAGAACCGGACCTTGTTGGACTACGTTATACCTATTGTATCCGGGATTCATTCAGCTATTCGGAAGCCAGCTATTGCAACAAATTTTGAAATTAAGCCAGACATTTTGCGTATGATTCAACAGTCTCAGTTCAGTGGACTACCTTCTGAGGACCCCAAATATCATATTGTAAATTTTTTGGAAGTATGCGACACTTTTAGATTCCACAACATAGGGGATGATGTAGTGAGACTTTGTTTATTTTCGTTCTCGTTACGGGACCATGCAAAGAATTGGCTTAACTCTCTGCCAACAAATTTTATTACTACATGGGAAGAATTATGCAAGAAGTTCCTTTCTAAGTTCTTTCCCTTCGAGAAGACTGTTAAGCTCCGAAACGATATAATCAATTTCAGTCAATTCGATGGGGAAACTCTATATGAGGCATGGGCGAGATTCAAGGATATGCTGAGGAAATGCCCCAACCATGGCCTACCAAAATGGATGCATATTCAAACTTTCTATGTGGGACTATCATCATCTACTAAAACTCTGGAGAATGCAGCTGCAGGTGGTGCCTTAATGAGAAAAACTGAAGAATCGGCATATGATCTATTGGAGGAATTGACACTTAATAATGACCAATGCCCTGTGGAACGCACAATTATGAAGCGTACAACTGCTCCTTTAGAGCTTGAGGCCATGAAAGCTTTAACACTACAAGTTGCCTCATTGGCTAAACAGTTACAAGAGTCTCATAAAGTAGCTAGTGTGGGGAAAATGCCGATGGTTAATTGTCAATGGTGTCAAGGACCGCATCAGAGTGAAGAATGCCAAGTGGGAAATCTTACGCCGAATAAATCTGCAGAACAAGTTAACTACACGGGGAATTTTAATCGGCAAGTAAATCCCAGCTCAAACGCTTATAATCCAGGGTGGCGACAACATCCTAATTTCTCATGGAGCAATTCTCAAAATGTTATGCAAATGCCTCAAGCATCTCAACCCGATCCATCTCAAAAAGCTGAGAAGAAAAATGATCTTGAAGCAGCCCATATGCAATTTATGACCGAAACTCGTACAACGATGCAGGATCAATCGACCCAAATTCGAAGTCTTGAGAATCAACTAGGCCAATTTGCTAGTATCATTAATGGAAGATCTCAAGGTACACTACCTAGCAATACTGAAGTAAATCCAAAAGAGCATTGTAATGTAATTACCACTCGAAATAGAATAGTACTTGAACCGGTGCAAAAAGAGCCAAGTGTGCCTACATTGGATAATGGGGGTTCAAGTGAAAAAGAAGCTCAAAGGTTTCAGTCATCTCATTCTTCGCCAGTACAAGCAATTCCACCTCAAGTGCCGTTTCCACAAAGACTGAAGAATGTGAAGCTTGATAATCAGTTTTCTAAGTCCCTTGATGTCTTCAAAAAGCTTCACATCAACATTCCATTTGTTGAGGCCCTCGAACAAATGCCTAAATATGCAAAGTTTTTTAAAAATATTTTGTCTCATAAGCGTAAGATCGAAGAAGGCAATATGATCGCTTTGACGGTGGAATGCAATGCTATTATTCAACGGAAGCTTCCACAAAAGTTGAAGGATCTAGGAAGTTTCACTATTCCATGTGAAATTAGGAAGTCAATTTTTGAGCAGGCATTGTGTGATTTAGGTGCTAGTATAAATTTAATCCCACTATCTATTTTTCAAAAACTTGGTCTTGGTGAAGCAAAGCCCACAAGTATATTTCTACAGATGGCTGATTGCTCTATAAAACATATGTATGGGGTGATTGAAGATGTCCTTGTCAAAGTCTACAAGTTTATTTTTCCCGCTGATTTCTTGATTCTCGATATGGACGAAGATAGTGGCATCCCGATAATATTAGATCGACCATTCTTAGCAACAAGAGGAGCTGTAAATGATCTCAGAAAGGGGGAGCTCAAATTGAAAATACAAGATGAAGAGGTGACATTCAAGGTGTATAAATCAATGGAGTACCCAATAGCTAGCGATGACATATTTCGGGTGGAACTCCCTAACACTGTAACAAGGGAAGCTTCACGTCAACCAAGCGACTTTCTTGAGACAAATGAAAAGCAGTATGTTGAAAATTTAGGGGAGTCGTCATTACGGGTCCTACCACCTATTAAGAAACCACCTGACTACGAAAAGTTTCTAGCGAATGATAAGTTGGTAAATGGGTAACGATTGACACCGTATTGAGACGGTATATTTAAAAGTGCAAAGCCCATCATATATCTCGACCCAACATGAAGAAGTATGATGTTGGGCTGCCGACAATAAATACAAATGCTTGGTGGGAGGCAACCCAGCCAAAGTATCATTTTTAGTTCGTTATTTCAATTTTTGTTTGCATTAGTTTTGTTTATATTTATTTTATTTTATTTTTATTTTTTTCTGTTAAAAAAAATATATTCTTGATTGATTGCTCCTTTGACCGAAGCCCACAATGATGACAACCAGCCTGAGACGTTATGAGGTATGCTACTTTTACCTTACTTTTATTTTCTACATTGAGGACAACGTTTGTTTTAAGTTTGAGAGTGATTTTAGCGTATCTTAGTACTTTGTTATATTTTTGTTGTGCAATTTGAAATCTAAGTGATGCAAACCTCAATAAACTTGTTGTGAGACCCAACGTCAATAGATGGAATCAACTTCAGGATCGCCCAATAACAGTTTCAATTGAGTGACTAATGACCCCGTGGTTATGTGACAACCAGAAACCAATAGTATCAAGAAAGGAATATTGACCCCGTTGCTATGGAAGAGCAATAAACCAATATTATAAGGGTTGGAAATCAAGTGGTTGCACTTGAAATTTCCACAGGTTCTACAGAAGAACAGTTTGGAGGAAATTCTCACAAGATAATTCTCATTCTAGTGTCTTACAATGAAGAACTCCCAAGTATTTATAGGCTTACAAGAATAGTCTAGAATAGGCATTAAATAGCCTTGAAAACATGAGAAAGAACTTTGCTGCTAATATGGTCTAGGTTAAGCCTTCTTTGGAAACCATCAAAACACTATTTGGTCTTCTCTTTGCCAATATTGAATGCCTAGTGGATGTCACTTCGAAATTGCACTTTTTAGAGCCTTCTTTGCTGAATTTGTTATCCTTTGGGCCTAATCAAACTCTATTTGTATTTGTAACACATTAATAACTTTAAAGCCCATTTCTTCTAGTGGTCTAGGTTCTTGAAATAAGTTATTTTGGACTTCTTCTTGAAGCTTCTTGGCCCGAGCTCTAGTGATAGGTCCATTTGGTATTTTCAATTCCATTAAGTATTCTTCTTGGCCCAATTCTTCTTCAATGCCATCCTTGCCCACATCATTCGCTCTCTCTTGAAAAGGATTCGTCCTCGAATCTGGACCTACATAGAAAGGAGAGAGGTTAGTTACATTAAAAGTAGCGCTCACTTGATAATCGTCTGGTAGATCAATGATATAAGTATTATCATTAATCTTTTTCAAAACTTGGAATGGTCCATCTCCACGTGGATTTAGTTTACACTTTCTTTGTTAGGGAAAACGTTCTTTACGAAAATGAACCCAAACCAAATCTCCTTATTGAAAAGTGATGTGCTTTCTTCCTTTGTTTGCATGGGCAGCAGCTTGCTCGTTCTGTTTGAGGATATGCTGACGTGCTTCTTCATGAAATTTCTTAACCAATTCTGTCTTATTCTTCCCATCTAGGCTAATGGTCTCATTAATAGTTAATGGAAGTAAATCCAATGGAGTTAACGGATTAAAACCATAAATAATTTCGAAAGGAGAATAAGAAGTAGAAGTGTGATGACCCGGATGTGTAAGTATGTGTACGATGACTGCACGAACCGAAACCCGGATGGTGGTACATCTGCGCAGGAGAACCGGAAGGTGACGGGTCGTAAAAAGGGGGTTGTCACAATCCCATATCGCTTGGGGAAGTATGTGAAAATGAAACATATGTAAAGAGACCCTCCCAAGATAGTAAGACGCATTTTGGAGCACAATTGGCAACGGATCCCATAAGAACTCCGAAGTTAAAAGTGCTTCGACGAGAGTTGTACCAGGTTGGGTGACCGATTGGGAAGTTCTCGTCAAACAAAGCCGTGAGGGGAGGATATTGGGCCACGGCCCAATCCCCAGAGTGGACAATATCTTGCTGGGAAAATGAGTCGTTACAAGAAGAATGCATTGTTCTATTGTAAGCAAACTCAATAAAAGGAATACAATCTTTTCATGATTTTAAATGGTTCTTTATTACTGCTCGTAAAAGAGTTTCCAGGGTCTTGTTTACAACCTCGATTTGTCCATCAATTTGTGGGTGACAAGTTGTAGAAAATAGCAAAGTTGTCCCTAACTTACCCCACAAAACTCGCCAAAAATGGCTAAGAAACTTAACATCTCTATCACTAACTATTGTTTTTGGAACACCATGAAGACGAACTACTTCCTTAAAGAATAATTGAGCTATATGAGTGGCATCATCTGTTTTATTACACGGGATAAAATGTGTCATCTTTGAAAATCTATCCACCACAACAAAAATTGAATCTTTTCCATTTTTAGTTTTTGGTAACCCTAACACAAAATCCATAGAAACATCAGTCCAAGGATGACAAGGAACAGGTAAAGCCTGGTACAATCCATGAGGTTTTACTCTATATTTGTCTTTTCTGCAAGTTATGCATCTATTACAAATTCTTTTTACATCTCTCTTCATATGTGGCCAAAAGAAATGTTCTTTCAAAATTTCTAAGGTCTTAAGAATCCCAAAATGTCCCATAAGACCCCCCCCATGTGACTCTCAAACAAGCAATTCACGCAAAGAACATTGTGGAATGCAAAGTCTATTTTGTCGAAACAAATATCCTTCTTGTTTGTAAAATTTTTCAAAAGGTTTTGTTTCTGTGGCTTCAAACCAAGTTGAAAAATCAGGATCTTTTGGGTATAATTCTTTGATGTGCTCAAAACCAAAAATTTTAATGGAAATGGTAAAAAGAAGAATATACCTTCGAGATAAAGCATCAGCTACAATATTGTCTTTACCTTGTTTGTATTGGATGGTATATGGAAACATTTCAATAAATTCAATCCAGCGAGCATGTCTTCGATTCAACTTACCTTGACCTTTTAAGTGCTTCAATGATTCATGGTCGGTATGAATGACAAATTCCTTAGACCACAAGTAATGTTGCCAAGTTTCTAGAGCTCTCACTAATGCAAAAAGTTCTTTTTCATAGGCGGAGTAATTCAAAGTAGCTCCATTAAGTTTCTCACTGAAATAGGCAATGGGTCTCTTGTCTTGCATGAGTACAGCACCTGTACCAATATCAGAAGCATCACATTCGATTTCAAAGGTTTTGGGAAAATCTGGTAAGAGCAGTAAAGGAGCAGTACTTAACTTTTCTTTTAAAGTGTTGAAAGCCTTCTCTTGTGAATCACCCCATTTGAACCCAACACTTTTCTTGATAATTTTTGTCAATGGGGCAGCAATGGTGCTGAAGTTTGGAACAAACCTTCAATAGAATCCAGCCAAACCATGAAAACTTCTAACTTCAGTGATGTTAGTGGGCGTGGGCCAATCTTTGATAGCCTTAACTTTCTCTTCATCTACTTCTACACCTTTGGAACTTACAACAAAACCAAGAAACTCAACCTTGTCTTTGCAAAAGCTGCACTTTTTAAAGTTAGCAAACAACTTTTCATGTTTCAAAACATTAAGCACACATCTCAGGTGTTCAATATGTTCATTCAAGTGTTTGCTGTAAACTAGAATATCATCAAAATAAATAACAATAAATTTTCCAATGTAAGCATGCAAAACATGATTCATCAAACGCATAAAAGTACTTGGTGCGTTAGTCAACCCGAAAGGCATTACTAGCCACTCATACAAACCATGTTTTGTTTTGAAAGCAGTTTTCCATTCATCACCTTCTTGCATACGAATTTGATGATAACCACTTTTTAAAAATCTTTGAAAAGATAATAGAACCATTCAATTCATCTAACATGTCATCTAATCGAGGTATGGGATGTCGATACTTTACTGTGATTTTATTGATTACTCGGTAATCGACACACATTCTCTAAGTTCCACCTTTCTTGGGGACCAACATGACAGGAACCGCACATGGACTCATGCTTTCTCGAACATGTCCTTTGGCTAGCAGCTCTTCAACTTGCCTTTGAAGTTCCTTTGTTTCTTCTGGATTACTTCTATAGGCGGGTCGATTAGGAATGGTAGTTCCTGGAATGAAATCAATTCGATGCTCAATGCCTCTTATTGGTGGCAATCCTGTTGGCGTTTCCTCAGGAAAGACATCTTCAAATTCCTGCAAGAGAGCAACTGCTATAGTAGGCAAAGAATTATCAGGATTAGTTGTTAAGAAATAAGCCTCTTTGTACAAGATCAACATCATTGTTTTTTTTTATTTGAAGGCACTCTTAATCTCTTTCTCTTTTGCAAGGAAATTCACTACATTTTTTTTTTCTTTTTCAACTGGCACCTGACTCTTTTCCCTCTTATTTTCACATTTTCTCTCTTCTCTCTCACTTTCTTTTGAACTCTCATGCTCACTCTCACATTGTTTTGTATTAGCCGTGACAGATTTTTTTATTTGGCATTGCTCTTCGAAAACTTGATGGGGTGGTAGCGGAGCTAGAGTAATACTTCGCCCATCCTTGGTAAAGCTATACCGATTCTTGTATCCATCATGGGTGGTGCGTCTGTCAAATTGCCATGGTCTTCCAAGCAATATGTGACTTGCTTGCATAGGAACAACATCACAAAGAACTTCATCTAAATATTTGCCAATTGAGAATGAGACAAGAACCTGTTTTTTTACCCGCATTTCTCCACCTTCATTAAGACATTGGAGACGATATGGCCGAGGGTATTTTAGAGTCTTTAATCCAAGCCTGTCAACCATCATCTTACTTGTAACATTCACATAACTTCCTCCATCTATGATTAAACCACAAACATTTTCTTTAACATGGCAGCGCGTATAGAAAATGTTTTCACGTTGTTGACGGTCATCATCTTCTATAGTTTGAACATGGAGGGTTCGAAGAACTACTAAGGCTTGGCCAACAACTGCATGTTCGGTATCACTGGCTTCTTCAAGTGGTGGCATATCTTCATTGTCACTTTCTTCTTCAGAAACAATATCCCCATTATTTAACAAGATCATAGTTCTTTTATTTAGGCATTGTGAAGAAATATGACCAATTCCATGACATTAAAACACTTAATATCTCGATTTCTCTGGGTTGGGGTATAACTAGTACCTTTTTCAACCTGCTTGGCCATCACTTTTTCATCTTTTGGCTTGGAAGTCGACTGCTTTTCTTGCCTTAGAGTAGAGTTCCATTTTGACTTCCCACTCAAAGAAGTAAAAGTTTCGTGCTTGGAGGTTAATCTTCCTCCTCTTTTGAGCTGGCTTTCAACCTTCATGGCCATGAGGACGACCTCTTCAAGTTCCATGTAGTGGTGCAATTCTACAATATTTGCAATTTCACGATTGAGACCACAAATGAATTGAGCCATGGTTGTTTCTCGATCTTCCTCAACATTGGCACGAATCATGGATATTTCCATCTCCTTATGGTACTCCTCAACAGATTTTGAACCCTGTTTAAGGCCTTGCAATTTTAAATGTAAATCTCTATAATAATGTGAAGGAACAAACCTTCTCTCATGACAGCTTTCATGTCTTCCCAATTGTTGATTGAAATTTCTCTATTTCTTCGTTTGGTTAGGAGCACTTGGTCCCACCATGAAATTGCGTAATCAGTGAAAGAAACAGCTGCAAGTTTAACTTTTTTTTTCCTCCGAATAGTTATGACAATCAAAAACAAGTTCAACCTTTCGTTCCCATTCAATGTAAATGTTCAGGTCATTTTCACCTTGAAATGATGGGATAGAGAGTTTGATCGCACCTGTGTTGTTGTTGAAAAAATTTCTTTCTCGGTATTGACGTCTTTGTCTTGGCCTATGATCTCGTTCTCTTCTTATGGAGGCTACCTCTTCAAAATCTTCATACTCTTCAGCATAATCGCCCATGGGATTAGTTGCAGTAAAGAAGGGTCGACTATTTGGCTATCTTTCTTGGGGCATGGTACCTTGTTGAATTTGATTAATTCGTTCATCACTACGATCCAATCGATCTCGAATCTCTTCAAATTGGATGTTCATCCTTTGGAATTGTTACTGCATGGCTTGGATGACCAAATTGCTATCCATTGGCGTTGCTTCACCTTCTTTTTTAGACATGTTGTAAAATTTGTGTAAAAGTGTAAGCGAAAAAAAAGGACCTCACCTCTCACTCACGTGTATACAGTCAAATATGGTTCTCGAGCACTCGTGTTTACTCACAAGGATTTTGGCTTTTACCCTCTAATAAGCTCACCAACTCTTGCCTTTTACCACTCACTTTCCTCCTCAAAGTTCTTGAGAAAACTAAACATGGTAAATATCAAAGCAAAACAAATGAAAACCAACACACTTAAAATATAGATTTCTTAGTGAAGACAAAGGTAATAGGGTGCAAAATAAAGTTTAGGAATGGAAGAAATATGGTCACAAAAAGTCAATTCTGCAAAATAAAGGAAGGAATGGAAGAAATATGGTTACAATAAGATTGATACCACAGAGTTTGAAAAAAAAAGTATATGATAACAGAATAAGGAAACTTCTTTTTCCTCTTTTTTTTTGTTTTTTTTTTCACTTCTTTTTTTTTTTTTGATAAACTATCAATGGAAGCGAGAACAAAGATATGAAATTATGGATCAACAACAAAGAGGAAATTGAAATAAAAAGAATGGAAGCACTAGAGGATAAACAAAACCTCAATTGGATGTCTAGTCTCTGATACCAAATGATGCAAACCTCAACAAACTTGTTGTGAGACCCAACGTCAATAGATGAAATCAACTTCAGGATCGCCCAATAACAGTTTCAAAGTTTAGTGACTAATGTCCCCGTGGTTATGTGACAACCAGAAACCAATAGTATCAAGAAAGGAATATTGACCCCGTTGCTATGGAGGAGCAAGAAACCAATATTATAAGGGTTGGAAATCAAGTGGTTGCACTTGAAATTTTCGCAGGTTCTACAAAAGAACAGTTTGGAGGAAATTCTCACAAGATAATTCTCATTCTAGTGTGTCTTACAATGAAGAACTCTCAAGTATTTATAGGCTTACAAGAATAGTCTAGACTAGGCATTAAATAGCCTTGAAAACATGAGAAAGAACTTTGCTACTAATATGGTCTAGGTTCAGCCTTCTTTGGAAACAATCAAAACACTATTTGGCCTTCTCTATGCCAATATTGAATGCATAGTGGATGTCACTTCGAAATTGCACTTTCTAGAGCCTTCTTTGCTGAATTTGTGATCCTTTGGGCCTAATAAAACTTCATTTGTATTTGTAACACATTAATAACTTTAAAACCCATTTCTTCTAGTGGTATAGGTTCTTGAAATAAGTTATTTTGGACTTCTTCTTGAAGCTTCTTGGCCTGAGCTCTAGTGATAGGTCCATTTGGTATTTTCAATTCTATTAAGTATTCTTCTTAGCCCAATTCTTCTTCAATGCCATCCTTGCCCACATCACTAAGTTTAGGTTTCGATGATTGAAATATTGAATAAATTTATATTTTTGCTCCTAGAAAAACTCTAAGTAGAAGATGACTTGTAGTAGTTAGCATTGACTTTAGCTTATGAAGTTAAACTTAAAACCATGAGCACGTTTCATTCTTGTTTAACTTGAGCTGTTGGAGTTATACTTATGTAGTCTACATATATCGAAACCCAAACACAGTAAGGGAGTGAACGAGCGTAAACACGATGAGGGAGTAGCTCTAGGAAAACTTAACGAGTGCTAGTAAGTAAAATCTTTCTTGGTTTTGCCCAACATCCACGAATGCAAATTGAAATTATACCAAACTAAAAGAATGACCTAGGCCATCACTAGATCGTTTGAGCCTTCTTAACTTATCATTTTGTGTCATCTAATGACACTCATAGTCACCCTTTTGAGCCTATTATTTATCGTTCAATTGTACCTATTTTACCTTAGCCACATATATATTTTTCTATCTTTTCTAAAGAGCACGGGGTTTATTGATATATTTGAAGGAGAGTAGGAGAATGTAGTGGTGAGGATGAATAAAAACTTCTTTGTCATCTGCTAATTTATTTTTGCGTTGTTTTGTTATTATTAGTTTGAGTTGTAAAAAAAAAAACAAGTTCGAAAGTTTAGTTTTATTTTTAAGCTTGTTGTATTTATTTTACTTTGTAATTATGACCAAGGAGTTTATCTGAATGATTTTGAATGAAATAAGTTTGGGGTGAGAGATCAACGGAAAGCTTGAGCGAGTTCAATGAGTGAGCGAGTGCTTAGAAGAAAATATTGAATGGGTGAAATAAGGAAGGATGAGTTGTACTCTGATTACTCATTTATATCCATAAATTCTTATCCTTTTACCTAGTCTTACATTACAAGCTTTTAAAGACCTATCGACTTTTATTTTAGTTAATTGATAATTGCTATTAGTTGGATGGTAGGCAAAGCCGATGAACGATCAGAGTGAATGGAGTGATCCCAAGTGAGCTGTGAGTGTATTCTCTTCTCGTAGCTACATTAATTAACTCGACAATTAGAGACAAATAAGAAAGAAAAAAACATCGAGGATTCTAAGTAGCACATGTCAATGCAAGTATGAGTAATTCTTTGGTAAAGTATAATTTTAGTAGTTTTAGTAGGAATTGTTTTAAGCGAGACGAATTACGAAAACTTTGACCGATGATTGCTTTACCAATAATATTTTATTGTTGCATATTTATGAGAGTAGGTTGATATATCTGTTGAGGATTTTGGCTGAATTTGTTCGCTTTGAGACAAACTTTAATTCAAGTTGGGGGTGTGATAAGTGTGATTTTACAACTTTCTTGTACCTTTTACTGATTTGAAGCTTTACTCAACTAGGTGGAATGATTTAATAAACTTTGGTGTAAGTGTATAAGAAATGGAAAGAATTACAAGTTTGTGAATCCATCCGGTAGGAGAAGGCCAAAAGAAAAATAGGCTATACGGGTTGAAATCACAGTGGTTGCACTTGAAATTTCGCAGGTTCTACAAAAGAACAGTTTGGAGGAAATTCTCACAAGATAAATTCTCATTCTAGTGTGTCTTACAATGAAGAACTCTCACGTATTTATAGGCTTACAAGAATAGTATAGACTAGGCATTAAATAGCCTTGAAAACATGAGAAAGAACTTTGCTACGAATATGGTCTAGGTTCCGCCTCTTTGGAAACAATCAACACATTTGGCCTTCTCTATGCCATATTGAATGCATAGTGGATGTCACTTCGAAATTGCACTTTCTAGAGCCTTCTTTGCTGAATTTGTGATCCTTTGGGCCTAATAAAACTTCATTTGTATTTTGTAACACATTAATAACTTTAAAACCCATTTCTCTAGTGGTATCGGTTCTTGAAATAGTTATTTTGGACTTCTTCTTGAAGCTTCTTGGCCTGAGCTCTAGTGATAGGCCATTTGGATTTTCACTCTATTAAGTATTCTTCTTAGCCAATTCTTCTTCAATGCCATCCTTGCCACATCACTAAAGTTTAGGTTTCGATGATTGAAATATTGAATAAATTTATATTTTGCTCCTAGAAAAACTCTAAGTAGAAGATGACTTGTAGTAGTTAGCATTGACTTTAGCTTATGAAGTTAAACTTAAACCATGAGCACGTTTCATTCTTGTTTAACTTGAGCTGTTGGAGTTATACTTATGTAGTCTACATATATCGAAACCCAAACACAGTAAGGGAGTGAACGAGCGTAAACACGATGAGGGAGTAGCTCTAGGAAAACTTAACGAGTGCTAGTAAGTAAAATCTTTCTTGGTTTTGCCCAACATCCACGAATGCAAATTGAAATTATACCAAACTAAAAGAATGACCTAGGCCATCACTAGATCGTTTGGGCCTTCTTAACTTATCATTTTGTGTCATCTAATGACACTCATAGTCACCCTTTTGAGCCTATTATTTATCGTTCAATTGTACCTATTTTACCTTAGCCACATATATATTTTTCTATCTTTTCTAAAGAGCACGGGGTTTATTGATATATTTGAAGGAGAGTAGGAGAATGTAGTGGTGAGGATGAATAAAAACTTCTTTGTCATCTGCTAATTTATTTTTGCGTTGTTTTGTTATTATTAGTTTGAGTTGTAAAAAAAAAAACAAGTTCGAAAGTTTAGTTTTATTTTTAAGCTTGTTGTATTTATTTTACTTTGTAATTATGACCAAGGAGTTTATCTGAATGATTTTGAATGAAATAAGTTTGGGGTGAGAGATCAACGGAAAGCTTGAGCGAGTTCAATGAGTGAGCGAGTGCTTAGAAGAAAATATTGAATGGGTGAAATAAGGAAGGATGAGTTGTACTCTGATTACTCATTTATATCCATAAAATTCTTATCCTTTTACCTAGTCTTACATTACAAGCTTTTAAAGACCTATCGACTTTTATTTTAGTTAATTGATAATTGCTATTAGTTGGATGGTAGGCAAAGCCGATGAACGATCAGAGTGAATGGAGTGATCCCAAGTGAGCTGTGAGTGTATTCTCTTCTCGTAGCTACATTAATTAACTCGACAATTAGAGAAAAATAAGAAAGAAAACACACATACGAGGATTTCTAAGTAAGCAACTGTCAATGCACTAGTATGAGTAATTCTTTTGCTAAGTATTAATTTTAGTAGTTTTTAGTAGGAATTGTTTAAGCTGAGACGAATTACCGAAAACTTTGACGATGATTGCTTTACCATTATATTTTATTGTGCATATTATATGAGATTAGGTTATATATCTGTTGAGATTTTTGCTTAATTTTGTTCGCTTAAGGACAAACTTTCATTCAAGTTTGGGGGTGTGATAAGTGTGTATTTTACACACTTTATTGTACTCTTTTATACTTGATTTGATAAGCTTTACTCAACTATGTGAATGATTCTAATAACTTTGGTGTAAGTGTATAGAGAAATTGAAGAATTACAAGTTTTGTGAATTCCATCCGGTACAGAGAAGGGCAAAAAGAAAAATAGGCTGTGCGAGTTAAATTATTAATATGAATTTAAAAGTTTAATTGGATTAATCTGGGTCGTTGATCAAAGTAGACACCTAGATTAGGTTAAGAGGAGGAAAAAGAGGAGAGAGATAATCATTCAGAACCAGCCCTAGCGAGACGAAAATTGAAACAAAACGAGAGCAAGAGAGAAGGGAGATTTTAGATCGACAACCCTAGTTTTTCTTTCTCTTCCTCTTTTGAACTATGAACATCTTTATTATTTTCGTTGTTTCTCTTTATTCTAGCATGAACTAAACTTCTTTTTTTATGGCTACGATGTAGCCTGATTATGAATATCTAGTTTTCCTTTTAATTCAAATTATTAATTTTCTGTTTCAATATTGTGTTGAGTATTTTATTCTGCTTTCAAAGCTTGCGATTGACTTATCACTAAAAGCATGGTCGTAAGATTGTTTTGAGACCGAGAGGTAATAATTAATCGTGCACTGAATAATTTACATGAAAATGATGTTAGACTAGAGATAGCTAATGCGTTTATGTGGTATTTTAATTTCTCATTCTTAATGTATTCAATTAATTTTCAAGATTAGAGACCGAGAGGTAATAATTCGTTAGTTGAATAAGTTTATCATTGCTCGAGAGATATTGATAAATAATATTATGAAATTTCCATTAGCAGATAGAAATAGAAATTAATGAATTAAATTAGGAATACTAAATAAGATTAATTTAGGTAAAATCGAAAACCCTAGAGCTTTCTTACCATTTTCTAAAACTTGTTTAATTTTCTGTTATTTAATTAATTGCTATTGTTTTATTTTGAAGTCAAAATCACTAAAATATCGTTATTCAAATTAGATTGAAACTAACTTTGTTTGATTATCAATTAAAAAGTCCTCGTGGGTTCGACATTCTACTTATCACTTTATTACTTGTTGCGACTTGTACACTTGCGAACTATTTTTCACAACAGCTTTGCTTCGCCTAGATCGAGTTTCTGGAATATAGATAGAGGCATTAAATTAATGTTCGGCCCCAAGTCTCACAGTGCCCTGGTAAATAGAGAATTTCCAATCTCACAAGGCACGGTAAAACTTCCCGAATCTTTTAGTTTTTTAGGGAGCTTCTTCTGAATAATGGCACTGCACTCCTCTGAAAGAGTAATAATACCACACTCCTCTATTTTCTACTTGTGGGAAAGAATATCTTTCATAAATTTGGCATAACTCGGCATTTGTTCTATAACGACCCGGACCCCGTTCCCGCAGGCCCAAGTCGTGCAGTTCCCACCGATGGGCTGCTGCCATGTGGTGGACTCAGTCCCAACCACGTGTACTCACGATCTTCTCTCTCCCTGCAGAAGGTTTTTGCCTTCCCCCTCACTCGAACCCAGGACCTCAGGGACAAGTACCTGGGCTACAAATGAGGAGTACCACTGAGCCAGCTAGCTTAGTGGTACTCCTCATTCGTAGCCCAGGTACTTGTCCCTGAGGTCCTGGGTTCGAGTAGGGGGAAGGCAAAAACCCTCTGCAGGGAGAGGGAAGATCGTGAGTACACGTGGTTGGGACTGAGTCCACCACGTGGCAGTAGCCCATCGGTGGGAACTGCACGGCTTGGGCCTGCGGGAACGGGGTCCGGGTCGTTACAAAAAAGGCGCTAGCTCAGTGGTACTCCTCACTTGTACCCCAGGTACTTGTCCCTGAGGTAGTGGGTTCGAGTGGGGGGGAAGGCAAAAACCCTCTTCAGGGGGAGGGAAGATCGTGAGTACACGTGTACCCCCCTGTGGGGACCCACGTGGCAGCAGCCCATCGGTGGGAACTGCACGACTTGCCTGGCCTCGAATTCGGGGGTGAGCCCTGGTCCGGGGGGAGGTCGTTACAAAAAAGGCGCCTTTTTTGTAACGGCCCTAACCTCGTTCCCGCGGGCTCAAACCGTGCAGGTCTCATCGATGGGTTGCTGCCACGTGGCGGACTCAGTCCCAACCACGTGTACTCACGATCTTCCCTCCCCCTGCAGAGGGTTTTTGCCTTCCCCCCCACTCGAACCTAGGACCTCAGGGACAAGTACCTGGGCTACGAATGATGAGTACCACTGAGCCAGCTAGCTCAGTGGTACTCCTCATTCGTAGCCCAGGTACTTGTCCCTGAGGTCCTGGGTTCGAGTGGGGGGGAAGGCAAAAACCCTCTGTAGGGGGAGGGAAGATCGTGAGTACACGTGGTTGGGACTGAGTCCGCCACGTGGCAGCAGCCCATCGATGGGACCTGCACGGTTTGGGCCCGCGGGAACGGGGTCTAGGCCTTTACATGTTCCAACGCGTCGGCAAATGGAATGTTAATGTGGAGCTTCTTGAAGACATCCAGGAATTGAGAAAATTGTTTAGCAAGCTTCACATTTTTCAATCTTTGCGGAAATGGCACTGGAGGTGAGTTTGCTTGAGTTGGAGAATGATGAGATGGTGATGACTTTTGAACTTCATCTGCATTTGACTCCTCATTAACAACTTTAGGCACTTGTGTCCCTTTTTGCACTGGTTCAATTACGGTTCCCTTGCGAGTGGTGATTGCATTACAATGACCTTTGAGGTTCACCTCTGTGTTACTTGGTAGTGAGCCTTGAGGCCTTCCATTTATGACGCTCGCAAATTAACCAAGTTGATTTTCAAGACTTCGAATTTGGACTGATTGATTTTGCATCGCAGTACGAGTTTCGGTCATAAACTGCATAAGGGCTATTTCAAGATCATTTTTTTTTCAATTTGTTGAGAAGGACCGGGTTGAACTGCTTGAGGCATTTGCATCGCATTTTGAGAATTCCACCATGAAAAATTCGGGTGTTGTCGCCATCCTGAATTATAGGTGTTAAAATTAGGATTACCTTGCCGATTAAAATTACTCATATAGTTAGCTTGCTCTGCGGGTTCACTTGACATGAGATTGCCCTCTTGACATTCTTCACTTAAATGCAGTCCTTGACACCATTGACAGTTAACTTTCGACGTTTTCCCTACACTTGCGGCCATATGAAACTCCCCAGCATATGTTTCCAACATACCCTAGTCTCAGTGATACACTTCTAAGCTTTGTTTGCGAGCTGAAAATTTCAAAAACTTTTCTTAGATTTCAATTTTGGAAATTGAACTGATTTGCTCGGTTCCAAAATTTTTAAAACTGAAACCAAATCGATTGGGTTTTAGAACCGAACCAAAACCAAACAGATTTCTCCCATTTTGCTTGTGCAGTTTTTGGTTCGGTTTGTTTAACTTTTTTCTTTGATTTTTGTAATTATTAAAACAAAAATAGATAAATATATAATATGAGTATGGTTTGATTCTTCAAGTTGTTTAAAAAAAGAACTGAGAACTTTGTTTCTACTCAGTTCGGTTCTAAATCCATTTCTTCAAACATCGAAACTATACCTCTAGGTTCAGCACCATCCGGTTACATTGTTGGAAAATATTTTGAAAGGAGAGAGGCTAGAGAGTTTAGAAGGAAAGACTACTTTTATTTCTCACTTTTTTGTTTTTTCTTTTGCTACACACAAACTCAAAGACATTACCCCTATTTATACTAGTGGCCCCTCCTCAACCAATGGCTAGAATTAAGCCACCTCAACTCTAATCTAGTGGTCATAATTGACTATCTAGAAAGATCTAGAGAAGACTTCTTTAGAACATGTTACACTAGGCCTTTCTATAAGCTTCCGTAAGCTTCTACACACCTCTATAAACTTTATAAGGTTCTACAAGCTTCTATGAGCTTCTAATAGCTTCTTCAAGCTTATATAGGCTTCTCCAAGCTTCTACAAGCTTCTCCAAGAAGTCAAGTTTATAATTTCAACATTCCCCTTAAACATGATTTCTTGTTACTCCAATTAAAGTTCTCAATCTGACGAAGTTTTCTTACTTAAGTGGTTTGGTGAAGTTATCGGCTACTTGATCATGAGACTTCACGTACTCCACTTGTACATTTTTCTTCATGATGCACTCTCGTATATAATGATAGCGCGTGTTAATGTGCTTACTACGATCATGGAAGACTGAGTTCTTGGCCAAAGCTATTGCTGACTTGTTCTCTATACAAATCTTGGTTGGCTCCTCTTGTGGAAGATGCAATTCCTTCAATAGGTTTCTGAGCCAAGTTGCATGACAGACACATGAAGTAACAACTACATACTCTGCCTCGCATGTCGAAAGAGTGACGATTGGTTTCTTCCTTGACATCCATGTAAAGGCAGTGTCTCCCATGTAAAAGACATAGTTAGTCGTGCTCTTCTCCTTCTTTGTGCTTTAACAACTTGATTCCACATTCCATTGGTGTGGTGACTGGATTGGAGTCATTCATCTTGTATTTCTGAAGTACCACTTTGGCATAGCCTTCTTGAGTGATTAGGATGCCATTGTCTTTTTGCTTTACTTCAATTCCAAGGTAGTAAGATATGATTCTAATGTCAGTCATTTCAAACTCTTCCATCATCTCCTTTTTAAACTCTTCGAACATGCTTAAATTGCTGCCTGTGAATATCAAGTCATCTACATACAGACATACGATCAAGATATCACCGTTTTTGATTTTGATGTAGAGTGCATGCTCATATGGAAACTTGATGAACTTTCTATTTTGCAAGTACTTGTCAATTCGAGCATTCCAAGCTCTTGGGACTTGCTTCAACCTATAGAGTGCATTGTTAACTTTAAAACTGTCTTCTTTTCCCTTGTTCTCATAGTCTTGTGGTTGCTCGATGTAGACTTCTTCTTCAAGGACTCCGTTGAGGAAAATAGATTTCACATCTATTTGATGTATCTTCCATTTATTTTGAGCTGCCAAAGAAATAATCAATCTAACAGTTTCTAGTCGAGCAACGGGAGCAAATACCTCATCATAGTCGATGCCAGCTCTTTGACTATAGCCTTTTGCCACCAATCTCGCTTTGTATCTTTGGACGTCGCCATTGGCATTTTTCTTTGCTTTGTACACCCACTTCACTTCGATTGCCTTGTGCCCTTTTGGAAGTGAAACTAGCTCCCATGTATCATTCTTCTCAATTGCCTTTATCTCTTCATCCATGGCATTTTTCCAATTCTTGTTTTCCACCGCCTCTTGAATATTCATGGGCTCACAATCGACTTTGGAAAGTTGAAAGTGGGTGTTATAATACTCATCATTGAAGAGTATAAACAAGTAATATGGACATGTTATGACATAGTTTTGCTATTGGAGCAATAAAAAAAATATTGATCAATGAGACATCAACATGTGGCCTAGATTAATTAAAATAATTAATAATATCAAAGTTAATTAATTTTGCAAGAAAGCTTCTTTTCTTAAACAACCTCGAGCTAGGGTTAAGTGCGTGTTTATGGATATTGTGGACTCAGAATTATAAGTCGAATAACCATTCTTGTGACTAGCCAGAGGAAGGAAAGTTACATGCAAAAGATCTCTGGGAAGGCTCTTGAAAATTTCAATTAAATTGGCCATTCTCTAACAAAGTTGTGAGCCAAACAAAAAAAAATCATTTATCTCCTTATTGTAAATATACGTAAATTGAAGGGTAAAATTGTAAATTGAAGAGCAAAAATTGTATGCAAATCTAAATTAACATTAACAATATAATAAACCTAATAAAACAAAAAGAAATCAAAGTTAAAAATCTAATTTTAGTGGAAATTATGGTGAGCAGGAGAAAGAAGAAAGACGAAAGAATAGAGAAGGGAAAAGAGAAAGAGAGGATAGAAATTGGACGATTCATCGAGCTTTGACAAAAGTGCTCAACGCAAAAGGTTCCTAATGTTCAGAGGAATATTTTTGTATAAGAATCTCGAAGTGAATCTAGAAACGAATCTAAGATATCGAGAACGTTTCTCTAAACTCCCTCTGTTTACAAATATATGTGAAAAACTTATCAAAATCACTAAAAATCTTAAAATAAATGGTATATAAACATGTTTTGCTATTAGGATAACATGTTAGGTTGTTTGGAATTGATTGGAAATGGATATTTGGTTAAAAGTCAAAAGAAATCTCATTGTGAATCAAAGAAAATCCAAAATTTACCCTCTCAGTCGATATCACACTATCCAAGAGAGCTACAATGCTCAAGATCTGTAAGAATATAGAGCTTGAGCACGACAATGCTCTAAAAGAGTGCTCCAACACTCAATACAACTTATTGGGCAATATCTGGGCACTGTAGTGCCTAGACAATGCTATAGCATTTGCTACAACAACTCATACGACTTACATTTTTAATCCATTTTGAAAGCCGTTTTGTCCCTTCTTTTGTTATTGTTTGGAACATGATTATATCTAATTAGAGGTATTGGCATAATTTATTTAACAAATTCATTAAACAACATAAGTTGTGTGGTTCATATTATATGCAACATCAATATGTATATTTATGATAGAGTTGATGGAATGCTTTAGTATTCCATCTTGTGACACCTGAGCATTGTTTATGGAGGAATACAAAGGTGTGGTGGGGTTTGTGCCACAACATTGTTGTAAACTTAGGAATACTTAAATTATTTCATAAAGACGACAAAACAAGATATCATAATTTTCACTAAAAAAAGGGTCCCCCGTTCTATGTGTAAAATACAGAGTGGGAGATATCGATCGACCGTCAATGATTTTTTGTTAGGTTTTTGATAATTTAAGGTTTGTTTTATTAGAATTAATACTTTGAAGATTTTTTTTAAACAAAATCATACTTTGAAGGTGAAAATGAATTTAACCCTTAAATTTAAGTTATTGATTTAATTTTAAGCATTGACGCTAATTTTTTTCCTAATGTTTTTGACTTAATATATTTAACAATGAAGATAAATCAATGTTAATTCGTAATGTATTTTGTGACATGTGACAAATAGATGTGAAATTATAAGCTAAAAGTTATGATTAATAGTTTAAAGTAAGATGTTGTAAACCTAATCAAATTAACCATCTAATAAAAGCTTTGAAAATGAGGATTAAACAACTGATTTACAACTTTGTTACAAATATATTTTATCTTTGATAGTTGTATTAACTTTATCGGCTAATACATCATATTGTTCAGTCACTTACTAAAATAACGCAACTAGAACAACCAGTAAGTGATAAACTTTCAACAATTCATATAACGAGCAAAATATTACATGAGTAATTTTTTTCGTATCTAGTATAACGTTTTCTGATCAACTCAAGAACATTCGTGAGAATTCCAATCCAAAATTGAGAATATTACTCAAAATTGAGAATATTGTACCGAAAGAGCCGTAAACTCCACAATATAATAAGATAAAAACACACCTATACAATCTAATTCCTCGTTATATTGATATTTACAAGGATGGATATATGCAATATACATATTATGTATCATATCAAGTTTAAGTCTTTTTTTTTTAAATAAAATAAAATAAAAACTGAAAATTCAAGCTTTATATATGCCATGGATCCTTCGACTTCAAAACGCTCCAAACTTCATCAAATCACCAGCTAAAGCTTATGGCCTCAAAATGGAGCTTATCATCCAAATCAGACGAACAGATTTTCGCCACGTCATGTCTCATCTCCCTTGGCCCAGATACCAGAACCCCTACATTTGATCCTTTATTCTCTGATATTATCGTCTTCAGATCAGGCCTGCAGCCATAGAAGACCTTCGAATCTTCGGCCACGGGTTGCAGAGGAAGGCTCTCCAGCTCTCTTTCGCCATCTCCACCACCCATCCACGCCGACTCAGGAGAAGTTTCCGGCGTTGGCACGCTTGAAACCTCAGTCTGGCTGTTGACAATAGCGTTTTGTCTTTTGCACCAGAGGAAGACGAAGCTCGCCGCCGTTAAAACACTTGCACAACATAGAAACATGAACCAGAGGACTTTGTACGTGAAATGGTAGACCGTTTCAGAGTTTTTCTCATATGGGTAGATGTAAAAACGAGTTACAATACCAAGAAAGACGAGGAACAAGATGAAGGAAGAAGAGATTATGACGGCCAGCCAGACCCAGTTGTTCGATCCCAGAACTGCAGATATAGGGGAATCCAATGGATTTGGTTTAAACCAGACGGTTCGGAGCTTTGTTTTGGAAGAAGCCATTGGAGGTGGATCTTTGTCTCTTGTTACGTAGGCTTGAATCTGCAAATTAATGCCGGAAAGGTCAGACTGTGATGTTGTGATTGGGAGAAGAAGGTCCAGCATGGAGAGATCCGCTGAAGTTTTGAAAGCGCATATGAGAGTGACTGGAGGTAGACGAAGATGGGTGTTTGGTTTCGAGGATTGGGTGATCATTTCCCGGATTATGGATATAAAGGGAGCAATTCCACTTCCTCCACTCACCATTATCAGAGATTGATAGCTTAGGCAAGGCAAAAAAATAGAAAGAAAAACTATTAGGGTTTGATTGCATTTCAAACTATAATTTGATAAAATTAAGAGTTAACACAGATTTAAGATTTACGTTTATGACAATATTACGACAAGATTCCATTAGTATTTGAACTCACCTCAGAAAATGACAAGAAGGAGGGCCATAAGGACCTTCAACAGAGACTTCAAGACGATCCAATGAAGAGGAAGAAAGAGATTTATAAAGCTTATCACACCAGGTTCCTCCATTTTTTATGAGAACACTTAGGCAGTGGGGATCCATGTTGTTGTTCGAAATGACTGTAAATGGATGCCATTGCAGCTTTGATATGCTTGGAACATTCACTAGCATCACACTTGTCGGATTATAGATCAACCCTGTTGCTCCGTTGTTGTTAAAATCAAACAATAATATGAGAAAGAAATACAAAAAAATCCCAATTGGAAAAAAAATCCTATTGTTTGAGGTTCGAGACCCACACAACGTTGTTCTAGGGTTTGATCCTAAATATCTCTGTACTAGTTGAAGACAAAATCTTATTTATATGGTACATTTCAAAACTACATTCAAACAATGTGTAATTGTGATCCTATTACTTGATCTTAAACCTTACCAAGCCCTCACAAAAATGATCCATCACAATCTCCACATTCGGAGGCATGACATCTCCGCCAACCAGATTTTAGATTGGGCTCTGATATCATTTGTAACATTACAATCTCCATCAAATAGTATAATATTGTCTGTGATGCTCGCATCATTTTTTTTTTTTTATTTAACTTCATAGGTCATGTTTGTAGATGAAACCTTACTAATATAGTACAGTTTAACACCACATTCAAACAACGTGTAATTGAATCTCATTATTTTGTTTTGGATTCTAATAATCCCTCACAAGAATTGTCAAGACTCAATGATCATGACTAGAAGAGACAAAAACCTGGAGTCTTCGAGAAGTTGAGTTCAATCGAACCGCCGGGCAAAAGGCGACCAGAAACCAACTGAGCTCGACGTTGAGATTGTAAAAATCGAAGATATCGGTCAATGAGGAAGAGAAAAATTCCGGGAAATAGCATGCAAACATAAGCCACACCAACATGAATGGCATAGAAGATAATGTAGAGGACATAAAGATGGTGAGTGTAGTAGAAAACTTCAAACATCCTCCTCCTCACACAAGGAAAGCTCGTCACCCACATTGCTATTGCAAACACAATCGCTATCTCTCCGGCCACGTTTGAACACCATTCTTTACTCCATTCCAGCAACTGCAAAATCATTGTTTATATTTTGAACATGATCTAGTCCATGAAATTGTACAGAAAAAGTTGATGATGTAGAGCAAGTTTATACCAGAACAAGCTCGTGGGTCATGGCCCAGTAGATGATGAATCCAACGGTGTGGCCGACGAAAAGAATCATGGAGAGATGGCCTAACCAAATGTGATATTTTACGCTTGATTCTGATGTTAGCCCAAAGAGTGGCAAAATTGAAGACCCTCTTGTCACAGGAAAAAATAGAAATGCCCAACAAAGATTTCCTATGTACCCAAGTCTCAACGATACACTTCTAAACTTTGCTTGCCATCTGCCCAAAAATCCGACAAAAAAATGTAATTTTGAACCAGTTTTTGATGTGCTCAACTATGAAATTATTAAAAACAAAGACGTGGGTCTAATCAACACGTGTTGTAAAAGCTTGAGATGCTCTTGGTCGGACCAGAAAAATAAAGGAAAGCACGAACAAACCAGTTTAATTCCACAACCCTAAGATGATTGCATAAAATGATAAGAAACGGAGCAGAAAAGGATGTTGAAACATACAGTTTCTCACTTGGATCCCTGTACATTGGGATATAATACGAGAATCCAACGTTCAGATAATGGCCAAAGGACCAGATCATAAGGGCGATGAACATTATTCCAAACAGAAGCTCAGTTGTTGTCACGATTCCAAATGGAGCCATCACCATTATTGGACGTCTCAGAAAAGACATTGAATTCTGACTTTTTTCGTCCCTGAAATTGAAATAAAAGAATTATTTAATATATTTAGTTTTACTGGAGGGGAAGTGTTGGAGGAGAGAGCCGAGAGGTTTTTCCAACCTTTTGCTCTGAATTTTCTGGGAACTGTTCTGCAGGTGGAGATAAACGCAGCCCAGTATTGCTATGAACATCATTGGGAATGAGAAAAGAAGAAAGTTTGTTCCTGAAGAGAAAAAGAAAAGATAATGAAAGAGAGAAAAATCTCTTCGTAAGCTCAAGTAATGAGTGTACAAAAGGAAACTGAAACTAATATTAAGGAAAATTGAAAATAAAAGAAAGAAAGAAAGAAGACCTTGTTCTTGAAAGTAAGTGGAATTGAGTTTGGTGCCTAGCTTTGGAGTCCATCTGACTTCATAATCTTTGGTTGGGATCAGAAACCAGATCACCATCCAACACAGAAACACCAGAACAGATACCATTTTCAAAACTCTTTGGCACTCCATTCTCTCTCTCTCTCCTCACAAGTCTATTGCTACAAGAAGGAAATTTTGTAAACCCTTAATTTATAAAAAGGATCTCTTCCTCTATTCAGCAAAGGAACAGCATGATTCCTGCATCTAATACCACACTTGTAATTCTTGAATCAAATTGGTCAAAAACTCAATACCCTTTTTATTCTCTCTCCATTATTCTTTAGTGCCAACTAGCTGGCCCTATGACATTTAAAATAAAATGGCTGCAAAAAGTAAACTCGTGGTACGAGCATGTAGTGTTATGTTTGGAGCTATATTGATCTGACGTCACTGCTTAGCCCAGATTATTTTGCCTTAAGGTGAGAGCTATTCGGTTTTTTGAGTCGTACTGTCTTATTTTAGAAATGATATGAGATTGTGTAATTCTTCTCATATGAACTATACGTCACAATTATCTAGCATTTGACTATTCTTGTATTCAAAGCATGTGCTGCCACACTAATAATATCCCTATAGAATATGCATGATTAGACTTGTGCAAAGATATAGTTTGAACTTACGTTAGATCGATTTGCATTTATCTTTTTAGGTAAGACTTCAATTTTTTAGTGTTCAGTTGGCTTACAAAGTAATTTTTTTTCATATAGTTTTGGTATATTAAATTTTAAATGTATAGTGTATTTGTGGCCACAATGCGCAATGCAAAAACGATAGTATAATTATTATAACATAAATTTAATCGTAAGATCGATCCAATAATTGAAATTTAAAAATAAAACTTTGACTTTGTCTCGTGTTAAAACAACTCGTACGGTGTAATACTCATGCGGGTTAGGCGATATATGCATTAGCAACTAATGTGATGTTATTCAACCCTTCAGCTATCTAGATTCTTAATCATGCGTTGAAAAATAACTAGAAGAATAATAATATTATTAAAGTATGCTGGAATTTGTATTTGATAGAATACAGTGTTCAGTACATCTTTGCATATCGTGAAAGCTTAGTAGTACACCAGTACAATTCACTCGCGTGTTAGTATGCTTAGACCCACTCCCTCTCTCATTTTTTTTTTCATTGAAATCCCAAAAATATTTAAAAATAGGGTAAAAATCAAAAATAAACCCCAAACTACGGAGATTTTTTAAAATAAACCCTAACAACTAAAACCTTAAACTATAAAAATTTAACAAAACAAACTCTGCCGGGTGGCCGATCACCCCCGATCATTGTTTATGACTAGAACTGGGGGGCCGATCTTAAAAGAACGGTCTCCTGTTCTGTCCAGTGCTAACGTAATCACATGGAACGTGGGGTCGAGGTGGGGAATGGAGACCTTGGGGTGGGAGTGGAGGTCTCCACCCAGCAGTCACCCCCCCAGTCTCTAAGAACAGGGGGTTAGGCCTTCCATCAGGGGGCCAATTTTGGAAAATATTTATAGGGATCAGCCCCCTGATGGGGGACACTGACCCCCCTTTCTTAAAATTAGGCCTCCATCGGGGGGCCAATCCCTGACAGTATATAAGGAATCGGCCCCCCTCCACCCTACACTTTGTTGAAATCTCTATTTTCTCGATCCACGTCCCTACTCCCATGATTCCAACCAAAAATCTGACCATGTCACGCATAATCGTGTTGATTTCTCCATACCTATTTGTTTCCTACGAATATTATTTGAAATATCCCACAAATCCGAGCTCAAAATCTTCAAAATCCCTAAATCCCAAAATTTAAAACCTAAATCGCAAAATTCCTTCAAATGGCTCCTAAATTGATCATTAAACGAAAGGGTGCCCCGTCACAAAGTGGCTCGACAGACCGTGCTCTGTCAATTCGACCAACGATGTGACAAGGTGGCCTGACTTTCCAGGCATCGTCATCACAAGGTGCTTCGGGTCAAGCGCCGCCAACTGGGTTTTTTGTTGATGGAATTTCGAAACCAGTTGTGCAAAGACCAGTTTGAGAAGAATATGGCAAGACGCTCAATTATTTATTCAAAAATCATCAACTTCACAGCTTGGAAGTCTTTGGCGATCAAGGAGATGTTCGACCTAATCACTTTACACGGGGTGTACGGTCTGCAGGGCGATAGTTGTGACATAGTTGTTTGCTTGTTTTATGCGAATTTGACATCTATTGGGAGGATTGGCTGGTTGAAGACATACATTTTTGATACGGAGATCATCATCCCTCCAGATACGATTAACCTATTGCTCAAGTTTGCCGCAGAAGAGGTTGATGTGGAGTGATACTACCATGCTTCCAGAGACTACGTGTTTTTCAGAACGGAAGATGGACTAGAGTTCCTGAGGCAAATTCACCGCAATGCCGACATAGCAGGGTTCATAAAGTAAAAATCAAAGGATTCAAACGTTATAGCTCAAGTTATTCACAATATGATAACCCACACCCTCCTATCTCGGGATGGACATAGAGATATCGTGAGCTGCATAAATCTTTATATCATGGAGAAACTCTATAACGACAAGCTGTTCGACACCGGCTTCATCATATTAGGTCACATGCTGGAGATCGGCCGGACATGCAACAAAAACCTCCCGAACGACACATTGATCCAGAAGATCATCGAGCGAGCTGAGATTTGGTTACCGATTGGAGAGCCGATGAGAGCACAGAGATCCGGTGATGTGTTTGATAGGCTCCATTTAATTCAGATGGGCCTCATTGAAGTTGACGGGACTTGGCTGTTCAATGGCGATCAGAGGGCTTCTACCTCTTGAGATGTTTCTATAGAGGCCTTCACCCCTTAGGATGTGCCTATGGAGGATGTGACCATGCAGTGATTGTCCCTCCAGATAGCTAGTCGGTTGGACAGGATGGAGCAGAGGATCGAGGAGATGATTCAGTTCCAGAGAGAGATACTGACTCACAGAGAGAGATGATTGAGTCTCAAAGAGAGCTCTGGCAAAGCGTGCTGGACTGGATGAACGATGATGAAGACGGTCTCCCACCATCTGTTTACATTATTTTGTAGTATAATGTTTATATAGTTGTATTTTACTTTATGCTTGTACTTTATGTTATCTGGAATTAGCTGTTGGTTATAAACTGTGATTTAAATATGCAGAAATTATTTGAAACTAGCTATGGGAGGGAGGGAGGGGGGAGGGGTTCATAAAATAAAGAAAATTCTACCCAATTTTTCAACTTTATATCACTAAATTACAAATTTTAATAAATACATACATTACACATAATAATAAATCTATTAATTACATATTACAATAAATCCATGAAATTACAAATTACAATAAATACATACATTACACATAATAATAAATCCATTAATTACATATTACAATAAATCCATACATGACATATTATAATAACTACACAAATTACAGCAGGAATAATCATAAATTTCTGCATTAGCCGTGTGTAGATGATCTCTGCACATAATGAAATTAATATTAGAAAATATACCTGAATATAATGACAACAATATTACGAGTGAAATGTGTTGAAATATACATGCATCCCAGCAAATGTGTGGTGCTGGACTGGATGAACGGTGTAATGGTTTGAATTTTAATATTTAGGTCTAAAATGTATTTGTGAACATTTAAATATGTAAATATAGGTTGTAAGAGTTGTGTTGGAGAAAAAATAAATAAATATTATGATGTTTGAGAAAAAGCTAAGATTAATTAATGGGTAATTAGCTTAAATCTAATCTAAAAGATAATTGATTGTTTGAAAAATCATCCCCTCTTTTTCGTGAGGACTAGAGAGGAAAAGAAAAGAGAGAGAAAAGGAAGAGAGAAACGAAAAAAAAAAAAAAAAAAAAAAAAAAAAAAAAAAAAAAAAAAAAAAAAAAAAAAAAAAAAAAAAAAAAAAAAAAAAAAAAAAAAAAAAAAAAAAAAAAAAAAAAAAAAAAAAAAAAAAAAAAAAAAAAAAAAAAAAAAAAAAAAAAAAAAAAAAAAAAAAAAAAAAAAAAAAAAAAAAAAAAAAAAAAAAAAAAAAAAAAAAAAAAAAAAAAAAAAAAAAAAAAAAAAAAAAAAAAAAAAAAAAAAAAAAAAAAAAAAAAAAAAAAAAAAAAAAAAAAAAAAAAAAAAAAAAAAAAAAAAAAAAAAAAAAAAAAAAAAAAAAAAAAAAAAAAAAAAAAAAAAAAAAAAAAAAAAAAAAAAAAAAAAAAAAAAAAAAAAAAAAAAAAAAAAAAAAAAAAAAAAAAAAAAAAAAAAAAAAAAAATAAAGATAATTAAGTAGGTATTTTTGTGATTTAACAACTTAAAAAGGGTAAAAGTTTAATGTTTTTAAGGATAAGATTGGACAAATTGGTAATTTGTCCACAAAGCTTCCTCTAGAAGCTTTTGTTGTTTGAAAAACTCATCCCTCTTTTTCGTGAGGACTAGAGAGGAAAAGAAAAGAGAGAGAAAAGGAAGAGAGAAACGAAAAAAAGAGACGATAAAGAGGAAAGAAAAAGTGAGAAAAAAGAGATGGATTTAGAAGTTTCTTCTGAAGAAAAGTTGTTTGTCTAGGTGGGGCGGTTCTCTTGGTCGAAGAAACGATTCAAGAGGTGGGATTTCATAGTTGAGGTGGAACCTGTAAAAGGATAAGTAAATCCAACCCTTAGAGAAATTAATTTATCCTTTATTACATGAATTAAGTGGAGATGAAGTTATTTAGGGTTCTGATTAAGTTGATATCTGTGGATTTAAGTGAGTAAGTGGAAGTGTTTTGATGAGAAAAGTGATATATTGTTAAATTATTTATGGATGTTGGTTGTTGTTAATGTGAATTGAGTGATGTTTTAGTGAAAATGGTTTGTGTTGTTGAATTGGTTTATGTTGTGGAGTTGTGTTGTTAAATTAGTTGATGTTGTTGGGTCGTGAATTGAAAGTGTTTTGTGATAAAAAATTATGTTTTGTTTTGTGAAATTGAAATGATGGAACCGATATTGTAGATGTTGTGTTAGAATGTGAATTGAAAATGATTAAAATGAAATGCTTTAGAAAGAGTGTTTTAATTCAATTTGGAAATAACTTGTATGATTTGATTTCCCTCTTATTGTATACAATGAGGAAAAGAAGAAGTTTGCAATGCTGCTTGTACGCTATTGTATGCATTGGAGTTATTAAAATGTGGTTTGATTTTAATTCATGCAAAGTTTACTTTATTTGCATTGAAATTATGTGATGAGATTGAATTGAAACTTTGGTTGATTGATTTTGAATGATGAACTTTAAGCATCTTTAATTTATAAGAAAGTATAATTGTAGTGGATGATAAGGAATTGTCTTAAGTGACGTAATAGAGTTAAAATTGATTATTCTAATAGTTGGATTTACTTATTGGGCATAAAACTCATTATGTAAATGTTGTCTATTTTTCAGATAATGAGAACGTTCACCGAAATAGGAAAGCGAAGGCAGATTAAAGGAGCATAAAAGAGGCATAGGTTAAAGAAACCATCAATGTAGATGGTTCTTCTTTGTGATGGGGTTGGGTTTAGATTAGTTAGTTTTAAAGAATATATATAAACATTTTTTTTAACGGTCACGTGTGTGTGACCGAACTCTGTAACTACTTCCGTTTAGCTACTCTAATATGGAATATATAAATGTTTAATATATATATATTTATATTGTTTTAAATTTGGCTCGGAATATAGATAATGTTTCTAAGAAAATTTGTATGGAAAGATCTTATTTTGAGATACTAGGTTGAAAGACAGAAATACAAACATAACTACAGAAATTTGAAACTCGAAAAGAAATTGCGACTACCCACCTCGAGAATCCAATCCTCTAGTCGAGGCCGGGTTTCAGGTGAGACTGGGTCCTACAAACGACGATGAAGACGGCCTCCCACCATCCGTTATATAGTGTTTATATAATTTTGTAGTATAATATTTATATAGTTGTATTTTACTTTATGCTTGTATTTTGGGTTATCTGGATATGGCTGTTGGTTATAAACTGTAATTTGAATATGTAGAAATTGTTTGAAACTAGTTATGGAGAAGTCATAAAATAAAGAAAATTCTATCCAACTTTTCAATTTTATATAATTAAATTACAAATTACAATAAATACATACATTACACATAATAATAAATCTATTAAATACATATTACAATAAATCCATTAAATTACAAATTACAATAAATACATACATTACACATAATAATAAATCCATTAATTACATATTACAATAAATTCATATATGACACATTATAATAACTACATAAATTACAACAGGAATAATCATAAATTTCTGCGTGAGCCGTGTGTAGATGATCTCTACACATAATGAAGACAATATTAGAAAATATACCTGAACATAATGACAACAATATTATGAGAAAAATGTGTTGCAATATACATGCGTCTCGAAAAATGTGTGAAAATCCATAAATGTGTCTTGCAAAGCGGAAGCGAAAGCAGCGCCTAAATTGGACCCATGTCAAGACAAGTACGACTATTATGCCCAAGACGCCGACATATACAATATGACATCGTACATTCCTTCCTAGTAATTGTAAAACTTGGCGGCTCGTTGACATTTCGCACTCTTTTCTTCTTCGGCCTACCAGGTTGACACTTTCTTGTAGACAAAAGGATTTCATTCATATTTTCTACGGGCGGCCACATGTTTTGGCGACTAATGAAATGAATGAAGTGTGAGTACATCTGCAGATAAGTTGTTTGATGATAGTATTGATGGACGTAATTTTTTGATGCTAGTCTCATGAAACAAATACAGAGAATGGAATGAACACACGAGATTCCAGTAAGCTCCCATATGTGACAATTGCACGCACCTGCATTCATGTCGACAACTTATTGTTCATTGCCGTTGTTGACCTCAAAACGAGCATCTCCCGCAAATAAATGACTCTAATTTCGAGCTGCACGTTCTAACTTCACATGCTTTTTTCTTATCTAGGGACACAAGATGTTTGTTGATGAGATCAATTTCTCATATTTTTTTCACAATCCTACTCATCAAGCACTTTTAGATCATTTCGAATATGGTGAGAAACAGTTTGTCCCCGACTGGTAATAGAATGTCACGACCCTAACACTGTACCCTTATTTACCCTTAATTACCGTACAATTTTTTTTTTTAATTTTTCCTTTATCCTTAGCGTTTATGTGGAAAACAATTTGAGAATAATTTAAAATCAATTGAATAAAACGTTTAAAGCAATTACAAAACAATTATTTAAATCAATACGTAACCTCACCATTTCACTAACACAATTCTATCTATACTACAATTTCTATCCACCTCACAAACATACACTTCACAATACAACTTAACATCAAGCACCCGATACTCATATGTCTTCCGAAATACCACCACAAAACCGACTCGAAACACAACTATAACAAAGTACATTTTCACGAAAATAAACTGCGTGGTTCTGTTTGAAAGTTTAACATATCCTCCTGTTTCAAAATCACAAAACAGTTCCAATGAAAACTTTACCAAAACAGTTTATAAAAAATAGGAACAGTTTATAAAAATAGGTTTCCAAAACGTTTAAAACCTCAAAAGTAAACCTATCAACTACCAGAACCAAGCATCCTAAAATGTCTATAACAACTATCAGTCCAAAACATCTCAATACCCCCAAAATCTATACATACTTCTCCACGGGTCGGTTGAGCATCGACTATGCCAACACACTACCGCGAGCATCCTTCGTCACTTGACTCATGTCTCAGGAGGAGTAATCTCGTCCTCACCTGTTCCTCGAAATCACCTACACCATACAGACACACTATGAGATAAAAATCTCAGTAAACTCTAACGTAAAATGAAATGCGTGCTATGCATATGCTGTTCATAAGCCATTCAATCGTTTTAAACCTTTCGTTTCCTTTTCGTTATCATTTCGTTTACCTTTTCGTTTACCTTTTCGTTTACCTTTTCGTTTACCTTTTCGTTTACCTTTTCGTTTACCTTTTCGTTTACCTTTTCGTTTACCTTTTCGTTTACCTTTTCGTTTACCTTTTCGTTTACCTTTTCGTTTACCTTTTCGTTTACCTTTTCGTTTACCTTTTCGTTTACCTTTTCGTTTACCTTTTCGTTTACCTTTTCGTTTACCTTTTCGTTTACCTTTTCGTTTACCTTTTCGTTTACCTTTTCGTTTACCTTTTCGTTTACCTTTTCGTTTACCTTTTCGTTTACCTTTTCGTTTACCTTTTCGTTTACCTTTTCGTTTACCTTTTCGTTTACCTTTTCGTTTACCTTTTCGTTTACCTTTTCGTTTACCTTTTCGTTTACCTTTTCGTTTACCTTTTCGTTTACCTTTTCGTTTACCTTTTCGTTTACCTTTTCGTTTACCTTTTCGTTTACCTTTTCGTTTACCTTTTCGTTTACCTTTTCGTTTACGTTTACCTTTTCGTTTACCTTTTCGTTTCCCTTTTCGTTTACCTTTTCATTTCCCTCTTCGTTAATCATGATGCATGAACAATTCATATCTTAAAGTAAACAACCACATATATACCATCAAGACGATAAACAAACAACTCTAGCTAGGTCAAAAATCTAAAAACCCGAATCTGCCCTAAACCGGGAATTTCACCATTTTCGGTTTTCCATCAATTCTCATCAATTTCTTCACCAATCAACCACCCACACCCTCAATTAGCATAAACAATCAAAATTCAGAGGCTACACATTACAAAACCCGAAATGCCCAAATCGGGCCCTCTGATTTTTTGCTCAAATTGAGCCACCATTGCTCGGCAACCATTGCCGGCGTTAAGCTCGGCCATTTGACGCCAAGAACAGCCAAAAGCCGCCAGAAATCAGAGCTCAATCGAGCTCGTCCTTCTCGGCCCTAAATCGAACCGAAAACAGGGCAAGAATAGGGCTCACCGTTTGGTTTGTGCGCGGAGATGGGCCGGAGCTCGCTCGTCGCCGCTGTCTGGCCGGAAGACGTCGGAAGTCACCGATGATTGTCGTCGGAGGGTCGGCGTTCGGTTCTCCCCTCTCCCTTCGCTCTCGGGTGCTCGGGCATGAACAACAGAATGGCCTTCGAGCCATTCTGTTGTTTTTTTTTTGTTTTATTATTATTATTATTATTATTAATAATAATAATAATTTCTATTTTTAATAAATCATCATTTACCGTTTTGTCCTCCTGTGATTTTGGCCTTTTCGAAACTTCGTTAAATCTTGTTCTTAATTATAACTCACGGCTTAATTTCACGAACCTAATTTAATAAACATTTTAGTTCAACCAATTTATTCACTTTTAATTACTTTACCTTTTTATTATTTTCTCTCCAATTCTTTCGATTAATTAAACTGAGGAAAAATTCTCGGGTGTTACATAGAATTACATTGAATGACTCGCATAAATTATTTAATCCCAGTTCGCACTTGGGAATCGAAGAAAATGCATAACTAGCCCAATATCTAGGGTCTGTGCCTCTAAGATATGCGCATGAATTCGGGTTAATCTGATATAAGTTTCTCATTTCTCTCTCGAAATGATAAGTTGTGGTTACCCTTGCTGCATTTCACATTACATCTCTGTATACTCTGCCCCAAAATTGATTTTTGAAATTTGCATAAATATGCCAAAGGCAGTAGCGGTGGTGACACGCCTAAGGTTGGTGTTAAGACACTCAACAATGCAATACAAATTCTAATCACAATTGCTCCTTGGATTTACACTAAAATGTTGGCTGAATGAGACTCCAAATGAAAACAGAATATCTTCTTCAATTTAAATCCAAATAAGCTGAAACTTTAACACAATCTGGCCAAAATTATAAATAGAATGCTATTAAAATTTCAGCCTTAAATTCATAGCGGATTAAAAGATATGCTCAAACCAAAATGGAAAAACTGCTTGGTTTGAATCTGTTGACTAACCCAAAAATAACCCAACTTCTAAGCAGTATAACTTTGGCTAGGCAACTCAAAATGAAATGAAATTTTAAATGGAACTTACTGGGGATATGGAAAAGATACCCTAAAAATTTCAGAGGTTGATTCATAGAGGATGAAAAGATCTGAATGGATGAAGGCAGATTGATCGATAGGATGCTATTTGATACTTTCTCGGTTATGGTTCTCTTCTAACAAAGAGACACTCAAACTTGAAAAAGAGAGGGAATGACCTGCAACCTTACTAGGTGATCTCCACACCTAAGAAGGTGGGAGGAAGGCTGCAGCAAGCATAACAACACTTTGACTCTAACAAAATGAAGCTTTGATACTAACACTCTCGGGTATGCTAGCTGAAGAAGAGAGACAAGGGAAAACTCCCAAAATGCTGAAACAATTTCTCAATTTTCTATTCAACAAGCAACTCCCCTTTTTCATAACATAAGTGTGGTATATATAACCCCACTTATCAGCACAATTAGGGTTTAAAAAATGGTTGAAGATGAGCCACTCAAAAGAGGTGTACAAGGAGTGTCTTCCCATTTATGATAAGGTTTCCTCTCTCTCTCCAAATGTCACTATCATTAGCTTTTTCCCTCCCAAAACCCAGCCATGAGGGCCATTTCAAATGCCCCCAAAGTTTAACCAATAAATGCTCAAAGATAAACTAAAAGTTGAATACAAAAACTAAATAATCGATTACACAAAAGTTGATTAAAAGAAGACAAATTCCTTCTTCAAAACTTGTGTGGCCGAAGGTTTGCTCCCATGTTGGCACATTGAAGTCTTCTCTAAGCCTAGGGTGCTTAGATTCAACTTCAAGTCTTCCAATGATACTTTTCATAAGCTAACATCTTCAAGAGAGGGAGGTTGAATTTAGATTGGCCTTTGTGAGAACGAGCCTCTCTGTAATCGGTCTTGTTGACCAACCAAATAACATCCAAATTTCACAATTTAACACATTCTAGAAACCTTAAGATGCCAAATACATTCTTTATGAAGCTCATGTCTACAAAACAAACAAAGAAAACTGCCAAAATCTGTAATGACTCCTTGGAGGTCAATTTGGAAGCAGATTTCTTAGAGAGTTGGATAATCCTTATCAACATGAACTTCATCTTCCATCTATGCTTCATCATCCATGCTAAGAAGAAAGACCTACAACATGATCAAACAAATTAGAATTTATTTTGGCTTCATTCATTGGATATGGATCTCCTGGCATTATACATTGCATCTCTGTATACTCTATCTCGAAATTGATTTTTAAAATTTACGTACATATGTCGAAGGCAGTAATAGTAGTCGGCTAACGATAATTTTTGTTGTACAACAAGTAATAACCCTTGATATTTGAAAGAACAATAGTGTCAACATACAAATAATATAATTAATACAACAAAGAAATAATAATTGGAAATGCATTATACATTTTGTCAATCCGAAACAAATGTCCATATGTATCCCAATTCAGTCTGTACGTCTTGCTTCAATATTTGTAAAAACTATGACCATGAGTTTATACACTCTGATTCCACATTAGCAATAGCAACGAGATATATTTCATCGTTGCGATCAATACTGACGACTGTGAGTAATTGGGCGAGACACAAGCCCTTTAGATGACAACCATCCAAACAGATAATAGGTCTACCACACTGCAGCAAACTTACCTTACAAGCAGCCATACATAAGTACATCCTTTGGAATACGCATGCCTCATTACCGTTAAAGCCCACCAAGTAAGAGTGTATGCGCAATGTGCTACACGAATTTGACCTACGTATTTAAAAAATATATATAAACATTTTTTTTAACGATCACGTGTGTGTGACCAAACTCTATAACTACTTCTGTCACGACCCTAATACTGTACCCCATTTTCGTATTATTATTATTATTATTTTTAAAAACTCTATACTTTAAATAAACTCTAGGTGGAACCTAAACCGAAATCGAAACCAGAATCGAAATCGGAATAAGAATCTATGTTTTAAAACATTTAATACAACTTAAAACAAATTAAATTAATTAATTAAAACTATAAAAACAATTAAAGAAAACAAATAATTAAAGGGAGGGCAAAACTGTCCAGCCCGTGACAAAAGGGGCAGCGAACAGTCGCTGCATTGCTGCAGCGATTGATCGCTGCATGCAGCGATCTTCCATGCGTTCCCTTCCCTTGCTTCCTTCAATCGCCTTCATCATTTCATTTTTCTACAATTGCTCTCTGGAATTCCAGAGAGCAAAACACTTAATGAAAACTCTCTGGAATCCGATTCCAGAGAGCAACCTCATACCAATTTCTCATCAATAACCATAATCTACTTATAACTTAAACTCAACCAAAATGTATTCTAGACTCAATCAACTTGCAGCGGACTTTACGAAATCTAACTGCGTGGATAGCTCTAAAAACCGAGCATATCCGTAACCATCCTAAAACCATCAAAAACATTTCCATAACATTTAATTAACAGTTTAAACCAAAACATTTTCTATATTCAGTTTACCAAAACATTTGAAACATCAACATAAACCTATCAACTACCAGAACCAAACATCCTATAATTTCTATACAAATATCAGCCCAAAATGTCCCAAAATGTCCCAAACCCTCAAAATCTAAACATACTGTCCCCACGGGTCAGGTAAGCGTCAACTGCGTCAGCACACCACCGCAGCCATCCTCCGTCAACTAGACTCAAGCCTCAGGAGGAGGAATCTCATCCTCACCTGTATCCTCGTAATCACCTACACCATACATACACACTATGAGATGAAATCCCAGTAAGCTCTACATAAATGCAATGCATGCTGTGCGTATGAGTTCGATAAATCATGCTTTATTTTCTTTACTATGCAATGCACGATAGGTGTCATTGAGATCCTATCCCTCTAACCGGAGAGAGCTCATCCAGCGGGCAGACTACTCTTTCCAGATAGAGGTGGGGGGTACACGCTTACAACACGTACAGCCGTGCCTGAGCCCCACCTCGCATGATCGATAAATGATATGCCTTTCGGCCAATATGCCTTTCGGCCGATATGTCTTTCGGCCGATATGCCTTTCAGCCAATGCTATGCTTTACATTATCTTTAAAACCCTGTGCGGAAGTTCATTTTCATGCTTTTCTTTAAAACACGTGATGCGTGAACAGGTCATATCTTAAAGTAAACAAGCAATAATGTATATCATCAAAGACTGTAAAACATAATCTATAAAACAAATAAGCCTAGCTACCCAACTAAAGCAATATAAAACAAGTGCATCTCCAAAATTCCTCGACACGACATTCGACGTACGGTGTAGGCCAATCGGCCAAAGAAGAATCACGAGAACTTACCTCGTGTCCAAAGCAGCTCAAGCTCCGTCCACGAGCGTTGTTTGTCTGAAGCAAAACACAATATCGACGTTAAAACTAATTTAAGCTATCGATCGTCCAAATTTACAAAACTTTAACTAAGGAAACTTCCTAAAGTTCTAATCCAATTTATCGAGCTATCTATTCGAGCAATTTACGCTCGGCACCTCAACTCGCAATTTACGAGTTTTTCCTTAAAAACCCGAAAATCCCTAATTTTTAACTTTTTCACAAATCGATTTAAATTCGTCCAATAACGTTCAATATATCCTTTATATCCTTTATTACGGCAAATCTATTAATTACGAACCCTAAATCGCGTTTTTAATCGAAAACCTAACGAAAAACCCTAACGATAAACTCTACGAAACTCAAAATTTAACGCTCTAAAACTATGGAATCACCTAGAGCGTTGACCGGAGGAGAAAACGTGAAGGAAACGGAACGATCGGGAGGAAGAACGAAGGTCGGAAGTCGAAGGATCGCACGGGCAGAGGGAGAAGCCGAGAGGAGTTCTTCTCTGGAAATCGATTGAATGAAAATCAATTAAGGCTTTTTGCCTTAAATAAATGATAAACAATTAAATGCTTAAATCGGCCAACCATTCGGATTCTCCAAATTTCCTTATTTCACCAATAGGTTCAACTTATTATTTGATTAAAACTGTCCGTTCGTAAAACGGACCTCGATTACTATTTTTACTAAAACGCCATTTACATTACGATGGAGGTAATTACACGGAATATAGCGTTATAACTTCGAAAATTCTCGTAAATTCCTTAAAATTCTTATTATTCGTTAGGATCGCAATGACGTTTTCTTTTCGTGAAACGGACTTGATTTGGCATATTTACAAAAATGTCATAATATAATATAATATACAAATCCGTACAAGCCGGGTATTACATTCCACCCACCTTATTTAGAATTTTGTCTACAAAATTTAACTATACAAATAACTCAGGATATTTAACCATCATATCCTGCTGTCGCTCCCACGTAGCCTCTTCCACCTCGTGGTTCCGCCACAAAACTTTAACCAGCGGAATCTCCTTGTTGCGCAATACCTTGATGGAAGACTCCAGAATGCGTACCGGCCTCTCCTCATAGGTCAAGGTAGGCTGTACCTCGATGTCTATTGCCTCCACGGCATGTGATGGATCACGCAAACACTTCCGAAGCATGGATACGTGAAATACGTCATGAATACCCTCCATAGAAGCTGGAAGCTGCAATCTGTACGCCATCTTCCCGATCCTCTTCAGAATAGGAAAAGGCCCCATATACCGAGGGTTCAACTTACCTCTCCTTCCAAATCTCGCAACGCCTTTGAACGGAGATACTTTAATGTAAACTTCGTCACCTTCTTCGAACTCTAGCTCTCTCCGTCTAGTGTCAGCGTAGCTCTTCTGTCTGCTCTGAGCTACCTCAATACGCTGTCGAATAATGGAAATCTTCTCTGCCGTCTGCTGTAGAATCTCAGGACCAATGGTGCTGGCCTCGCCAACCTCGTCCAAATATAACGGAGATCTACATTTCCGACCATACAAAGCCTCGTACGGTGCCATGCCAATGGTAGCCTGAAAGCTATTGTTGTACGAGAACTCAATCAGAGGCAAATATCGGCTCCACGAGCCCTGAAACTCCAGCACACAAGCTCTGAGCATATCCTCCAGAATCTGATTCGTCCTCTCTGTCTGACCATCAGTCTGAGGATGAAAGGCCATGCTGAAATTAAGCTGAGTCCCCATAGCTTTATGCAGACTCTTCCAGAACTTTGACGTGAACCTCGGATCTCGATCCGAGACAATAGAAACCGACACTCCGTGCAATCTCACAATCTCCTGTACATAGAGATCTGCGAGCTGATCCATAGAAGACGCCATCTTCACAGATAAGAAGTGAGCCGACTTTGTCAATCGGTCCACGATCACCCCTATACCATCATGGCCCTTCGTCGTCCTCGGGAGCCCCACAATAAAATCCATGGAGATCTGCTCCCATTTCCACTCAGGAATCGGTAGTGGCAATAATGTTCCGGCTGGCCTTTGGTGCTCTGCCTTCACCTGTTGACATACTAAACAGGTCTCAATGTACTTGGCAACCTCCCTCTTCATGTTCGGCCACTAGAAATGTTGTTTCAAATCTTGGTATATCTTGGTACTTCCCGGGTGCACAGAATATGCCAAAAAATGTGCCTCGGCCAATATCTCATTCTTCAGATCCTCGTCACTAGGCACGTACCATCTATGCCTGAACTTCAGAATACCATCCTCCGATAAATGGAAATTCGACGAGTCTCCCAATGTCATGCTGGATCGAAGCTCCTCACACTCCGTATCATTCTGCTGAGCCTCACGTATCCGATCCAGAATAGTCGGCCTGAGTGAAATGTTGGTGAGCATACTGGACAACTCTGCCACTATCTCAACGTCGAACCTCTCAATCTCAGACCGCAGCGTAACTGACATCGCTGCTAATGAAGGCTGACTCGCAGAAGGCACTCTACTCAAAGCATCAGCAACCTTGTTCGCCTTTCCTGGATGGTACTTGATATCAAAATCATAATCTTTGACGAATTCAAGCCATCGTCTCTGTCGCATGTTCAGCTCCTTCTGCGTAAATAAATACTTCAGGCTCTTGTGGTCAGAAAATATCGCGCACAGCTGCCCATATAAATAATGTCTCCATATCTTTAGTGCGAAGACCACAGCTGCTAACTCAAGGTCATGCGTAGGGTAGTTCTGCTCGTACGGCTTCAACTGCCGAGAAGCATATACAATAACTCTCCCCTCCTTCATCAATACACAACCGAGTCCCACTCCAGATGCATCACAATAAATACTGTATCTGACACCTTCAACAGGTAACGCCAGTACTGGAGCGGTGGTCAATCTCTGCTTTAACTCCATAAAACTATCATTACAAGCAGACGACCATATAAACCTCTCGTTCTTCCGAGTCAACCGTGAGAGAGGAAGTGCTATCTTCGAGAATCCCTCTATAAACTTCCGATAATAGCCAGCTAATCCGAGAAATCCACGCACCTCACGTACGTTCTTCGGCTGTGGCCAATCTCTGACCACCTAAACTTTACTCGGATCAACAGAAACTCCATCCTGCGATATGACATGGCCAAGAAAACTGATCTGATCCAACCAAAATTCGCATTTGGAGAACTTCGGATACATTTGGTGCTGACATAGGGTCCTCAGAACAATCCTCAGATGCTCCTCGTGTTCTTCCTTCTTCTTAGAGTAGATCAGAATTTCGTCGATGAAAACCACCACGAACTTGTCCAGATACTCCTTGAAGACACGGTTCATCAAATCCATAAACGCTGCAGGGGCATTAGTAAGTCCAAAAGACATAACAAGGAACTCATAATGCCCATACCTCGTTCGGAATGCCGTCTTCGGTATATAATCCTTCCGGACCTTCAGCTGATTGTAACCCGAGCGTAGATCAATCCTCGAAAATACTCGGGCACCTTGCAGCTGATCAAATAAATCGTCAATCCGAGGCAATGGATACTTATTTTTCACCGTCAATTTGTTCAACTCTCTGTAGTCAATGCACATCCTGAGGGTCCCGTCTTTCTTCTTGACGAATAGAATAGGCGCACCCCAGGGCGAAACACTGGGTCGAATAAAACCCTTCTCTAACAACTCGTCAAGCTGAGTCCTCAGTTCCCTCAACTCAGCTGGTGCCAACCGATACGGGTTCTTGAACCTCAGCGCAGAGTTTGGATAGACATCAATAGTGAATTCAATCTCCCGGTCTGGTGGTAACCCGGGAAGATCATCAAGAAAGATCCCAGAGAACTCTCTGACAATAGGAATGTCGCTCGGCTTTTCTCCGCTGAGCAACTGACAATCGAATACAGAGGCCAAATAAACAGAGCACGCACCTTTAAACTGCTCGTTGACCTTCATGGAATAAGAAATAGGCGAGCTACTCAATCTGCTCATCGCCTGATAAGAAAACTCGGCTTTACCCGGGGGTTTGAAGGTCACAATCCCGGATCGACAATCGATGGTGGCGAAGTGCTGTGATAGCCAATCCATCCCTAAGATGAGATCATAGTGCTCGATGCCCATTACAATAAGGCGAGCATAGAGGGTGCTGTCCCCAATCGAGATAATATTGCCCTGGACAACACGACCAGACTGCATACGCTCACCCGAAGGTAGCATCACACTATATTCACACTCTGCTAACTCAGGCGCAAGCTTCAATCTAGACACACAAGCAGTGGAAACAAGAGAATGCGTAGCCCCCGTGTCTAACAAAGAAAATACAGTTACGCCCGCAAGCAATATAGTACCTGCTATCACGGCAGGCTGATCCTCGTCATCAACATCGCCGGGCTCAATAAATGCAAAGATCCTCGGCATAATCCTCCTCTGATCACTGCCTGGCTGATCTCGGCCTCGCTTCGGGCAGTCTTTAGCAAAATGGCCTGATTCTCCACACCAATAACACACATCTGTGCCTAACCTGCACTGGCCCCGGTGTTCCTTCTGACATTTAGGGCAAACCGGTACCTGAGAAACGCCCTGTACTTGCTTCCCCTTTCCCCGGTCATTACCTCCCTCAAGAGGTCTCTTCACACCCCTCTGCTGCTACTGGGGCTGTGCTCTGGGCTGCCAACCTCGGTTCAGTGACTGAGGTCGAATCTCACGGAAGAAGCCCTTAGGTGGCTCTCTCGGTCTGGCAGAACTCTGATCAACTGCCTCAATATCAAGCGCCCGAGCCACAATATCGTCATAGGATACATTCCGTACCCCAGATATGGTAAGGCGCATCCGGAACTCCTGGCTAAGTCCCTGTGAGAATCGGCGTACCTTGTCCTCGTTTACGCTAACCTGTCGTGGCGCGAATCGGGACAATGCCTCAAACCTCCACACGTACTCGGCAATAGAACCAATTTGCCGCAACTGCATAAACTCAACCATCTTCGCCTCTCGTACGGTATGGCTGAAATACTTATCGTAAAACAATGTCCTGAATCTCTCCCAGCCCATGATCGTCACATCGGTGGTCGTTCTGATGGAATCCCACCAAAACCGGGCGTCAAGTGCCAAGTGATAGGTCACCAATGCAACCTTTTCTCAGTCCTCTAAGCTAGCATACGCCAGCATGTCCTCCATAGTGCGAATCCACTCCTCGGCGGAAGAGGGATCTGTGGACTGTCCATTAAATATAGGGGGCTGAAGCTTCTGAAATCTCTCCATCCCCCGGTTACCCGAAACAGCCGTCTCTCGAGCTCTAATGCCCTCTCGGTCTATCATAGTACCCAGCTGCTGAGATTGTCTCTCCATCTGCTGAGACTGTCGCTCCATATGCTGGGACTGCTGGGCGATAAAATCCTTGAGAGTGTCAATCGTGTCATCTCGGTCGTCTTGGTCATTTCGTGGACACACCATATCTATATAACTCCTATAAAATTTAAAAGAAAACATCTCTAAGAAACTGAAATCAAATAAAGCTATAAACATACTTACAGTTGATGAATAAGTTGTCACGACCCTAATACTGTACCCCATTTTCGTATTATTTTTTTATTTTTTTTATTTTTAAAACTCTATACTTTAAATAAACTCTAGGCGGAACATAAACCGAAATCGAAACCAGAATCGAAATCGGAATAAGAATCTATGTTTTAAAACATTTAATACAACTTAAAACAAATTAAATTAATTAATTAAAACTAGCAATTGAGCAACATGTGGCGGACACAATCGATCGGATCGATAAGGAGTTGGCTCGGCTTGGCAAAGGCGCGGTTGGAGGATCATCAAGGAGGTTGCTATCTCCTTCATTTCCATGTAAGGTACCGGAACCCAAACCTTACAATGGTAATCGAGATGCCAAGGAATTGGAGAATTTCCTATGGGATATGAAGCAATATTTTGTGGCTTCTAGCGTTGAGGAGGAAAGCCAAGTCATGGTGGCTTCTATGTACTTGGGAGGAGACGCTAAACTTTGGTGGAGACAACACCAATCAAAGGGGCCGATCATCAATACTTTCGAGGCGTTAGAAAGGGAATTGAGGGAGCGGTTTCTTCCACAAAATTCTGCTTGGGCATCTAAGGAGGCCTTAAGAAAGTTGAGGCAAACGGGTTCCATTCGAGACTATGTACGTGATTTTAGTTCTTTATTACTCGACATCGACAACATGCATGAGGATGACAAACTATTTAACTTCATGACGGGCTTGCAACCTTGGGCTCAAGCCGAGCTTAGGAGGCATGGAGTTCGTGATGTGTTCTCGGCCATTTCAATAGCCGAGGGTCTTGTTGACTACAAAACCACTTCTTTTTCGGAGAAGAAGAAGACTAAAGATGATAAGAAGGCCAATAAGCACAATGGTGGCAAAGACAAAGGTAAATCATTTGGTGGAGGGTTCAAATCTAAGGGGAGTGATCAACCTCAAAAGAAGAAGTCTTCCGGATGCTTTATTTGTGATGGCAACCATTATGCAAGAGATTGTCCAAACAAAGGATCGGTTTCATCAGTTTGAGTCAAGGAGGATGCTTTCGAGGAGGAGAGCAAACCGAGGGTTAATCCTATCCAACTTATCAATGCTTTGTCAAGCAAGGAGGGAGTAACTCCTAAATTGGGACTAATGTATGTTGAGGTCTCTATTCGTGGCAAGAAGATCCGTGCCATGCTAGACACGGGTGCCACAAACAATTTTCTCTCAAGCAAGAATGCCGAGGAGCTTGGCTTGGAAATTAGCAAGAGTGCTAGCATGATAAAAGTCGTTAATTCGAGAGTTCAACCAATCAAGGGCACAACCGAGCCTTTGATGAAAGTTGGAGAGTGGCAAGGGGCTTGTCCACTCATGGTGGTACCATTGGATGATTTTGAACTTATACTTGGGCTCGAGTTCTTTAGGCTAGCCAAAGCTACGGTTATGCCACACCTTGGAGCCATGTTAATTCAAGATGACTCATGTCCGTGCTTAGTGAAGAGTGAGACTCGAGGAGGAGGCCGCTCTATGTTATCTTCTCTACAAGTTAAGGCGGGTCTTAAGAGGGGAGAAACAACCTTTCTGGCAACACTAAGAGAGGTCAAAAAAGACAACATGAAAAAGGTACCAAATTCGGTTCTTGATGTATTGGAGGAATATGTTGATGTGATGCCAATCGAATTGCCTAGGAGGCTTCCACCTAGGAGAAATGTGGATCACAAAATTGAGCTTGTTCCGGGTGCGGTTCCACCGGCACAAGCACCTTATAGAATGGCACCGCCGGAGTTAGCGGAGCTAAGGAAGCAACTTGATGACTTACTTGATTCGGGTTTCATCCAACCTTCTAAAGCACCATATGGAGCACCGGTTCTATTTCAAAGAAAGAAGGATGGCACATTGAGGATGTGCGTAGACTACCGTGCTCTAAATAAGGTAACCGTGAAAAACAAGTATCCTATACCGAATGCAAGCGATCTTTTTGACCGATTGGCACAAGCTTCCTATTTCACAAAGCTTGATCTTCGATCGGGTTATTGGCAAGTTCGGGTTGCCAAGGGCGATGAGGCCAAGACCGCTATGGTGTCGAGGTACGGTTCATTTGAGTTTTTAGTGATGCCTTTCGGCTTAACTAACGCACCGGCTACATTTTGCAATTTGATGACGGAGGTGCTTTATGACTTCTTGGACCGATTTGTGGTAGTATACTTGGATGACATCGTAGTGTATAGCAAGACACTAGATGAACATGTGCGGCACTTGAGGGAGGTACTTGAAAAATTGAGGCAATATTCCTTGTATGTGAAGAAGGAGAAATGTGAATTTGCATCGGAGGAGATAAACTTTCTTGGTCACTACATCAAGAAAGGGACAATTCGCATGGATGGGAGGAAGATTGAAGCCATCAATACTTGGGAGACACCAACCAAAGTGGCCGAGCTTAGGTCATTTTTGGGCTAGCCAATTACTACCGAAGGTTTATTGAGGAGTACTCAAGAATAGTAAGTCCACTCACGGATTTGCTAAGGAAGAATCACTCTTGGTTATGGACGGATGCATGCCAAGAAGCATTTGAGAAGCTCAAGAAAAAGGTGACTTCTGAACCGGTTCTTAGATTGCCAATTTTTGAGGCACCTTTTGAGGTATTCACGGATGCCTCGGATCGAGCCATTGGAGGGGTCCTTACACAAGAGGGCCATCCTATAGCCTATGAGAGCCGAAAGCTTAAAGGAGCGGAGGAGCGCTACTCGGCACATGAGAAGGAAATGGTTGCGGTGATACATTGCTTGTTGACATGGCGGCATTATCTTTTGGGAGCAAAGTTTGTGGTGGTCACCGATAATGTGGCTAACACATACTTTCGTTCTCAAAAGAAACTATCTTCTAAGCAAGCAAGGTGGCAAGAGTTTCTAGCCGAGTTTGACTTTACATGGATTCATAAGGCGGGCACCGAGAATAAAGTGGCCGATGCACTTAGTAGAAAGACATGCGTGGAGCTCGTCTCATCTATTACGGAGGTACACTCTAATTTCTTGGAAGAGATCAAAGAGCGGGCAAAGGAGGATCAAGAGTATATTCGGATGGTCAAGCAAGTTGAGCAAGGACTCATCCGAAGGTATTGGCTAGAGCACGGCTTGTTGAGAGGCCGTGGGAACCGATTATTCATTCCTAGTTGGCAAGGACTACGGCAGCGCATCATGAAGGAGGCGCATGACACAAAGTGGGCGGGGCATCCGGGGGTTGAAAGGATGATGGCACTTTTGAGCCGTAACTATACTTGGCCGAGAATGAAAGATGATGTGGAGCTCTATGTGAAGACTTGTCATGTGTGCCAAGTTGACAAGACCGAAAGGAGAAAGGAGGCGGGGCCTCTTCAACCACTTCCCATACCGGAGAAACCATGGGATTCGGTGTCAATGGACTTCATTACGGGGTTTCCACCTATTGGGGGAATCGGCACTATAATGGTGGTAGTAGACCGATTATCTAAATATGCAATCTTTATGGGAGTGCCAAAGAATTGCTCGGCATTGGATGCGGCGGAGCACTTTCTTAAGGGAGTTGTCAAAGTTTTTGGACTTCCTAAGGAGATTATAAGTGATCGGGATCCCCGATTCACCGGCAAATTTTGGACAAGCTTGTTCAAACATTTGGGCACGGAGCTCAAATTTTCAACCGCCAATCATCCACAAACCGATGGCCAAACGGAGAGGATCAACGCATTGCTTGAGGAGTATCTTAGACACTATGTCACGGATACTCAAAGGAATTGGCTTGAGTTGTTGGATTCGGCACAATTCTCATACAACATTCATAAGACTTCTACAACCGAAAGGAGTCCATCCGAGATAGCACTTGGTTTTCAACCAACCACACCAATGGAGATGGCTCGGGGGCAAGAGCAAGGGTCTTGCCCGGCGGCATTTCAATATGGGATGGATCGGGCCGAGCTTTTGGAGCAAGCAAAAGATAGCCTAACCAAAGCTCAAAACCGAATGAAGAAGTATGTGGATGGCAAGAGGAGATCGGTGGAGTTCAAGGAGGGGGACATGGTTCTTCTCAAACTTACACCGCAATTGTGGAAGAAGGTCAAGGACCATCACTTCCAAAAGGGTCTTCTACCGAGGTATGATGGACCATTTGAGGTCATCAAGAGGATAGGCAAGGTGGCATACCGTTTGAACTTACCCGAGAGGTTGAAGTTGCATCCAACCTTTCATGTAAGTTTTCTAAAGCCATTTCATCAAGGGGAAAGGATCCAACCACGAAGGGCACCACCCGGCGTGAGGATGGAATTTCAAAAAAATTGACAAGATTCTTGACCATCGTACAATGAAGGGAATGAAGAGGGACTCGAGAAGAGAGTTCTTAGTGAAATGGGAGCTTGAGGATGAAGCAACTTAGAAGCAAGACATAAACTTGTGGCAATTTGAGGAGCAAATTGGTGAGTATCTTGCTTGGGTATCGACGAGGCCGTCGACTTCTTCAAGTGGGGGTGGATTTTCACGCCCCAATTTGCACTAAGCTCGGGGCTCGGGTCAAGGCCCGAAAGTGGAGGGGCGGGGCTTCTCCAAAATGGGCTAAGTGTTGGAAAAACACTTAGCTAATTGGTGGACTTGCTGGAGGGAGCCCACTTTGGAAGGCAGCCCTCGGATTGGGCCAAGGTTGTTGGGCGCTAAGGCCCAGCGCCATAAGAGGGGCGCTGGCCCGCGAGCAGCGAACAGGAGCAGGCGCCAGCGATTGGGCGCGATCCAGTGAGCAGACGCGAGCGCGGAGAGGCGCGAGCGAAAGGGCGGTTCGGTACGCGGCGCTCGCCTGGCAGACGCGATCGGAAACGCCTGGCGCGAAGGGGAGCGACGCTTGGCGCGAAGCGGTGCGAACTCGAAGCGCCAGATCGAGATTCGGCCCGCGCTGGGTGAACCAGGCAGCCGAGAGGTGCAACGCGATGGGGCGCGATGCACATACATGAACCCGAAGCATCTTTGTAAGTAATGATTTTTATGCTTTGATTCATGAATGGTGGCCGAGCCACTTGTGTATAAATATGCCTCTAGACACCAGAACTAAGACAAGCAAGTGCGTTTGGTCTTGAGTTTATTGTGGTGATCATTGAGCGATTTTTGTTCCTTGTCTTTTGTATTCGGAATACAATTGAGGGTTGGGAGAGTTCCCATAAACGTCTTGTGTTCTGTGTGATCCATTTATTTGCTATTTCGTGGAGTTGAGCGAAATTAAGAGAGGTTGGCTAAAACCGAGGGTTTAGCACCGTGCATTCCTTAAACAAATTTGGCGCGAATTTTGGGGGTGTAACACTAGCTATCCCCCTTTTCTGAATCTAATTAGGTTAACTTATAAACGAATTATCAACTAATCTGCAGCCCACGATCAGCCTCAACGGTTGAGGTTAAAATGGATTAAAACAATTAAAATGATCGATCGATCGGTTGAAGTGTAGCCGATCAATCGGCTTAACGACTGCTTCACGTAAAAATATTGCTTCATCCGATCGATTGCCTGGAATATGGCCAATCGATCGGCAGTCATTCTGCTTGGTTTTGTAATTTTGATCACCTCGGCCGATCGATCGCCTGGGGAATGGCCGATCGGTCGGCACTTTCTCTGGATTCCTCTTCAATTCAGCTTCTTTAGCTAATCGAACGCCCAAAATTCTACGATCGTTCGGCTATGCTTCTGTCTTCTTTTTAAATTCTTCATTTTCAGCCGATCGATCGCCTCAATATTGGCGACCGATCGGCATATCCTCTGTCTTCTTTTAATGTTTTAGCCTACCGATCGGTTCAACTTTTTGATCGGTCGATAGCAGTTCTAGTTTTCCTTCATTTCACCTGTACACTTCACTTAAAATATCAAATTCTTTCTAAGTTTGACAAAAACTTACCAAATCGAGCTTAAGGAGTCCAAATAAGTGTGTAAAATACACACTTATCCTCTTTAGAATTGGGCACTGTTCTTCGTTCTAAAAAGAACGGTCCCTCATTTTATGTGTAAAATACAGAATGGGGGATACCGGTCGACCGTTAGAATTTTTTTTATTAAGTTTCTAATAGTTTACAATTTGTTTTTATTAGGGTTAATACTTTGATTTAAAAAAAAAAAAAAAAAAAAAAAAACCAAGCAAAAATGGATTTAACCCAACTTTTTATTTCAGTGTTTATACGTATTACATCACCAGTTAAAGCTCATGGATTCGAAACGAAGGTTCCCAGCAGAAGCAGATGAACAGATCCTTGCAACTTCATACCTCATCTCTCCTGGCCCGCAAACTATAACTCCAACATCAATTTCTCGACATCCCAACAGAATTTCTGCGACATTAAAATAGAAAGATGAGCGTGAAGTGGGTAAAAAGTAGAAACATATTTCATAAGAAATAAACAGAAAAAATTTACTCTTTAGATCAGGCCTTGAACCGTAATGCACTTTGGTAGATTTAACGAGTGACTGAGTCGGAAAACTTTCTAGCTCTCTCTCAGCGCCATTGATGAAAGAAATCGGTGAACTCTCCGGCGAAGTTATGCTCGAAACTTGAGGGTCGCTATTTAAGGCATTGATTTTCTTGCACCAGAGAAAAACCAAGCTAGAAGCTATGCAAATACATGCACAAGCCAAGAACATATCCCATATAACTTTGTACGTAAAATTATAAACTATTTTGTTTTGTTCGACCGGGTATATGTAGAACCGGGTAACGATTCCTAAAAAGAGGAGGAACATGACAAAAGAAGACGAGATTATGGTGCAAAGCCATAGCCAGTTGTTCGTTCCGAGCGTGGGAGAAATTGGCTTGTCCAAAGGGTGAGGTTTTAGGGATATGGTGTTGATGATATGGTTTTGATCATTTGAATGAAGCCCTTCTTTCTCTCTAGTGATAAAAGCTTCGATCTGGATATTTAATTTTGAAAGATCAGAGTGTGAATTCGAAAGAGGAAGTAGGAGCTCGAGCATGGGGAGATCCTTGGAGTTTCGGAAGGCGCAAACCAGGCGTACACTTGGAACTTGATGATCAGGTTTTGTACTTTGAACAATGATTTCTCGAATGATCGAAATCACGGGAGTGATTCCGCTGCCTCCACATATCATCAATAACGACTCGTGCCTGGAAAAACAAAAAAAGGAGAAAAATCAAGCCATGAAAAGTTCTAATTCTCGATTGAACTGTAGGCATTCGGTTTAAAAACCTTAGGAAATCAGAAGAGGTTGGGCCATATGGTCCTTCAACAGAGACTTGAAGATGATTATTGGAAGAAGAAGAGAGTGTATGATAGAGCTTTGAAGTCCAACTTCCTTCTCTTTTGATCACAACACTCAGATTCTCTTTCTCCATCGAAGAGTTCGAAGTTATCGTAAATGGGTGCCATTGTAGCTTCGAAATGCTCGGAATGTTGACGAACAACACACTTGTCGGATTGTAGATCAATCCTACAATAATGAACATCGAGAATTAGAGATAGAAATAAATAACTAAATACTTTAAGATCTAGAATTTGGAGTTCAAGTTCAAGAAAATAGACCCGGAGTCTTGGAAAAGTTCAGTTCGACCGTCCCGGATGGCAAAAGACGAGCCGAAACCAGTCGAGCTCGTCGTTGAGATTGTAGAAACCGGAGGTATCGATCAATTATGAAGAGGAAAATCCCGGGAAGGATCATGCAAACATATGCTACTCCCACATGGATCATATAGAATATGATGTACAAAGCATAGAGTTGGTGAGAGTAGAAAAATAGTTCGAACATTCTTCGTCGAATTGGACGAAAGCTGGTCACCCACATTATCATTCCAATCGCAATCGCTATAACTCCAGCAACATTAGAAACATAAACCTTGCTCCATTCTATTAGCTGTCGTGTCGGGAAAACAGTAACAAAGTTAGAAAAATCAGAAGTAGAAAACACTGAATAAATTTGAGGGGTTTAAGATCAAGAACCTCTGCCATTTGATCAGTCATTGCCCAGAAGATTACAAAGCCGAGAGTGTGCAAAGCAAATAGGGTGTTGGAGATATGGCCAAGCCAGATATGGTATTTGATGCTGGACTCTGATGTGAGGCCGAATAGAGGCAAAATTGAAGACCCTCTTGTCACAGGAAAGAAGAGAAATGCCCAGCATATGTTTCCAACATACCCTAGCCTCAGTGATACACTTCTAAACTTTGTTTGCCAGCTGAAAATTTCAAAACCTTTTCTTAGATTTCAGTTATCTTAATTAAGCGATTGGATGGGTCCAGTTTTGGAAATTGAACTGATTGGTTCGGTTCCAAAATTTTTGAAACTGAAACCTAATCGATTGGGTTTTAGAACCCAAACCAAACAGATTTCTCCCGTTTTGCTTGTGTAGTTTTTGGTTCGGTTTGTTCAAGTTTTTTCATTGATTTTTGTAATTATTAAAATAAAAATAGATAAATATAATATGAGTATGGTTAAAAAAGAACCGAGAACTTTGTTTCTACTCAGTTCGGTTCTAAATCAATTGTTTCAAACATCGAAACTAGACCACTCGGTTCAGCACCATCCGGTTACACCCCTACCAGAAATTTATTTTTGCTCGACCTTTAAAAGCTTGCAGTGATCTACGGGGTAATACCAGAGAAATCCGTGGCTCTTTCTCTCTCTCATGCGATCAATTTTCGTTACAACACATTTTTCCCGTGTTCGTGATTATTTTATTGTGCTTAAATTTGACAAGAGAAAATTATAGTCTTGTTCAAAATGAGTTCTAATACTTACAGTTTGACGGGTTTTCCATGCATATGAAGGTGGCTAAAGCTGACTTGCAAGTAGTTAGCAAGAGACCAGATCAAAAGTGCTATAAACATTAAGAGAAAAGCAGCTTCGATCATGTTAATTATTCCGAAAGGAGCCATAACTAGCACCGGACGGCTCAATATAGCCGGAGAATAGCTCTTAAGGTCCCTGCAATGGCGGAAAATAAAAAGTTTAGGAGAGAGAACATGCACAGAAGGCCCCAAAAAAGACATTTTTTGTAACCTTTTGGATTGTTGATCATCTTTTTTATTCTTCAAGTGTAGATAAACACAACCAAAAGCAGCCATGAGCATGATCGGAAAAGAAAACAGCAGCAGATTCATCCCTTCAAAAAAAAAAAACCCTAGAAAGATGAGGAAAAAGCATCTCAGAAAGAAATCTTGAAACCAGATGATGAAATAAGCAAACCTTGTTCCCTGAAATAGGCTGAATTAAGCTTTGTCTTCAGCCTGGGTGTCCAACTGTATTTAAAAACTTCAGTAGGCAGCAGTACCCACACCATTAGCCACCCCAAGAACACTAAAATGGAACCCATCTTTATAAACTTAGCACCACCCATTTCTTCCTCTGTTAATGGCACTGCTGCTTCTGCTGAGGAAACAGACAATTTATATGCAAATACAAACCTCTACAGGCGACCATTTTTGTTGAGCAAAGAGAGGAGAAGAGGAAGATTTTTGTAAGTTCTGATGTCCATGAGCAGAAACAAACTGCATGGTTCATGCACAACTGCACCACTCGATGACTAAATTAATCATATTTTAATCATAATAATGTCATCTTGATTAACATGTGAAAAGAAAACTAATAGTTTCGATGACAAGTTGACTATTTTTTTTCATTCTTTTTTTTTTTAAAAGCAAAGTATTAAAAGAGTTAACTCCAGTACGTTAAGGTGTTGACCTTTAAACTAGAGTTTCCATGATGTTTTAGATTTAGATATTCTTACTTGTTATTAATAATCTATTTTAGTGACATAATATATGTCGTGTATAAGACATAAGACGCATGTGTATACATAAATCCTGGTCGGTTCATTAAACCCTTTTGGATCACCCTGCTAAAAATCAATTAGACCGTCGCTCGGACTGTAAAACTAGATCGAGTTGAGCTTAGAATCAAGGTTCGTACCTCTGAAAGTGGCTTTCATGATCGGTTAAATGCAACAATGGTCCCATATTGTTGTTATGCAAGAGTGCCACTCACATTTGCCTATGCCGATCATTGAGCTTTTTCTTTTTTGAAAAGATAATTGCATGGATATTTAATTTTCACTGATAGTTATTGGTTGAGGTGACAAGTCCAATAAAATTTGTAGAAAATTCTTTGATTATTTATATAAACTTTATATTAAATAATATGTGGGATACCATATAAAGAAAAATTGTGGCAGGCCGCCCTATAAAAATAAGGATGACTTAAGATTCTATTGATTGTAAGGGCCCAACCCATATCAATGGAGGTGCACAATCTCACATTACAAGGAATAGTCGTATATAAGTAGAGTTTCCCTCCTTACTTAGTACATTACATTTTAGGTTAATCTCAAGAACAAATATGTACGGACTCCGGTCCAAAGCTAATAATTTGTACAAGGAGCTGGACAGGACTCCACATAATAGACATGATAAAAAATTGTTCTAATAATTTATGTTAATAATTAATTTTATCATGACGATAATCATACATGTATATGATCTTAATTCATTGTATTTAACAAACTAATTTTTTATTATACTTTACTTTTTGATTTAATCGATTTATTGTATGAAATACAATTCGAACACCTTGTAAAGAGAATCAATTGAAATGAAAACCTGAAAAAATATTGACATTGATGCAATGAAATTCATTTTTATATATTCTCTCGTTCGTTAGTTCATAAATCAAATAATTAGCATTCAATTCATAATCGTCATGAATTAATTATTTAATCAAGAGTTAATGCTAGTCAAAGATGAAGATGTTTTATGAGAGGTTAACTGATTATGAAAGTATCTATATTACGAATCTATATGTAGTGTCAATTTATACGTATTGACTGTATCCATGAATATTTTTGAGTAAATATACTCTAAAATTTTAAAAGTGCAACTTTAAGTATTTATTTGATTACTTTGAGTGAATAATTACGTTAGTTTTAACAAAAATTACTGAAACTTAAAACTACAAGTCCATAAGTCTCATCACACCTTCTATCATTATTCGAATAATAAAAAAAAATTAAAGGGAGATTAAATAATTAATTATTTAATGCACTCATATCACCTAGACAAAAGTTATCAGAAATTACATGTCATTAGATGATTCATTGAAAGATTGATTATTCAATTTACTAGTAAACTAATAAATTTATTCATTATTAGAGGTGGTAATTGGTTAGGTTTTAGAAAGAAGAAACCCAATTTGGGACCAAATATAGGGGTAACTGAAATCTTCTGTTCGGTTCTCGGTTTAAATAACAAAATCTGAAGAAAATCGAACCGAAGTTTTCCCTAAACCAACGATGAAGAAAACGTAATTTTCATTTTCCATTCCGATCAACATTCTCCTCCAATCTACGACTCATCGTCAATTATTTAACAGTCTCTTTTTAACATCATTCTAGTATGTTTGTCATACAGTAAGAAATGAGACTTCAAGGTTAAACAAACATGTAAATAATTGTAAGAAATTGTTGGCTAGTTTTGGCAATAGACGAAAGACTTTACTGTTATGTTAAAAAAAACTGTAGGAGAAAATTCAGTTGGTTGTATAACTTTTAAATCATTTAGTACAGAAAGATGTCGAGATAAACTTGCTAGAATGATTGTGATTAATAAATTATCTTTTATGTTGTGGAAGGAAAAAGTTTTGTAGATTTGTGAAATGAATTGGAGTCAAAATTTATTGTTCTTTGTTGCGAAAGAAATTTTCAAACTCTACATACAGGAAGAGAGTAAGTTGAAAGTTTTATGAAACACAGTTAAGCAGCAACTCAAACTGTTTGAGCCACAAACTAGACCAAGTTTACTATTGTAATGGTTCCATATTTTTGAAAATCAATACAAGAATATTTTTTATGAATCCTTTACGACTTCATTGTTAAAAAAAATCCAGAATTTTAAAGATGTTCTATAGGTTTTTTGCGATTTTTTATGAGAAAATATAAGTGTTTTTCATGTTGGTTTTAGAGAAATATTTACTAAAATCAAAATATCGTTTCATGTGTTAACTACACGATTTATCTTATACTGAATGTGATCTTGTTGTATTCATCACATCCACGTGTATTTATTCGAGGTGATGATGATTGACGGAAAAAATCAAATTTTTTAGATATTGAAGAGATCGTTCTCAAAGCTACCATATATTATAGTTGTGTGAAGTTCATTATGAAGATATAATATTTGTACATATAATTACTAATATTATGACAACAATCTATTTATATTTATGATAAATTATTTTTCATATTACATAAATAACTCACGTTATTGATACTCTGAACACAAAAATTTTCCGCCATGCAAGAGAATCCAAAAACCAACATGCAAAGTTCTTCAAATAAAATTTTGAAAGATACATAGAATGAACTAAATACTTCATAAAATTCAATTTTGTTTTTTGGAAAAATTAGCTTAATATGTATTTTGAATTTGACTTATAGTGAGAACTTCTCTAATATATTAAGTCACTTTGTATTATGAAAAATGATCAACTAGCACTTCTACTCTAAAATTTATAAAAGTATGTGTAGATTCAACTTGAGTTATTTTATTAGACTCATTCTCAGTTTAGTAAGACACAACTTGGTCAACTAAATGAATCAGCTCAGTTTAGTTTTTTGAATTTTTAATTTATTAAAAATTAAATAAATGTACATGTTTTGCTATCGTAATCAAACTGTTTTAATGAAATGTAAGATTTATTGGAGTTGACATTGGAGTTTTTTATGTATGTTTGAGAAGTTGACTTTTTTCTTTCAATTTAAAGTACAAATTCTACGTGGATTATTTTGATATTATAGTACAGAAAGTACAAATAATTGGAAAAGAAAAATACAATTTTATATTTTTGTATAATTCGTTATCTAACTTTATATTTTATAGGTATCGAAATAGAGATTACATTGACTTGTATCAAGTCAAAAGTGTATTTATCATTAATAATTTTTTTCAATATATAATAATTATTATATAACATTTATTTTAAAAAAACTATTAAAAATAGTTGAAGAGGATATGTAAAATAGAAAAAAAAAATGAACAATGAGACGAGAGAAATATCACTTAATATGAAAAAATTACGAAAAAAAATTATTAACAGATTAGAGAAATTTACTGTGAGATTAAATATTTAAGAGTTTACGTTCGACAAATAGATAATAGTTTATGAAATAAATAGGGTTTAGACCCTTACTCTCCAAAAGAAAAATTAGTTGTGAGCTACGACAATCGAGCATCCGCCATATTCTTCCGCTCCCATCACAAATCTCTTAAAAATTTCACTATTTAGTTATTTAATTAAATAAAACCATGGACTTTTTGGTCCATATTAAAATATGATTGGTAACTCGGGTGATTGAACTCTAATATAAAACGATAATATAACAAGTTCTTGAGGTATATTTGTCATTCTCTACTGTTCATCAATGTGGTATGCCGAAAATAGCTTTATGATTAACTAATTTGCGCACATTTAAAATGTAACATTTATTCATTGATATCATTATTTAATACGAAAAATAAGTTTTGAATTAATACAGACAGATTTCATCCATCCCTAAACATAAGCCATAAAGACAACACATTGGTTATTATATCTCCGTGCATTTAATAAGGAAAGAATGAATGGAAAATAATATAATCAAACTTGAACATGTATATCTTCCGAGACAAAAAATTAAATGCATTCAAAGAATTTGTTTAAGAACAATCTCGGGGGAATTCAATGAAATAAGATTCAATCAAATTCCTATGAATTTTGTATTTCATATTCTAAAAAGAGTAGCATTGTATGATTTCTTTGCTTTTGTTACACCACAATTTAAATCACATGTCCCTTAAGTGAAGATAGTCTGCAAAACCAGATGAAGAGATCCTTACAACTTTAAAATCCAAGAGAAAAATCGAAATCATTAAAGAAGAAAAGGAATAGAAAATTTGACCTTGAAATAATAGTGCATTCCAACAAACAATAAATTGGGCTGCTTAACAGTAAACCAATAAAACAGTGTACTATTTAGACCTCCACGACTACCATTTTCTTAGCATCATGATTTCTACCAAATAGTATAATATTTGTGGTTTTTTTCTTAAATTTTACTCCATAATCTCATTTACTAATTGGAGATAAGGCTTTATTTATAAAACTTCTTTTAAGTGATGTCAGATTATATAATTTTACTTACTTTTAGGCCTCTTGCCCTCATAGGAGATCCATCACAATCACTCACCACTCCCCTTAGGACCAAATGTGATGATCTAAGTTTAAATTAATAATAATAATCACGATTAGAATAGTTGATTGTGATACAAATTATAACAAGTTTAAAAATAACAAAAACTTAGAAATATGGTCATTGCATTGCAAGTCATTGAGTAAAATGACTTTAGGCAAGTAATTGTCTAACTAAACGTGACCGAAAGTACGAAACACTTACGGGTGTTTTACCAAACCCTAAAGAATGAATTGACTATAAAACCAAGTCAGTTAAAATTAAAATGTAAAAGTGATGCAAATTAGAAGTTAAACTTGGCTTTCGATTTTAGAAAGTTGAAAGTGGGTGTTATAATGCTCAGGCTTGTGGAGCATAAACAAGTAATATGGACATGTTATGACATAGTTTCGCTATTGAAGCAATAAAAAAAAAATATTGATCAATGAGACATCAACATGTGGCCTAGATTAATTAAAATAGTTAATTAATTTTGCACGAAAGCTTTTTTTCTTAAACAGTGATGACAAAATAGAAAAAAATGCCAAGAAACTTTGAGCTAGGGCTAAGTGCGTGTTTATGGATATTGTGGACTCAGAATTGTAAGTCGAATAACCATTCTTGTGATTGGCCAGAGGAAGGAAAGTTACATGCAAAAGATCTTTAGGAAGAACTAAATTGGCCATTCTCTAACCAAGTTGTGAGCCAAAAAAAAAAACCATTCATCTCTTTACTGGAAATATACATAAATTGAAGAGTAAAATTGTGAATTGAAGAGCAAAAATTGTATGCAAATCTAAATTAACATTAATAATATAATAAACCTAATAAAAAAAAGAAATCAAAGTTAAAAAATCTAATTTTAGTGGAAATTATGGTGAGGAGGAGAGAGAAGAAAGACGAGAGAATAGAGAAGGGAAAAAGAGAAAAAGAGGAGAAAAATTAAACGATTCATCGAGCTTTGACAAAAGTATTCAACGCAAAAGGTTCTTAATGTTTAGAAGAATGTTTTTGTATAAGAATCTCGAAACAAATCTGAGATATCGGGTACGTTTCTCCAAACTCCATCTGTTTACGAATAAATGGTATATAAATATGTTTTGCTATTAGGATAACATATTAGGTTGTCTGGAATGAATTGGAAATGGATATTTGGTTAAAAATAATCAGAAAATTGATTGTGAATCAAAGAAAATCCAATTTTTACCCTCTCGGGCGGTATCACGCTACTGCTACAATGCTCAAGATCTGTAAGAATATAGAGCTTAAGCACTGCAATGCTCTAAAAGAGTGCTCCAACACTCAATACAACTTATTGGGCAATATCTGGGCACTGTAGTGCCTAGACAATGCTATAGGATTTGCTACAACAACTCATTCGACTTACATTTTTAATACATTTTGAAAGCCTTTTTGTCCCTTCTTTTGTTATTGTTTGGAACATGATTATAGAACATCTAATTAGAGGTATTGATATAATTTATTTCACAAATTCATTAAATAACATAAGTTGTGTGGTTCATATTACATGCAACATCAGTATGAATATTTATGATAGAGTTGCTGGAATGCTTTAGCATTCCATCTTGTGACACCTAAGCATTGTTTATGGAAGAATACAAAGGTGTGGTGGGGTTTGTGCCACAACATTGGTGTAAACTTAGAAATACTTAAATTATTTCATAAAGACGATGAAACAAGATATCAAATAAATACCACGAACAATTAGATTTGTGTCCATATCACATATATATGTGATGATTAGAATTTTTACATGCATCATGAGACTCAATGGAAGATGATAAAATGATCTTCATGTGTATTGGCATTACATGATGTACTGGTGTGCACTTGACATAGTATTGTATGTTCATGCATAATAATTGTATAATGGGCACATGGATGACAATTTGACTAACATGTTGGAGTGTAGTTACTTTGTATGTTCATGCACTTGACATAGTATTGTATGTTCATTACTCAAGTTGATTACGATCTATGTTGCTAGAAAATACTCGTTGGAACTATAAGAACCCAGTGATATCTTTTCTTTTCTAATTGTGATCATTCACGGTTCAAATGAGGATCATCCTACTGCTTTGCAAATCCTCAAAAGGTAATGGGCCTCTGAGCCACGTGATGGGACTGAAATCTAGAGTGTGTGGTGACTATCCCGCATGTTATGTGTTCACATTAAAATTAACATCAGAACATGCTATATGATAGATGTTTATAGCAACATAAACATGAGCACGTGTTGATATGAATGATAATATATTTGAAATTCATTGGATGTATTTGCATATATATTACATATATATAAGTATATAGACATTAGAATCTACGTGGTATTATACTTCAAAGATTGGATAATTGCTTTACATGTCCATTTGCATAGTTTATGCACATAGATAGATGCACAATAGAATCTACCTTGCATAGTTTATGCACATAGATAGATGCACAATAGAATCTACCTTGGAATAATTCAATCTAAGTTGTTATGATTGCATTTGTTGATTTTTATTACATAGACAATAATATAGGCAGATTACATATCAATCTATCTAGAAATTAGTGCAATTAGAGTAGATAATTGCACTGAGTGTAATATCAAAGTTAGTGTTAATTATTAAACACTAGATAAGATTAGAAGGTAACTCCAGAAACATAGTTGCTCTTATGGTTTGTGTGCATGAGATTAGTTGCACATTAAGATAGAGTTGTTATACATGACATTGATTTATTTTCCAATCATGCATTCATTACATGCATTATACACTTCTCACACATTAGAGAAGTATATGAATCATTGACACGTGGATTGTGCTAAAGTGTGAACATGAGGAACAAATTAATTTGTCATGAGCTTTGAGGATGTGAGAGCTAATCACGTGGGACGTTATACATGATTAGATAGTATATATTAGATAAAATGCCTAATAGATATGGATGCACGTGAGTGTTAACCAATGTACAATTGAGCGAAAAACAATTATTTGATAAATAATAAATTTTATAATGACGTGAGAAATAAAAACAGTAAAAGATTAATAATAAATCTAAATCTAATTGTAAATTATAAGATTAAGAAAGATATTAAACAAAATAATAAAATATTAAAATATTAGTTATAGTGAAGTTTACCTTGCTGGACTTTATAAAAGCTCATTATACAGTCGCTCTCTATTTTTCTCGTTTTGGAGGCTGTAACTTTGCAGATACAAGCAAAGGTAAATAATCAATGGTTTGATGGGTTCATCATAGTATCAGTGTAAAGTTTATTCTGTTAGATTCAATAAAAATAACCAGAGTAATTAAATCTAGAATAAATTCACAAATCTGAAAAGAGCGAGAGCCCTCTTGATCGAAACGTTAGAAATTCTACAAGTAAATCGTTAAAGCTAGAAGGACATACCCGGATCCATTGATTGAATGCAAAATACCGTAGATCGGGTACGTAGATCTTCCGATTCGTCAATCGCCCTCTCTAATGTCTCTCTAGAATGATGGTGGTTCTAAGGAGGCAAAGAGTTCAATTATGAATTGGGGACCATAACTCTATATTAAACTTAATTGAGTAATTTACCAGTTTGCCCATCACAAATTGATAAATTACCCCTGGTGTCTCTACACATAATATAACCATATTATATTTAATATACTCCAAAATCCGTTGAAACTATATTAAATCACTTTAATATGGACTTAAACTTGATGATAACATAATGTATAATTTATAGTTTAACAATTTAGATCCAACTAAAATTATAAATCCTTATAATTCTAACAATCTCCCACTTGGATCAAATTACAAACTAATCAATTACACATTATAACCTTATCCTTATGATATCAAATTTTGTTATCATCTAAACAGAGTATACTCAAACAATCTCGTCCATCAATTATATCAAATGCAGGACCAAAACGGCTTTCGTTACATTTATCGTAACTAAACCTATCAATGATCACAAACACCAACATAACCAAATAACACAGATCAAATATGGATGTGTAGCATGAAAATTACATGTAATGTGATTTAACATGCCTATTTCCAACTGGTCCAACCAAAACTTTATTGAGATAATTAAAACTCAAATACCACAGTGAATTAAATGAATACCTCATAAAACGAATACTGCAGTAACCAAAATATTCATTACAAATATCTATAGAATAGAATCACATAAAAACAAATGACAGACTCCCACTAAACCTCAATATCTCCAAGAGATACAACCCCCATATGAGCAACATGCTCGTGAAAGACCTTGGGCCGTAATCCCTTGTTTAGCGGATCCGCATTCATGAAGTCTGTTCCAATGTGATCTATAGATATTTGACCACTCTGAACTCTTTCCTTCACAACAAGAAACTTGATGTCTACAAACTTAGACTTTGAGAAGCTCCTGTTGTTGTTTGAGAACATCATAGCTGACTGATTGTCACATAAAATCCGAAGTGGTCTTTTAATATCATTCGAGATTCGCAATCCTGTGACAAAGTTACTCAGCTATAATGCCTGATTAGATACCTCATAACATGCTATAAACTCAGCTGCCATAGTAGAAGAGGCCGTAAGTCTCTGTTTGGCACTCTTCCAGGAGATAGCTCCTCCAGCTAAAAGGAAAATATAGCCCGATGTTGACTTCAAGTCATCTTGGCATCCAGCAAAATCAGAATCAGTATACCCAATGATCTCGAGCTGATCTGATTTCTTGTATGTGAGCATGTACTCTTTAGTTCTCTGTAAGTATCTGAGTACCCTTTTTACAGCTTTCCAATGATCCAATCCAGGATTACTCAAGTATCTACCCAACATGCCAACTATGTACGCAATATCCGGACGCGTGCATACTTGAGCATACATTAAGCTTCCTACTGCCGAAGCATAAGGAATCTTTTGCATTTCTTTGACTTTAAAATCACTTGAAGGACATTGACTTTTATTTATTTTATCTCCTTTGGCAACAGGGGTATCTCCTGGTTTACATTCTAGCATGCCAAATCTTTTTAAAACCTTCTCGATATAGCTCTTTTGTGATAATCCAAGTATACCTCGACAACGATCTCGGTATATTTGGATTCCTAATACAAAAGAGGCGTCACCAAGATCTTTCATTTTAAATTTCTTTGAAAGAAATTTCTTGGTGTCGTGCAACAAGCCTATATCATTGCATGCTAATAATATGTCATCAACATATAAAACCAGAAACATCATTTTATTCCCACTAAATTTGTGGTATACACAATCATCAATTTTATTTGCCTCAAAACTATATGAGGTGACTGCTTGATGAAATTTGTAATACCATTGACGGAAAGCTTGTTTTAGCCCGTAGATGGATTTCTTTAATTTGCAAACTAAGTCATTTGAGTTATTCGAATTAAAGAACTCGGGTTGCACCATATAGATCGTTTCATCAATGTCACCATTGAGAAATATCGCCTTTACATCCATCTGATGTAGCTCTAAATCAAAATGAGCTAGTAGTGCCATTATAGTTCTAAAGGAAACTTTTGTAGATACCAGAGAGAAAGTTTCCTTATAGTCGATGCCTTCTCTTTGAGTAAAACCCTTAGCAACAAGACGTGCTTTGAATCTCTCAATGTTACCTTTTGAATCCCTTTTGGATTTAAAAGTCCATTTACAACCGACGGGTTTCAAACCTGCAAGTAACGGGACGAGATCCCAAACGTCATTTTCCTTCATGGACTTTAACTACTCATTCATGGCATCAGTCCACTTTTGAGAATCAGAACTGTTAATGGCTTAGTTGAAAGTGACAGGGTCATCTTCCACCTCACCGAGTTCCTCATGTTCTTGTAGGAATACGATGTAATCATCCGAAATCGTACTTCTTCTCTCTCTAGTGGACCTCTTTAATGGCATATTTTCTTGAGGCTGTTGAGTTTGTTCTTCGGGAATGACTTTCTGAAGAGGTTCAGGAAGTGATTCAACATTGTCTTTTTCATTATCCACTTGATCGAAGTCAAGGGAAACCAAAGGAAGAGGAACAACTTCTTCCTTAAAGACAATGTCTTCCTGATCTCCCCTCACAAACTCTACATCCTCAAAAATCAGGCATTTCCCGTTTCAAAGAATGTCTTTACAGTGGGATCATAAAATTTGTACCCCCTTGACCGTTCAAGATACCCTACAAAATAACAACTAACAGTCCTAAAGTCCAGTTTCTTTTCATTGGGCCTATAAGGTCTTGCCTCAGCGGGACACCCCCACACGTGTAAGTGTTTAAGAATGGGTTTTCGCCCCATCCAACACTCATGTGGGGTTTTGTTAGCCGTCGCCTTAGTAGGTACCCTGTGAAGGATATAAGCTGCGGTCTTTAGTGCTTCACCCTAGAGGGATTCTGGTAAGGTCGAATTAGCAATCATGCTCCTTACCATGTCCTTAAACGTTCTGTTCCGTCTTTCAGCAACACCATTCATGTTGGGCGAACCCAGCATGGTGTAGTGAGGAACAATACCACACTCCTCTAGGTATTTAGCAAATGGTCATGGACGTTGTTCACCTGACCCGTCATACCGACCATAGTATTCACCACCACGATCAGATCTGACAACCTTAATCCTTTTGTCAAGCTGATTTTCCACCTCAGCTTTAAAGGCTTTGAACACGTCAAAAGATTGAGACTTCTCATGAATGAGATATAGGTAGTCATAAAGCGAGTAATCGTCAATGAATGATATGAAATAATGTTGACCATTCCAAGATGCCGTAGGGAAAGGTCCACATATATCTGTATGTATCAATTCAAGGACTTCTGAAGCTCGGTTAGCTTCTAATCTCCTTACACTTGTTTGTTTCCCTTTAATACAACTGACACAAACCTTGAAGTCAGTCATATCAAGAGGGCCCAAAATTTCGTCTGACATAAGCTTTTCAATTCTCTTTTGAGAGATGTGACCTAAACGCTTGTGCCATAACGAAGCTGAATCATTATTAGTTAATTTACATTTTGTACCTCTTGAATCAGTATGCAAGGTTTCATTAAATGAAACTATGGTTTCTAGCATATATAGATTGTCAAAAACAGATAAAAATCTAGAACTCATTTTATTTGAATTTTATGATAAACTGAATTTTCCATTTCCAAATGAACAAGAATAACCAAATTTGTCCAATGCAGAAATGGAAATTAAATTCCGTCTGAAAGACGGTACAACAAAAGTATCATTTAAATCTAAAAATTGTCCAGATTTTAATAACAATCTAAAATATCTGATAGCTTCAACTTCAACTGATTTGTCATCGCCCACAAAGATGAATCTTTCAGCATCATTCTGCTTTCGGCAACTCAGGCAACCCTGTATAGATGTACTAATGTGAGTGGTAGCACCCAAATCTAACCACCACATATGTCTAGATACAGAAACCAAATTAACCTCAGAACAAACAAGGTTGAGAAGTGTACCTTTCTTCACGCGCCATGCGTGATACTTGGCACAATTTTTCTTTTGGTGCCCTTCTCCATTACAGAAGAAACAACTGAAGCCCTTAGACTTCTTTTGTTTCAACTTAGAAGAAGCACCAACAGCTTTCTTCTTCCTTTTCTTTCCTTTATCTTTGGAAGATGATGCCAAATGAGCACTTTCTGTCCGATCATGTTTAATCCTCTCTTCCTCTTGGACACAATGATATATTAATTTATTAAGTGTCCACTTATCTTTCTGGTAGTTATAACTGATCTTAAACTGCCCAAACTGAGGAGGAAGAGAAATCAAGACTAAGTGAACAAGCATGTCTTCTGACAGCTCTAACTTAAGTTCCTTAAGTCTTGAAGCAAGATGAGACATTTCCATTATGTACTCCCTAATATTCCCCTTTCCATTATACTTGAGTGAGATAAGCTTAGCTAAAAGCGTACTTGTCTCAGCCTTCCGTTTTTCTCAAAACGTTTCTCAAGTTCTTTGAGGAATGTTTTGGCATTAGTGTCTTCCGACATATTGCCCCGAAATGCTTCTGGAATGGCGCGCTTCATGATCATTAGACTTACACGATTCGAACGCTCCCACTTTTCTAGCTCCCTTTTATCATCAAGGGTACTTGATGCTGAAAGAGGTAGGAAGCGTGCGACCCTAAGTGCAATGTCAAGATCCATGCACCCGAGAACAATCATAACGTTCTCTTTCCAGACTTTATAGTTGGTCTCGTTAAGCATAAGAACTGCATTAACGTTACCCATTATACTTGAGATGTTAACTGTAACAACAGAGAAAATGAAACAACATTAGCTCACGAATTAATATGCATATACATGACAATGATATAACTTAAAATGTAGTGCATCCATCAACAAGAAACCGGCACAACATTAAAACTTAGTCTTTTGACTAAAAGTGTTAACTTGTAATTGGTAACTTGGTCCAGTATATAAACATTGACAATAAGACCTGTCAAACAATGAACTCATCGTTGGACAAGTTTAATGTTCACATGGCAGCCTAATAATTGTCACATGTTTTAATACTGCTAACAAGCCATGCAACTGTACAAACATCAACTTTCCTTTGGGCCGATCGAAATTCATACAATGTCATGTCTCATGTCCAACATATAAAAATAGGATAATTAAAGCAAGAGAGGCTAAGTTTATAGCATGTTATCCAACCATCCTATTTTACAATGTAAGACTTCGTAAAATTGCACCAAAAAAGAGTTAAGAAAATTCATATACATACATATTCAAAGGATAGGCAACCATATTAGTCAATCAGTAAACCAAAGGATCAACCAACTTAAAATGGAAGGTTCAAATCGGCTAAAACTAGGCAAAAAACAGGGCGAACCGAGCCCTGAATTGTCCAGAAACAATCATTAAAAAGACCCAAAATAGCCAAACCAAAGTGAACCAGGGCCCATTTAACCAAATGGATCGGCTCAATTTTTTTTTTTTGCCAGACTGAACCAAACCGGACCGAACCGAACCAAACCAGACCGAACTAAACCGGTTCAACCCAAACCGAATCGGTCTGGGTCGAACCAACCAAAAAATGGTTCAAACCGTAACTGAACCGAGTTTGTTTGGTCCGAGTGGGTCCGAACCCAAATGGTTTGGTCCGATTTGGACCAAACCTAACCCAATCAGATTGAATCGTCTCAAACCACCGGAGAGGGGCTGCGAACCAGCAATGAAAATCGCCGGAATCTCACCAATTCCGGCAGATTTTCACCCCTAAATTGTCCAATTTATCAAAATAATGATAGATCGGGCAATAATCCTTAACGTGCATCAACAAAAAACTCATTTTAAGGCATCAAAACATGCATACTAGCGGAATTAGATGCAAAATTATAGCCCTAAAAAATAATTCCGAAAATTTAAAAAATTGATGTTTTTTCGAATTTCAAGCCAAAAAAAATCGATTACTTGTAGTCTAACGTAACCGGCTCTGATACCAATTGTTAGATTCAATAAAAATAACCAGAGTAATTAAATCTAGAATAAATTCACAAATCTGAAAAGAGCGAGAGCCCTCTTGATCGATACGTTAGAAATTCTACAAGTAAATCGTTAAAGTTAGAAGGACATACCCGGATCCATTGATTGAATACAAAATACCGTAGATCGGGTACGTAGATCTTCCGATTCGTCAATCGCCCTCTCTAATGTCCCTCTAGAATGATGGTGGTTCTAAGGAGGCAAAGAGTTCAATTATGAATTGAGGACCATAATCCTATATTAAACCTAATTGGGTAATTTACCAGTTTGCCCATCACAAATTGATAAATTATCCCTGGTGTCTCTACACATAATATAACCATATTATATTTAATATACTCCAAAATCCGTTGAAACTATATTAAATCACTTTAGTATGGACTTAAACTTGATGATAACATAATGTATAATTTATAGTTTAACAATTTAGATCCAACTAGAATTATAAATGTACTCTTTTACATAGTTCATATGATAATATGACCCATAGTCTATATTATATTTGAGATAGAGTCTTGTATATAATAAGACTCTTATATATTATATGTGGGCGGGATGTGGTTCTATTTTATCATAGCCTTATAGATTTCCGTTGCATGGTGTAATTTTAGTTTATAACACAATTATTTATTTTTTTATAAATTTGTATGCTCAAGATGCACGTTTTGACTCATGAGCGTGATGGTTCCTACTTTAGAACACTGGGTGACCTCGAGCGAATGTGATATTATGACTGAATTGTAAGTGTTAGACGTTCAATTTGCTCTCCACCCACTTCGAGAATCTAGAAGTTGGGACCTAGGGGGGCTTGGCCCTTGCACCTATTATCCTCGTCACCCAAAATTTTGGTTGAACTTTGACGAAGATGTCATTTATAACATTATGATCTCTACTAAATAATATAATGTTATCCATTTTAGACTTGAGCCTATTAGATATGATTTAATAATATATAGTGGATCTATATATATATAATTTGTGGATTATACAATATGATTATCATATTATATAAGTCTCATTAAAAGTAGTTGAATAAAAATTAAAGTTTTGGACTTTAGAGTATATAAAATAATATGAGATAAGTCTGAGAGGCTCAATACAAATGTAGATACAGAGGTGTCATTACTATTTTTATGATGGGCAGAACAATAATTACACAAATAAAAATAGAGTTATGGTCCCCAAATCATAAACATCTATTTTCATTCTCACTTTAGTTTCCATCGCCTAGAGAGATATTTAGGTGAAGTGATTATTGAAATGGTAGATCCTTGTATCAAACTTGCTTCTCTACCCATTACTTCAATGAATGTAAGTATATTTTTCTATTCTCTTGATAATTTGACGTAGAATGATTTTGGGAAATAAATAATATAGATTTGGTTTATAGAACTTGGGCATTTCAAAGTTCTAACAAGGTCTACGTTATTTTATATTACTTAAAGATTAGACTGTGCTCATGAATTATTGTTCGGGTCGCATAATTTTATTTATTCTTGAACCTCTTGTCGCACGACTATTGTCCCCATTTTTGTACGGAGAGAATAGGAGAAAGATACGACATGGTTCACGCATAACTACTCTGCCATGACTAAATTATGCACATTTAATGACTGATATGATAATCATGTGCCATAGACTAAATTATGCACATTTAATGAATGATATGATAATCATGTAATCATAAATTGACAGGTCAAAAAGAAACTACATCTTTTAGACGACCCATTTTGGCTTCTTGAGAAGCCCTCCAAGATAAAGTTTATACGAGGAAACGAAAAAGGCGTCAGATAAACCACCGATGAAAATAAAGCAAGAACCTTTTCGTCCCCTTCAAGACTATTCCAGCGTGGAGTATGAAGCTACAAAGAAGACGATTGTGAAAAGGCCAAAAATTTAGGGAAATTACCAAAAACGACCACAAGTTAAGGATTTTTTTCGATTTCAACGACAGACAAATTTTTTTAACAATTCAAACCACAGTGTATCGAAAATGTGACAAAAAAGACCACGCCGGACGGACGCTTAAAACCACCGTCCGTCCGGGTACTGTTCACGTGAACAGTATCTGGACGGATGCAAAAAATAGAGTCCGTCCGGGTACTGTTCACGTGAACAGTACCCAGTTTATGTTTGTTTTTTTTCCGTTTTATAAATTAATTTTTAAAAAATACTAAACGATATTGAATTTACTTAAAATTTTTATCACATATTCACCACGTTATGAGAAGATAATCTGAAAATTTTCGTGATTTTACAATACTTATATGATTTATTATAATTTTTTTACGTATGTTTTATAAAATAATTTACTAAAATTACAATAAATCGTACAAGTGTTGGAAAATCACGAAAAGTTTCAGATTATTTTCTCATAACGTGGTAAATATGTGATAAAAATTTTAAGTCAATCCAATATCTTTTAGTATTTTTTAAAAATTAATTTATAAAACGAAAAAAAAAAAACAAACATAGCACCCGGACGGACGCTAAAAATAGAGTCCGTCCGGGTACTGTTCACGTGAACAGTACCTGGACGGACGGTGGTTTTAAGCGTTCGTCCGGCGTGGTTGTTTTTGTCACATTTTCGATACGTTGTGGTTTGAATTGTTAAAAAAATTTGTTTGTGGTTGGAATCGAAAAAAATACTTAGTTTGGGGTCGTTTTTGGTAATTTCCCAAAAATTTCTATTTTGGCAATTATCCGTCCATTTAGGAGAGAGAAAACAAAACTACATCACTGTCTTGTGCTTCTATAATTAAACTTCCATTTCTCAGATAAATTATAATGCAAACGTTTGAAGAATTTTACATGTATCTCAGAACAGTGAGTCCAAATCCAATTCCAAGAAAAGTTGCAATGGAAATTCCGAAAATACCTGCTAAAATTGCAGGCACAACCAAGGAGCTCCACCCTTTGGCAGTGGCCATTCCACAGGCCGTCGTAGGACCTCCAACATTGGCATTCGAAGCTATAAGCAGCAACTTAAGATCAAAGCCGAAGAGCTTTCCTAATCCAAGAATCACTGCAAGATGAACACCAACTTGAACTATAGCAAACACCAAGATGCTTGGTGCAGAATGGATGACATTCCATATGCTCCCACTTGCTCCCACCACAGTGAAAAATACCTGTTTCAAGACAGACTTTTGAGATATAAAGAATGAATTACGGTAAAGCAAGTACTGGAGAAGAGCACATTGCTTATTTCAAATTCTGAAAAGCAGATTCCTCCTCAGTAGACTAGATAAAAGCATTGTGCTTAAGTAGGTTTGTGCCTTTGTGGGCGGTTTTGCGAGTATGCCATAACCTCGGATGACTTTGCGATAGTACCCAGTTAACCCCAAAAACCCCACACAGTTGCTTAATACTGGTAGGGCTAGACCATTGAACCATGGCGTCAATTTTAGCAGGATCCGCTTCTACGGCTTTGTTGGAGACAATGTGGCCCAAGTAAGCCATAGAGAATTGACCAAAAGACCACTTTGACCCCTTAGCAAACAAACGGTGCTGAGGAAGGAGTAATACATGTTGTAGGTGCTGGCCATGAGACTCACTATCGGGTCTGTAGGTTAATATATCATAGAAAAAGACAAGGATAAAGCTCCGTAGATAAGCTCTAAAAGTATCATTCATCAGGGACTAAAATGTCGTCGGAGCATTTGTTAAGCCAAAGATCATAACCTTAAACTCATATTAGCCCTGGTGTGTTTTAAAAGCATTCATATATCAGTCAAAACCAAATACACAAACCTGGTGATATTCTTCATGCAGATCTAGTTTAAAAAAACTCTAGATCCAGGTAATTTTGAGGGCATTTAATTGGCGATAGTCGACACAAAAATGCCACTAGCCATCTTTCTTATTGACGAGCAAGACTGATGAAGCGAAAGAATTGCTTCTAAAGGTAATGATGCCATCATCTAACGTCTCGAATATTAATCGCTCGATCTCTGATTGTTGAACAAAAGGCAACGATATGGTTGAATTTTAAAAGGCTTAGCATCTGCAATCAAAGGAATCTTGTGATCGTGAGAACTATTAGCATATATATTTACACAACTTTTTACTGTTCAGTTTAGTTAGCTAAACTTTAGTTTACAATTTAGTTCCTGTCACTTCCATTCATTTATTACTTCTCTGTATATTTGTAAGGACGGTATAGGAAAATCAAATCAGCTTCTTTGTTGCTTCTTCTTCTTCTTCTCTCTGGATGCTCTCTGTTTCTTCTTTTCTCTGTTCATTGCTTCTGGCAATTTTCTATCTAAAAACTTAACGTGGTATTAGAGCTATTTTGGATGGCATCCCCTAGCTCCACAGTTCCTTCATCTCCCTCCTCACCCTCCCTTACTCAAGCTTCCTCTCTTCCCCCTTTTCCATCCATGAACCAAGTCCTTACAGTCAAATTAAACAACCGCAACTACTTAGTGTGGAAGGCTCAGATCCTCCAAGTAGTCACTGCCAACGGCATTCGTCATATTCTGGATGGCACTACTCCACAACCTCCAGAATTTCTGGACTCAACCTCACACCAAATAAACCCTGACTATACACTTTGGAACCGGTATAACAGCCTCATTATTAGCTGGCTTTTCTCTTCTCTCTCCGAAGAATTCCTTCCCCAGATTGTGGCTCTCACCACGGCCAATGAAATCTGGACCGTTCTTGCCAAGATTTTTGCGTCGTCCTCCCTGGCGCGAATTAGCGATCTGCGCTCGCAGCTCCAATCCCTCACCAAAGATGGACTCTCGGCTGCCGCGTACACTCAGAAGCTCACGAGCCTCTGTAACACCCTCGCCGCCATCGGCGAACCCATCTCTCCCAAAGACCGGATGCTATACTTTCTCTGCGGCCTCGGTTCGGATTACAACCATTCGTCACTGCCATCTCCACCCGATCGGAACAACCGTCTCTGGAAGAGGTTCAAAGTATGCTCCAAAGCTACGACTTCCGCCTGGAGAAACAAAACCAGAGCTTTTCCCTTCCGACGCCGGCGCAACTCCAGGCGAACGTCGCCTTTCCGAACACATTTCGCCCCTCCTGGAACCCTCGGCCTGTTTTTCGCCCTCCTGCCATCAGTTCTTTCCCCAGCCGAACCGGTCCTCATAACTCTTCTTCAGCAGGCCCAGGACGTCCTCGGCCCACCCACCAATCTAAGTCTCATTGCCAAATCTGTGGAAAATTGGGCCATTCAGCCCTTAAGTGTTACCATTTGCAGTCAGCAGCCCAGTTAGCCCATCACCCACCCCTAGCCCAAGCAAACTTCACAGGCTTCTCCTCTGACCCAGCCCAACTGTCCTACTCTTATTCCCCTGCTGCCACCCTACCCGAACCCAATCCCCATAACCCGCCCAACCGTCTAATATCCCACCCGTCTCCCCGCTTGCAGACCCGAAACCCTGCGTTCCTAGATTCCACCGGCATTCTTCCCCTTCCTTCTTCTCCGTCGCCGACCACCTCTTGGATTATGGACTCTGGCGCCACCGATCATTTCACGCCACAGTCCGAGCTCCTCCAACAACTTCAACCCCTCCCTGAATCTTCTCACGTTGCAACCGCCGCAGGTACATCTGTCCCCCTTTCTTGTTCTGGTGTTGTTGTTCTCCCGGCCTCTGGTCGGTCTCTCTCTTTATCAAATGTCTATCACAGCCCATTTTTTCGTCATAATCTATTAAGCTTTTCTAAATTATGTCAACAAAATTCTGTTTTCGTTGAATTCCACCCTACGTGTTTCTTTGTCAAGGATCGGAATTCTCACACAATTCTGCTACGTGGTTCGCTCCATGACGGCCTTTATCGCACGCCCTCCTTGACTCTGCTTTTGTCGCCTCCTGCTCGGCCTCCTCCACAGCCGACAGCCCCTCCCGTTTTGTCCCTCGCTGCCACCCACAGTGAAGCTTCCCCCACTATTTTGGATCCATCTTGGCATCTTCGCTTGGGTCATCCGTCATTTTTTGTATTGCAGCGAGTTCTCAAATTGTGTAATTTAAATTCTGCTAAAGATGATCATCAAGTTTGTACTTCCTGCCAAATGAGCAAAAGTCATCAATTACCCTTTCAGCACTCTCAGTCTCATGCACAATTTCCTTTTGATCTCATTCACACTGATGTTTGGGGTCCCTCTCCGATAAAATCTGTCACTGGTGCACGATATTTTCTTCTCTTTGTAGATGATTGTACTCGCTTCACATGGATCTTTCCTTTAAAATTAATGAGCGAAGTTTATTGCACTTTTGCAAATTTCTATCAATTCGTCAATACTCAATTTGGTACTAAAATCAAAATCGTCCAATCTGACTGGGGCGGCGAATTCCAGTTCCTCTGTTCCAATCCCTTGGCATTCAATATCGAATTTCGTGTCCGTATACTCCAAATCAAAACGGTCGAGTCGAAAGAAAAAATAGACATGTAGTTGAAACTGGACTCGCTCTCTTGTTCCACTCCTCAGTTCCCCAACACTTCTGGACTTATGCTTTCATCACGGCTACTTCCTTGATCAATTTACTTCCCACCCCTGTACTCTGTCACAAGTCACCTTTTGAGTGCTTGTTCAACAAGATTCCCGAGTACACATCTCTACGTGTCTTTGGCTGTCTCTGTTTTCCATTTCTTCGGCCTTTCAATCAACATAAACTTCAACCTAGATCTCTTCTATGCGTGTTTTTGGCCCCAGTCCTCAACACAAAGGTTACATCTGCTTAGAGCCAAAATCCTACAAAATTTATATATCTCGTCATGTCAAATTCGTGGAATCTCAATTTCCATTCTCTGCAATTCACAAACCTGTGTCTGATGCTTCTCCCTTCAGCCTACCCATTCCCTACCTTCCTCACCCCCACCTCCCACCACTCCGCTTGAAACAACCTCATCTCTTCCCTTAGTACCCTTTGCCTCCCCCTCTCCTACAGATTCCCATTTTTCACACCTTCACACCCTCCCTTCCCCATTACCCGAAACCATACCCACTCAAATCCTCACCCAACCTGCTCACAACACTCACCCTATGACGACTCGTTCCAAAGCAGGTATTTTTAAGCCAAAAGCTCTTCTCATTGAGCCCACTCTTGAACCCACAACCTTTAGTCAAGCTGTCAAATTCCCTCACTGGCTTAATGCCATGAAAGAGGAAATCACAGCCCTTCAAGAAAATAACACCTGGTCTTTAGTTCCCCTCCCACATGGTGCAAAAATAATAGGCTGCAAATGGGTCTTCAAGACCAAATTGAACTCCGATGGGACCGTCTCTCGGTTTAAGGCTCGTCTTGTAGCCAAAGGGTATCAACAGACAGAAGGTATTGATTATGATGAAATTTTCAGTCCGGTTGTCAAATCGACCTCAATTCGGACAGTACTCTCCTTGGCTATCTCTTTTCGCTGGGTTATCAAACAGCTAGATATTAGTAATGCCTTCCTACATGGCGATTTGACCGAGCACGTGTACATGCAACAACCTCCAGGCTTCATTGACTCCAATTCCCCATCGGCTGTATGTTTCTTACATAAAGCTCTCTATGGGCTAAAACAGTCTCCCAGAGCTTGGTACACTAAGTTATACACTGCCTTAATCAACTAGGGTTTCTCCGCATCTAAGTCTGACTCATCTCTTTTCATTCGTCGTTCGTCCTCGGCCATTATTGTCATGCTTGTGTACGTGGACGACATTATTCTGACTGGTGATTCCCTTACTCTTGTTGACCAGCTATTGACATATTTACATTCTCAGTTTAAAGTTCGTGACCTTGGACCGCTGTCTTATTTTCTTGGCATTTCAGTCACTAAGACAGCCACTGGTATGAATCTCTCTCAATCTCGATATAGATCTGAGCTACTTAACAGGGCAAATATGGGATCTTGCAAACCTGTTCCGACCCCCATGGTGGCTGGTCCTGTGTGTAGGATTGAGATTGTCTAAGAGGGGGGTGAATTAGACCTTTTTAAAATTCTTAATATCTCTTAAACTAACAGCAAGCAAACAATTAGTAAAAGTAGAAAGAGAGAGAAAGAAAAACAAACACAGAAGTTTTTACGTGGTTCGGCTCAACTTTGCCTACATCCACGCTTCAAGGTTCACCCCTTGAAGATCCTTAACCTTCTCCTCTCGAGAATGAACAGATCGGAATTCCGGGTTCCGATCAACTGCCTTTTACAGATTTAGATTGAACTTCCCGGGCGTCAATCCACTGCCTTTCAGATTTTACAAGTTTGAGTAAATGAATACAACAAACTATAAACTCTCAAATCAAATTCTCAAGTTTAGGAATCGAGAGATGTAGATGAAAATACAGAGTATGATAGATCACAAGTTAGGGCTCAGGAATTCAAATTCGCAAAAGTTGTATCTTTGTGCTCTAACCTTGGCTTAAATACTCTGTCTTCTGAATCGGCTTGACTTCAATGCTCCTTATCCAATAATAGAAACTTTGTTACCGTTGGAGCAGCTTTCGTACAATTTCAGGTAGCCGTTGCCGTCTGTAGTTGCAAGTCGTCGTCGCCATTAAAGTTCTGGAGTTAATGCTGAAAACGACGTCACTGTAGCTTCGCGGCTATTTTAAAATCTGGCGGAAGATCACCGGTTTAAACAGCTTCAAAACAGATTGCCACATCATCGGCATGAGTTGCTCTAAAGGTCCATCGGCATATGTATCTTCAACGCCATCGGTAGATGCAACACGAATAAGCTATCGGCAAGAGCAAGCTTTGAACTTCATCGGCATATGCATCTTGTAAATTCATCGGCAGATGTATTCTGGAAAAGTCATCGGCAGATGCACCTTGAAAGTTCATCGGCAGGAACAGCTTGAAAGCGCCATCGGCAGATACATCTCAAAAGTTATCGGCAGATGAAGGCTTTGAATTTCATCGGTAGATGCACCTTGAAAAATCTTCGGCAGATGCATCTTGAAAGTTCATCGGCTTGATGACTCCATCGGCAGATGCAAGTTGATATGTCATCGGCAGATGCAAGCTTTAGAGACCATCGGCAGATGCAGGCCTTAAGGTTATCGACAGATGCAGGCTTTAAGGCTATCGGCAGATACAAGCTTTAAGGCTATCGGCAGATGCAAGCCTTTAAAGCTATCGGCAGATGCATGCTTTAAGGCTATCGGCAGATGCAAGCCTTGCACACTTAACAAATATTATTAGAATACTAAAATACCCTTTTCAAGGGTATTTCCAAAGGATTAAAAAACAGATGTATAATTCAATATTCTCATACTTTTAAACATAATCAACATAATCAAATTATTTACTTATCATTCAAAAACATCATCAAAAACATATTTAGACTTAAACTCTATTTAAGTCAACACTGTGCTATCTCTTAAATCTGAGACACCTTTACCTGATGGTTTCTTATACCGAAGCATAGTTGGTGGTCTTCAGTACTGCTGCCTTACACGCCCGGATATTGCCTTTGCTGTAAACAAGGTATCACAGTTTATGCATGCTCCCTCAGATACTCACTGGCAAGCGGTCAAACGAATTCTAAGATATCTCAAAGGTACACTTTCACTTGGTATTTCCTTCTCCCCATCGACTTCACTTGCCTTGATGTGTTATACGGATGCAGATTGGGCCTCTTGCTCAGACTACCGCAAAAGCACCAGTGGCTTCTGTATCTTTCTCGGTGCAAATCTCATCTCTTGGTCATCTACCAAACAGAAAGTGGTATCGCGATCTAGCACCAAATCTGAGTACCTCAGCGTTGCGAATGGAGCAACAGAAGGCTTATGACTCCAGTCCCTACTAAAGGAACTCGGTATCATTTCTCCTACCGTACCTCTCATTCTGTGTGATAACTTGAGTGCTACATATCTAGCTTCCAATCCTGTTTTGCACTCCAAGTCTAAACATGTGGAGATTGATTTCCATTTCGTATGGGAAAAAGTGTTACAAAAGATGCTCGTGGTCAAATTCACTCCGTCTACAAACCAATTAGCTGATGCGCTCACTAAACCTCTCCCTCCGACACTTTTCACCCGCTTCCTATCCAAGATCTTTGGTCTACGCCCTTGATCTTGAGGGGGGATATTAGCATATATATTTACACAACTTTTTACTGTTCAGTTTAGTTAGCTAAACTTTAGTTTACAATTTAGTTCCTGTCACTTCCATTCATTTATTACTTCTCTGTATATTTGTAAGGACGGTATAGGAAAATCAAATCAGCTTCTTTGTTGCTTCTTCTTCTTCTTCTCTCTGGATGCTCTCTGTTTCTTCTTTTCTCTGTTCATTGCTTCTGGCAATTTTCTATCTACAAACTTAACGAGAACAGGGCGGGGGAAGGCCTCATGAAGCTGCAAAAACATCTTGAAAATTTTCAAGTATCTGTTGGATGTGCTGTGGTGGAGCACAACTACCACTAGCCGAAGGAGCAATAATGTAGGCCAAAAATTGTTAGGATTAGACGCCCTAATCCACCTGTAACGAAAGATTCGAGAAAACCGAAAAAGAAAAACGAGAAAATAATGAACACCGAATTTTACGTGGAAACCCTAGAAAGGGAAAAAACCACGGGCAAAGGAGAGAATCACTAATATCAAAATTCGGTACAATGAGTTTTGTGACTCAAGCATCAATATATAGAGAAAACGTAAAACCCTAATATTAATATACGGGCCCAACCCGGCCCAACTAGAATTCGGGTCACACCAAATTCTAACAAACTCCACCTTGACACGAATTCCACATGAGAGATCCAACGGGCTACTCGGCCCAACCCAAAATGAATCCAGAACACTGAACTCTGACAATCTCCACCTTCAACTAAATTCCGGTGCAAGGAAACAAATCTGCAAAAATCCATTAAAAAAGCTCCTCTACCATACAGGCCCCAGATGGGCCAACTCAGCATCCGATACCGTTCAAGTTTAAGCCCCGCTTAAACTTGAGAGACTTACCTGAAAAGAAATCACATCTCCTCCTCCATGGTATCACTGAACTATCAGGATTGTCGCAACGAACTGCCTCTGAACATGTTGAAGACTCCACACAGGAATCGTTACCCTCGAACACATTCAATGCATAACCCACAGTTTCATCATATCGTCCCGGAGTATTAGCCTTCCGCATTTTTCTGCCTTTGACGATACCATTCTGATGTGAAACTGAAACTGATGATTGAACATCTGTAATAGGCTGACTCACCGGCTCTGATGTACCCTCAGATCCCAACCTGAACTTCACCTGAGAACCTGACTTCTTCCAAGTCTTCTCAACCTTTCTCCTATAAGGTGAATTCACAAACTTTACAGTCTTATTACCCATCACATTGACTGTGGAACCCACGATCTTCGCATGCATCACATATAATGAGGAGTATTTTTCTCCTCTCGCCACAATCAATGAACCTCTGGTAAGCTTCCATTTTCCATCAGGAAAAGTGCTGCCAAACCTTTCGTCGTCGAGCTTGCCAGTCGAGACCAAATTCTTGCGGGTATCCGGGATGTGCTTCACACCTCTCAAAACCAAGGTGTTGTCGATGTTGGTCTCCAAACACACATCTCCCATACCAATGGCTTTTGCAACGTTACCATTTCCCATTCTCACACTTCCAAAGTCACCCGAAGTGTAGCACGTAAAGAAATATCTCCGCGAAGTGGCATGTATTGAAGCGCCACTATCAATCACCCAACTCGTATCTTGGCAATCAGAATTTACAACATCCTCGTTGTACACACTAAAGGACTCCTCGGTGGCTTGTCTGCCTCCTCGTCTATGTCACCCTTTTCGAACATCTTTTCCTTTCCTTTGGCATTCAGATTCTCCCAAAGAAACTTGTGACAAAATCTCTTTATGTGTCCTTTCTTGCCACAATGATAACACTCAAAGTTGGCGTGTTTTCCGGACTTCCTCTGACTTCGATTTCTATTGTCCGGACCTTTACTTTGACTTCTGCCCCTATTTTCAACATTCAGAGCTGAACCATTCGATGTTTCACCAGAATCAATCTTACAAACCTCCTCGGCAAGAATACGATCCCTCACATCGGTGAATACCAGTTTAACACTTCCAACTGAGTTACTAACTGCTGCTCTCATAGGCTCCCAACTATTCAGTAAAGACGTCAACAAAATTAGGGCACGAACCTCATCCTCAAAATCAATTTCCACAGATAGCAATTGATTGACAATCGTATCGAATTCATTCAGATGTGCTGCGACAGAAGTACCATCAATCATCTTCAGATTAAAAAGCTTCTTCATAAGAAATACCTTATTATTCGCAGATGGTTTCTAGTACATATCAGATAGAGCCTTCATCAGACTCGCGGTGGTCTTCTCCTTCGCCACGTTGTGAGCAACGCTTTTAGCTAGCGTCAATCGGACAACTCCTAAAACCTTTCTATCAAGGAGATTCCATTCACCGTCTTCCATCTTCTCTGGCTTCGCACTCAGAGGAAGATGAAGATTTTTCCCGTACAAGTAATCCTTGATTTGCATTCTCCAGAATGCGAAATCTGTCCCATTGAATTTTTCAATAACGTATCCTGTGCTATCTTCGCCTGACATCGTTATTAATAATCAATGCCCAAAACAGATATTTCCAGATCAATTATTCAACCCCAATAATTAATCTCAAATATTCAAAATAAATCCTCCAAAATATTCTGAACCAAAAAAATCGTCCAACAAACAGATAATATCCCGATTAATTATTCAACCTAATAATCAATCCAAGTCCCCTGAAATTATTTCAGAACAATTAATTAGCCAAAATTAGTTCAGAATTTTCAACCCCAGAATTCCAAAATTCTCAATTTTCTCAAAAACTCACTGTCCCTGTTAAACGAAGACCAGAACCAATCGGCAGTCGGAGACCACGCAATCGCCGGAATGCTGGACGGAGATTGCGTCGGAGCTGCTCGGTGCGTTCTGAAACGAGAAGAACGGCGACGGACTCTGTCGTTAGTCAGCGCGGCTTGTTCTTTTCTTCGTGGACGGTGGATGGCGGACAGCGCGGTTTTGGTGCGCACGGTCAGCAGTGGCGGTGTAGGTCGGCGACGGCGCGGTCGGGGGCGGAGACCCTTTCTGTCGAGCGGAGACCCTTTCTGTCGGACGGCGATGGCAGCGCGGGCTCCTCCTTCTCTGTGTTCTGTTCTTCGTGGTCGTGGAAGAAGAAACAGAACGAAAAGAAAAACTTTTTCTTTTCCTTTTTTTTATTTTTTATTTCCTTGATTTCTATTTCCAACAAAAATTGCAATTTCACTTACCGAAATTACAAACCTGAAATCGATCGATACCCTTCGAATAATCAAACCCTGATTTTCGAAAACCACTTCAACCTGAAGCTCTGATACCAGTTGTTAGGATTAGACGCCCTAATCCACCTGTAACGAACGATTCGAGAAAACCGAAAAAGAAAAACGAGAAAATAATGAACACCGAATTTTACGTAGAAACCCTAGAAAGGGAAAAAACCACGGGCAGAGGAGTGAATCACTAATATCAAAATTCGGTACAATGAGTTTTGCGACTCAAGCATCAATATATAGAGAAAACGTAAAACCCTAATATTGATATACGGGCCCAACCCAGCCCAACTAGAATTCGGGTCACACCAAATTCTAACAAAAATCAGTATTCATGTCGCTGTTGAAGAGATAAATCACCCCTATTACTTTGCCAGTTCGTACCTCGCGTCTTACGGTCGACGGAATCCCTCGGTGCTTCAACAGCAACACACTGTTCGTGGAGTGCAGGGCACTTCCCTCTGATAGTTTCTTTAGCAAGCTATCTCTCACTCCATGCTACCTTGAGTTTTTTTTTCAGAAGCCCTTTTCTCTTTAACAGTAATGGATCGAAGCCATTATGGTGTGGCCCAGATCCTAACAAACTCCCCCAATGGATCATGTGTGGGCTCCGACAAACTCCCTCTTCACCAACAAAACTCAAGCTTCTCCTTTCACGTATAGGATGTTAAACATATTTTACCACTATAATGTTAAAAAAAAAATCTTTTTTTATTATGCATTCATTTTTAAAATTTTCCAAAGCTCTTGTTTTTAGAATGGAAGCTGAAAAACACAAAAGTTGAGAGCTAATTCCTCTATCGGTTAAATTATGTTTTTCAATAAAATTAATTGGATGTTTGGCTCTAATCATATAATCAACTAATTCTGCTCTAACTTTACTTTTATCAATTTAAAAATTGATAAATGATCTTTTCTATCTTTACCCAATCGTGCATATTATTTAATATCAACATTATGTCTACGAGAACACATTAATATATGACATTTAAGATGTCCAACACCTTTCCTACTAAATATGAGATACATTTTGCTTCTTTTTTCCCCCTCTATTTGATGGATCTTGGGGAAATTTTTTGTCAAGGTCTAGCCCGGTCTAAACGAAATTTTGTGGTCCAAAATCTAATTCGCTGACCTTGCACTCTTGGATCGACTTTTGATCAGCCTTCAGCCAACTAGTTTGTTTTACTACCATGGTTCTTCTACTTTAACACAACAATTTGTTAGCTAGGGACGAGGCCCTAACTCCTCACTCAAGCCGATTTGCAGGCGGACCTCTAGACCGATGTACGGGCCAGCCACTAGATAAAGCGTTTGAGAGCCGACCAAACTGTAAAAAAGGCCTTAAAAAAAGTCTAAAGTTGGCCTTGGGCTCGCCTGCAGGCCATTGGCCATTTTAAAACCTTGGCTTGCTACTGTGGAAAAATATATCTCGGTTTTTTTTAATCTTTTAAAATCGACCTCTATTTGTAAATTAGCAATGCGGTAAAGATTAATTTTTTTGGTTAATTTAAGTAGTCAATTATAAGGTAATTATATAGAGAGAATTTTAATCTGAATAAAAGATATAAAAATAGTCATACACTCCTATCCTGGGATTTTGAAGAGTTCTACATGTATTTAAGAACAGTTAAACCGAATCCAATTCCAAGAAATGTGGCAATGGCAATCCCAAAAATACCTACTAGAATTCCAGGCACAACCATGGAGCTCCACCCTTTGGCATTGGCCATTCCACAGGCTGTTGTAGGGCCTCCAACATTGGCATTTGAAGCTATAAGCAGCAACTTGAGATCAAAGCCGAAGAGCTTCCCTAAGCCAAGAATCACTGCAAGATGGACGACAATCTGAACGACCGCAAACACGAAGATGCTTGGTGCTGTGTTGATGACACTCCATATGCTTCCGCTCGCTCCCACCACCGTGAAAAATACCTGTTCCAAAACATACAAATACAAGTCCTGAGGTATGAAGAAAGTATTGAAATGAAACCAATCCAGAGTTTTTGCCGCAGATCAACTAATTTATCGAGTTTCTTGAGTTGTATGTTTGATTGTGCAGCCTTTACAATACATGATATCTTATGTAGGGGTAGGTAGATCTGTACTCTGACGGCAGTTCAAACCAGAACCGTCGATTTGTTCCAGTTTCCACCCTAATATGATCGTGACCTGTCGTAGAAGAATTGTATTCCATGGTTCAGTTCATAGTTTTGTGTGCAGAAAAACCATTAGATTCAAACCGAACCAAGATCACAATTCGACCCAAACCTTATTCAAACCCGGCCAAACCCGAACAACTCATGATTCGATTCAAACTCAGCAAAAGTTGTCCCCCATTGACTGATTGTCGGAGTTTCTATAATACCATACAATGAAATGGTATATGCAGAAGGTCCGATGAATGCTCTTTAATTCATACCAAATAAAATGAGCCTTCCAAATTGGGATATTTCTGAACTAAAAAACACTGCATGTATAAATCTGTCCCGACTGAGCCATCTTGATCAGTTTGGTACATTATGTTGTCGGTTTTTCAAAATTTTAAAAATAGGAGAGAAAACTGATAGTAAATAACATGATGCACATTAAGAAAAGTTACCTGCATTAATATCAGTGCCATGGCCTGACCAGCTGGGGCTAGATAACCACTTTGTTTAGGAAATATAGTCGACAAGGTCACGACAATTGCCGTTATTGCAGGTAGGCTACCTCCCGGAATTCCAAGATATTCAGTGAGATATGAACCACTCTTGCAAATAGCAAAGGACACAGCAATGGCTGTAGCCGTTTGTAAGACAGGAAGTTTGTTGTCGGGCTCAGACTCTTCGACCATTTCTACATAAAAAAAAATGACTGTCAAATTTGGGTGACATGCTGTAATTATGTTAATAGCAAATTTTCATTTAATCATCCTAATCTACCGGCTTTTTTTTTTATTATTTACGATGAAGGCAGATGTATTATATGACATTCAACAGAAATTAATAAGATTTCTTGGAGGTAACTAGAGAGTTACATTAAAAACTTAAAGTTAGAATGATATGTAATAAAAGTTATACGATCAAAGTGGAAAACTACATAGAAAATTCTACCTACAAATTCTACCTTCATAAAACCAAATTGTTTTATTTGGGAAAACAAACAGTAATGATAGTAGTTCCATTGTTTGGTATTAATATAATACTAGAATAACTGTTTAAAGGAAACATAGCATCAAACATACGCCTACACATGTAAGAAAAAAATGAAATCTGTAGGTAGTGCAAGATAATTTTTATAAGAAAAACAAAAAAGATCAAAGCTTTTTAGCACGTTAACAGTGCATGAGGCTTACATAGTTGTGCTGAAATCAGTAATAACAGACTACAATCTAATAAGAATCGGTTTCACTCACCAGTGGATGCTTTTATAGCTTCAGGAGGAACTTTAGATGCTAATCCAAACAATGTTGCAAAATATATAGCACAAATAACATTATCGGCAGCAATTCCAGCAGTTAAAACTGATGGTGAAACGCCTAGAGCATTAGAAATAGCAACATAATTGATAGCTGCATGATAAAAAAGTCAAATAAGTAAAATATGAATAGTGGTAGAAGAGCAAAAAAAAATTCTTTTATGAATATAAAAAATATTGGTGAAAAGAATAGTACAACTGAGGAAGGAAATTCCTCAAAAAAGAACTACTCTTTTATGCATATAAAAAATATTGGTTAAAAGAGTAATACAACGGAGGAAGAGAATTCCTAAAATTGGAAAAGGAAGTTAGTCCACTACAAGTATGGGACAGTTAAAAATAAACAAAAACGCTTAAAAAGCTAAAAGGTGGGATGACCAATTTTCTATAGCAAATCTTACACAAAAACTATGACAAAAAGGCCATGACTCATTCAAAATAAGAAAGCGTGACAAATAGCTATGACAAAAATTGAAAAAACTAATTACTTCCACCAATATAACTGCCCATGAGCGCAGCTGCAACTTTCCAGCTATCTTGGCCAAGCGATCGCATAGGCACTAGAAGATATGCCACCACAGTTCCCACAGTCGTTGCAACTGGAAAATGACAAGTGGAAAAGGAAAAATCTCATCAAGCAAAGATCAAACAGTGAGCTTAGGTTGCTAAAATCGATTGATATACATTCCATTGCTTGGTTTGTTATATGAAACTGTGACAAAGAAAACCCCCAAAGGAGAACGTATAATTTTATTTCCACAGAGAAACAAAAGTCTGAGACTTTTTGTTGATGGAAACAAAGATAAATTTTTGATGCAATAATTTGAAAGGCCTGTCAAAAAAGATCTTTGACGTGAATACCAACTTAAAAAAGAAATTAAGGCATTCTGCTATCTACATGCGAGTTATACTATTTGTTTCAAAGTATGTGAAGATGACAAACAGAAAAATTACACATCAATAATTATAGTGAACACATTTATCATACGCAAATAATGGATTCAAGGTTAAATCCGACAGAATGAAATATTTTTCAATAGCAAGATGAACTAATTTATGCATGCCAAGAAGAAGCACCTGATCCTAACAAGAAAGCCAAGAGAAGAGTTCCTGTGGACTTAATCACCCTCCGCAAATCTGCCCTATACAATAACAAAGGAATAGCCAGTGGGAGCAAATACTCCAACACAATCGAAAAGGCGGGAGCATCAGATGAAATAATCCCAAAGTTACTCAATGTGAGCCCCAACAAAGTGCTCACTAATCCACCACTCAATACACTTCCAATCTTTGTCTTCTCTGACCTTCAACCTCAAAGGAAATGTGACTCTATGAGCTGATCGGCATTTTCTCAATCTCACAAATTTCAAAAGCTTAGCTATATCTTCCACAATAACAAAGATATTATTTTCCTTCTTTATTTCCATTACTTTCTCTTGCTTCCTGATAAAAAAATAGAATGAAATAAAGTCTCGGAGAAAGAATTCACCATATACCAAACGCTCCTGTCGCCAATATGGCAGTCCAGGTGCCCCAGTGGTCCTGCGGCGAAATCAGAGGGAGAATTATTCTCGAATGGGATCGTATCTTTCCAGAACGAATCGAATTAGTGTTCTTAATAACACCGCTAGAAAGTTTCAAGTACACTTTGTCTCGTTCAGAAATTGCAGGTGACGATGCTGAAAACGATAACGCAGATTGGTCGCTGGGAAGCAATGAAGCGCCATTAGAGATCTTACTCGGAATTCCTAGCAGCGGAAAATGAAGAAAAGATAGAACCGAGGCCATAGTTTTTCGGGACCTCTCCGAGAAGATGATGAGATAGAACAAGAAGGATAACCACAACCTCTGACTGAGAGCAGGGGTTTAAATCTTCGAGTGTCCATAATTCGCGATATCTACAAGATCCTTTGGTTATCAAATATAATTGGATATATCTATCGAAAAACAATCACACACAACCACAATAATATAATTTAAAAATAAAGTTAATTAAAACTTACACAAAGATAATGTCAAACGATAAAAACTTGAGAGCGAGTTCCGAGAGGCGACAATTGAGCTTGAGAATTGCAAGAATTGAATTGAAGAGGCTTGGAAATTAGAGAGAAAGTAAACCAAGGCTCCACGGTCAAATCATTTCTATAATGTAACTTCATTAGAACGCTAATTGCTATTTTTTTTTTTTATAACAAGTAGACTCCAATTTTCTCCAGTGAAATATCCCACATAGAAAAAATGTTTGTTGTTCTTAATATTTTTGTATCAGTATTTATTAGTTTTTGAGTAAAAGTAGCATCAACTTTTTCTGAAAATTTTGAACCCAGGCTTGGTTGATGGATCTTGGAGAAAATTTTTGTCAAGGTCTAGCTCGGTCTAAACGAAATTTTGTGCTCCAAAATCTAATTAGCTAACCTTGCACTATTGGATCGACTTTTGATTAGCTTTGAGCCAACCATTTTGTTTTAGGGTAAAGTGCAATTTGGCACCTACAACTAGGTGAAATGAGCAATTTACACCGTAAACTTAAGTAAAGTACAATTTGGCCCCTACAACTAGGTGAAATGGGCAATTTACAGCGTAAACTTGAATAATAGACAAGAACAATCTTAATGTATTGATAATGGGCAATATGGCCCCTACCATCATATTTTCTATCAAAAAATAACATTTTTTCACTTATTCATTTTTTTTTTCCAAAATACCCCTCACTGGATCGAACCGGATCAGACCGGGTCAACTAATTCCACTTTTATTTATTTATATTTTTTAAATCCTATTTCTCGGAAAAGAGAAGACAGATGAATAGAATTAAAAAATAAATAAAAAACCAAAGTGCAATTAGTTGAACCGATCCAGTTCGGTTCGGTCTAGTGAGGGGCATTTTTAGGAAAAAAAAATAAACAAGTGAAAAAATATTACTTTTTGATGGAAAATATGACGGTATGGGTCATATTGCCCATTATCAATATATTAAGGTTGTTCTTGCCTATTATTCAAGTTTACGGTGTAAATTGCTCATTTCACCTAGTTGTAGGGGCCAAATTGCACTTTACCCAAGTTTACGGTGTAAATTGTCCATTTCACCTAGTTGTAGGGGCCAAATTGTACTTTACCTTTTGTTTTACTGCCATGGTTCTTGTACTTTATCACAACAATTTGTTAGCTAGGGACGAGGCCCTAACTCCTCACTCAAGCCAATTGCAGGCCGACCTCTGGACCGATGTACGGGCCAGCCACTAGATAAAGCCTTTGAGAGCCGACTCATCTGTAAAAAAGGCCTTAAACAAAGTCTAAACTCGGTATTTTTTTAATCTTTTAAAATCGACCTCTCTTTGTAAATTAGCAATGTGGTAAAGATTAATTTTTTTGGTTAATTTAAGTAGTCAATTATAAGGTAATTATATAGAGAGAATTTTAATATGAATAAAAGATATAAAAATAGTCATACACTCCTATCCTGGGATTTTTAAGAGTTCTACATGTATTTAAGAACAGTAAAACCGAATCCAATTCCGAGAAATGTGGCAATGGCAATCCCAAAAATACCTGCTAGAATTCCAGGCACAACCATGGAGCTCCACCCTTTGGCATTGGCCATTCCACAGGCTGTTGTAGGGCCTCCAACATTGGCATTTGAAGCTATAAGCAGCAACTTGAGATCAAAGCCGAAGAGCTTCCCTAAGCCAAGAATCACTGCAAGATGGACGACAATCTGAACGAGCGCAAACACGAAGATGCTTGGTGCTGTGTTGATGACACTCCATATGCTTCCGCTCGCTCCCACCACTGTGAAAAATACCTGTTCCAGAACATACAAAAACAAGTCCTGAGGTATGAAGAAAGTATTGAAATGAAACCAATCCAGAGTTTTTGCCGCAGATCAACTAATTTATCGAGTTTCTTGAGTTGTATGTTTGATTGTGCAGCCTCTACAATACATGATATCTTATGTAGGGGTGGGTAGATCTGTACTCTGACGGCAGTTCAAACCAGAACCGTCGATTCGTTAGATTTGTTCCAGTTCCCACCCTAATATGATCGTGATCTGTCGTAGAAGAATTGTATTCCATGGTTCAGTTCATAGTTTTGTGTGCAGAAAAACCATGAGATTCAAACCGAACCAAGATCACAATTCGACCCAAACCTTATTCAAACCCGAACAACTCATGATTAGGCTCAAACTCAGCAAAAGTTGTCCCACATTGACTGATTGTCGGAGTTTCTACAATACCATACAATGAAATGGTATATGCAGAAGGTCCGATGAATGCTCTTTAATTCATACCAAATAAAATGAGCCTTCCAAATTGGGATATTTCTGAACTAAAAAACACTGAATGTATAAATCTGTCCGGTCTGAGCCATCTTGATCAGTTTGGTACGCCATTTTGTCGGTTTTTCCAATTTTTTAAAATAGGAGAGAAAATTGATAGTAAATAACATGATGCACATTAAGAAAAGTTACCTGCATTAATATCAATGCCATGGCCTGGCCAGCTGGGGCTAGATAACCACTTTGTTTAGGAAATATAGTCGCCAAGGTCACGACAATTGCCGTTATTGCAGGTAGGCTACCTCCTGGAATTCCAAGATATTTAGTGAGATATGAACCGCTCTTGCAAATAGCAAAGGACACAGCAATGGCTGTAGCCGTTTGTAAGACAGGAAGTTTGTCGTCGGGCTCAGACTCTTCGACCATTTCTACATTTAAAAAAAAATGACTGTCAAATTTGGGTGACATGCTGTAATTATGTTAATAGCAAATTTTCATTTAATCATCCTAATCTACCAGTTTTTTTTTTTTTTATTATTTACGATGAAGGCAGAGATATTATATGACATTCAACAGAAATTAATAAGATTTCTTGGAGGTAACTAGAGAGTTACATTAAAAACTTCAAGTTAGAATAATATGTAATAAAAGTTATACGATCAAAGTGGAAAACTACACAGAAAATTCTACCTTCATAAATCCAAATTGTTTTATTTGGGAAAACAAACAGTAATGATAGTAGTTCCATTGTTTGGTATTAATATATTATTAGAATAACTGTTTAAAGGAAACATAGCATCAAACATACGCCTACACAACATGTAAGAAAGAAATGAAATCTGTAGGTTGTGCAAGATAATTTTTATAAGAAAAACAAAAGAGAACGAAGCTTTTTAGCACGTTAACAGTGCATGAGGCTAACATACTTGAGCTGAGATCAGTAATAACAGACTACAATCTAATAAGAATCGGTTTCACTTACCGGTGGATGATTTTATAGCTTCAGGAGGAACTTTAGATGCTAATCCAAATAAAGTTGCAAAATATACAGCACAAATCACATTATCAGCAGCAAGTCCAGCAGTTAAAACTGATGGTGAAATCGCAAGTGCATCGGCAATGGCAACATAATTGACAGCTATATGAAAAAAAAGGTCAAACCATAAACGCTTGTTAATAGCACAAAAAACTTTTATTTCTACATATCATAAAGAAATATATTGATCAAAGTAAGATCCACAAGAGAGGGATAGAAAAGGGAAGTTGAGAAATCTTAGAGGAGTATGACCAATTACATTTAGCAAAAGATGGTGGCTCCTTTAAGATAAGATTACATGAAAAATAAGCTATTTACCACCGCCAATACGCCTGCCCATAAGTGCATAAAAGTGGAGACAAGTTATTTACCTCCGCCAATATGCCTGCCCATAAGTGCAGCTGCAATTTTCCAGCTATCTTGACCAAGTGATCTCATTGGAACTAGAAGATATGCAACTACAGTTCCCACAGTTGTTGCAACTAGCAATTAAAAAAAGGAATATGAAAAGACCATCATCAAGTGGAACATCGGAAGTCAAAATACTACATGAAACAAGAGATACGAACTCAGTCGATTCGTCAGCTATATGAATTCCGAATAGAACATCCACAAAGAACATAAGATATGACCACCAGGAATACTTTTTCTATCTTAAAGGCTTCTTGCAAAAGACCTTTAATATAGGTACCAAGTCAAATGAGAAACTTAGCAGCATCCTACCGTTCAAATTTTGATAAAAATGAGAATTGTTCATTCATCCGAACTATCCTGAGAAAAACTAACAGAAGAATCATACATCTATGTTAACAATTCATTATAGTTAAATTTTGTAAGAACAACTAAGATGAATATTTCCATCCTAATTTTGAACTCAGATTTGCACTACTACACACAAATACACATTCAAACAAATAATTACATTTTCCAGTTAGAAATGATGCAATACACCTTTACCAGCAAGCATTACCTGAACCTAACAAGAAAGCCAGTAGAAGGGTTCCTGTCGACTTAATCACTCTACGCAAATCTGCTCTATACAACAACAAAGGAACGGCCAATGGGAGCAAATACTCCAACACAATAGAAAACGCTGGAGCATCAGATGCAATAATCCCCACGTTACTCAATGCAAGTCCCACCAATGTGCTCACCAGTGCACCACTTAATGCACTTCCAATTTTTGTCTTCTCTGACCTTAAACCACAAAAAATGCGACTATATGAGCTAACAGTATGAACACATTCTTGAAAATTCTGAGGTATCTGAACTGTTTCTGTTAAATCCACATTTTCTGCCTGCTCAGAATTGAAACTTAACGACAGCTTCAAAGCAACAGAACTACCATACCATTTCTATTTTTTCCCCTCGCTTTCTCAAGCTTTATTAGGAAGCAATTTAATGAAATTAAGTTTTGGAGTAATTATTCACCAGATACCAAACGCGCCTCCAGCCAAGAGAACAGTCCAGGTGCCCCAGTGGTCCTGAGGGGAAATCAGAGGGAGAATTAGCCTCGAATGGGATCGTACCTTCACAGAACGACTCGAACTAAGGTTCTTTGTAACATACTTAGAATTTTTCAAGTACGCAAAGTCTCTCAGTTTGGTAATTGGGGGTGACGAAAATGTAGATTGCTCGCGTGGTAGGATTGAAGCACTCATCAAGATCCTACTCGGGATTTCACGAGAAGAGAAGGATGAACATTTACCTACTGTCACCGGATAATGGAAAAAGGCAAGCTGCGACGCCATCGCCGGGAACTCTCCCGAGACAGCCTATCAGAGAGAGAAAAAGACGAAGGAGAAAGCCGTTGACCCAAAAGTAGACTAAACCTTGAAACTTCATTAATTAAACTAATTATGTTTTTGTCGGTAACTGCTTGTTAACTTCATTAATTAAAATCACGATTTGTGTTAACTCGTAGCCATTGATCGACTTGGTATCTACTCGAAAAATCTTATAATCATCACATATTTATCACAACAATTACATGCCTAGTTTAACTAATCTTGTACACATGAAAACCTTGTAATCTTCACATATGCATCATCGCAAGTACGTATGCAATTTGTAGGCAAGAGTGACTACTGTCGTAGCATGTTGTTTCAATCTATTTATATTATACTATCATATATCTGAATCAAATATATACACCAATATTTGAAACGAATTATGCATAATCTAAAATGTCAAGTTGTATCCTCGACATTGCAGACTCCGACAAGCAAGAGTTGCGATGCTGTAGCTCAAACGAGTTGTTGTCACTCTCAAATCTAACGAGCTAGTGTCGTGACGCTCCTAGCTCCAAGCGAGCAAGTATCATATTGCCCCAACTACAATGAGTTAGTGTTGGGACACTCTAATGAACTAGTTCCACAATGCCATTAAATAGGTTTTCTATTCCAAGGTTTTTGCAACGAGGGCTTCATGCATAATGCACTAAAACCTATGCTACATCATTTGAGGTGGTCGCCAAAACTCTCACCCTAAATCCTTATCCTTATGTAGTGTGGAGCTGCCAAACTAGTTCTACGATGCCTGAAATTGAAGCAGCAACATTGTGGCGCTTATCATGAAATATCATTTCATGAAACATCGCGATCTTTCGTGAAAAGTCGTAAATAGTTCATATATAATCATTTCATGAAACATTGTCACTATTTATGAAACATTGTCATTGTTCATGAAATTTTGCAACCATTCAACATCTACAACCTTAATCACGAAAGTGCATTCAAGAAACCTACAAAATAAACCAAATTGTAGTTATTCTTGACTATAAATCTCGTCCCAAATGCTGAAACTTTAATGTTTCAAAATTGTAAATACTACGATACATATGTGCATAAAAATTTCATATCATTTAGTATCAAAATTTATTTCGACCCTTAACTTTTCTCCAAATGATTGTTCTTTCGTTCAAAAATGATATCAAGAAGTATCACTTCCCAAATTAATGACCAATGTGGTCAACAAGCTTCTAAATCTCCATTGAATGAATCCAAGCTTAGTACTCAAGATCAACTTCACGAGTTGAGAGTTTCTCTCTATCAAATCACTCAACAACTCCAAGCATTCACGAATCAGAGTGTGAGGGCTTCAAGTCGCCTTAAACAAATTAATAGAGGCGATCAAAGATGTGGAGGTAATACTATCGATTCCATTGAAGAAGAAATTTTTTTAAAGATTTCTATTTTATCTTTTAGATGAGCCAATTGGAAAGATGAATGCACAAAATGGGAAGAAGAAATTGATGAGATTTTTTAAAGTGGTCATTATTCAAACAAGATTAAAATGAAACTTGCATCATTGAGACTCATGGAACAAGCATAATTGTGGTGTATAAACAAGACATAAACACATGAGACATGATGAAAAGATTCATAAAAAGAAGGTATATATCAAGATATTTCAAGTCGGTTGTGTCCTAGCCTTTATCTACTTATTGTGAGAAGATTAGGTCACTCAAGAGATCAAGTATTTATAATCTAAGAGAAAAGGAGTCATCAAAGAAGTGAGTTTGATTGATGTCAATATTAGTTGCTCCAAGTGTATTTGTTTTGGACATGCCAATAGAGTTTGTTTGAAGCAAAACTTAGCAAACATGTAGATTACTTCAAATCCCATGGATAATAAAGAGAAAGTTCAAGACCAACCCTTGATGGAAGAGAAGCAATTTGAAAAAGAAATTATGTTTGCTCGTGAAGGGCCATTACTTATGATGGAATCAGTGTCTATGGAGTATCAAATGGTTAAGAAAGTTCGTCTGAAAGAAGAGATCTCTGAGGATAATTATATAGAAAGTAAAAATAAATTGTTGGCAGCAGCTAATGAAGTAGAATTAGAACATGAGGAGATGTCTTATGATCAAGAGGAATCTCTCCACTTGGAGCTTCAAAGGGCTCTAACTCTCCAAACCCAAGAAGATAAATTTCAAAGGGAGCAAATTGTAAATAACCAATGGTTGGACAAGAACAAAATTTGCTATTTGGTCACTGATGGATGTAGTTGTGTCAACGTGACTTCCATGGATATGGTTGAGAAGTTTGACTTGGAGTCGTCAGTGTAGGACCGGAATTGTCTAAGAGGGGGGTGAATTAGACTTTTAAAAATTTAATCTAATAATCAATTAGTTTTACTCTCTTGATTTGTCTAATAGCAAATACGGTAATATCAAAAATAAAAAGAGAGTAAGAGAGATTTAACACCAGTACTTTTTACGTGGTTCGGCCAAACTGCCTACGTCCACGCTTCAAGGCTCACCCCTTGAAGATCCTTACCCTTCTCCTCAACGAGAATCAATGGATCGGGATTCCGGGCTCCGATCAAATGCCTTTACACTTTTGGATTGAACTTTCACGGGCGTCAATCCACTGCCTTACACAGATTTGAGTTTGTAAACTTTTAAGCTCACTCTACAACCTCACAGGATGAATCTCAAGTTTCGAATGAGAGATGTAGAGAAAAAATACAGAGAGTTAATCTTTCGCAGCTAGGGCTCAGAATTCAAATTGGCAAAAGTTTTTTTCTTCGAGCTCTAACCTTAACTTAAATACTCTGTCTGCAAAAGTAAGCTTGGCTTCAATGCTCCTTATCCAATAATAGAAGCTTAGTTACCGTTGGAGCAACTTTCGTACAAGTTCAGGTAGCCGTTGCCGTTTGTAGTTGCAATTCGTCGTCGCCATTAATGTTCTGGAGTTATGGCTGAAAACGACGTCACTGTAGCTTCGCGGCTAATTTGAATTCTGGCGGAAGACAAAGCTTATTTAGTCCTGAACCGCTATCGGATGATGAAGCTGTAAAACCCTTGAACCGGCACCGGAAGATGAAGCTTTAAAAACGCTGTCGTTTGATGATCGGTAGTGTAACTTGATTTCCACTTCTGCCTTTGTCGTTTAGTGGCCGGTAGTGTAACTAGATTTCCACTTCCGCCTTTGTCGTTTAGTGGCCGGTAGTGTAACTAGATTTCCACTTCCGCCTTTGTCGTTTAGTGGCCGGTAGTGTAACTAGATTTCCACTTCCGCCTTTGTCGTTTAGTGAGCGGTGGACTTCTTCATTTTCGCTTATCCGCTCTTGTCGTCTAGCGAGCGGTGGACTTCTTCATTGTCGCTTATCCGCTCTTGTCGTTTTGTGACCGGAAGAGTATTCTTGTAAACGACTCCGCTCTTGTCATTTTGTGACCGGAAGAGTATTCTTGTAAACGACTCCGCTCTTGTCGTTTTGTGACCGGAAGTGTGATTTAACTTATTTAATATATTTCAATCCTGTACACTTAATCATATGCATTAGATACTAAAATACCCTTATCAAGGGCATTTCCAACAGATTAAAATCATATGCCTAATTTATAATTCTCATTTAGTAAACATAATCAAATGATATTATCATATAAACATATCATCAAAAACATATTTAGACTTAAACATCAATTAAGTCAACAATCTCCCCCTTTTTGATGATGACAACCTATTAATATTTGATTATTTATAACTCCCCCATAATCTAAGCTTCCCCATAATATATGCATCTTATTCAGAAGAGAGCATATCCATAGCTAAATCACAGAACATTCTGATTTCTCCCCCATTGACATTATCAAAAATAAGCAGAGAAAGACAGCAGAAATCATTGCATTCAACAGAAGATGTCCAGAACAAAAAAAAATTTATAGATAAAAACTTATTTCTTATGACAGGTTTCTAAAAACTTCTTCCAAAAAGCATGGATTGCCCAAGAAGGCAATGTGAGGGTAGGATTGACAAAGGCATCCACTAGAGCTTGAAGTACATCAGGATCAGAGGGTAGAGGGGCCTGATAGACTACCAAGTCCCTACAGGTATTAGTAATAGGAGAGGGTGCTGGAGAAGCCACCAGATCCTGGCTCGGAGAAGTCTCGACAGGAGCAACAGGAGATGTAGCCATTGGACTGGAGGGCTCGAAGGATGGCGCCAGTACAGAAGGAGCAGCAGGTATAGAGAATGCCAGTTCAGACTCCTGTAGATCCAAAGGCATCACTCGAGAATCTGAAACAACCTCGGATCGGAGAAAAGGAAGGTGGATGTCTTCAAAAGGAGGCTCACTTGGACAGGAAGAAGAATATGGTGCAGGGCCAAGAGCATCAACTTTAGATTGAAGAGCCTTCAGAGCACGGGAGAAAGACACTTTATCTTTTGCTATCTGACGTTCCATTTTACCCCGGTCTAAGGCAGCTTCACAGGCCAGATCAAGTTTGAGTTGTGAGATCTTTTCATCCATGGCTGTGCTAAGGTTGGCAATGGATGACTTCAACTCAAGGTATTGTTCCTCATTGATAGATGATCGCCTCTTATAAAGGATAGGAGTGGCAGGAGTGACAGTTGGGATGGTTGAAGGCATTGGAACTGTAAGAGGTAGGGAGACTATGGGAGCAGGGGGAATGGTTGGAGACACAGGTTGGACTGGGAGAGGTGGTAGAGGGGCAGAGACAGGCATTGAAAGAAGCAGAGGAGGCTCAGGAACGGTGATGGCATCACAAACATCCTGATCAGTCTCCTCTGGCAAGATAAGCTTGCGTTTCCTCGTTTGAACAACATCGGCTGGAGCAGTGTCCACAAAGGCTGCAGGTAGAGGAGGCTCAGAGGAGGCAGGTGGAGTACCATGGTTGAGTATAGAGGAAATAGTACGAAATACCGGAGAGATGGAGGGAAGAGAAGGCTGAGAAGGCAGGAGGAGAGAAGGTGGAGGGGAAGGAAGGGAAGGAGGGCTGGGTACAGGAGGGGCAGAAATAGCCTCAAAGGGATTTGCTGAAGCTAAAGAGGCAAGATGGCTAGGCCGGAGAGGAGGGGCAAGGAGTTTGGGCACTGGTGGAGGGAGTTTAGGGTGAGTTACCCGAGGACTAGGAGGAGAAAAATCAAAGCCTGGGATCTCAGAATCACCACAACTCTCTTGAACAGATGATTCCTCATCCAAACTAACGTCCTGTTTGCCTTTAAGGGCAGCTTTGACTTTAGCAACCCTCTGCTTGGACTGGTCCAGAACAAATTTCCCTTGACGAGTTCTCTTAATTCCCATCCTGATCAAGGTGTCTTTTGAGTAATAGCTGGTGGTTTTCAGACAAGTGGGATGCTCATCCTCAGGGAATTCAACCATATAATGCTGAAAAATTCTCATCAGCAGAAGGTTATAGGGAAGAGAGGTTGCAGGGCTTGAGGATACACTCTGAATCATTCGTCTCAAAATGATATAACCAATGTCAAGCGGGTCCTTCATATAGATGGCATAAAGGATGACTAGCTCCATGGTGCTAATGTCATCATAATGACCTTCCTTAGGAAGAACATTATAGCAAATCATCTGATGAAAAAGACGGGCACGAATGGTTAGGTGTTTGCTCTTTAAGGGATTGGGTATATTTTGCGGATCTAGGGCAATTTCCCTTAAAAATTGTTGTCCATCAGGAAGTCTGAGAAAAGGAATTTCTTGACCAATGGCAAAAATTTTGGGACGTTGATCCAAATGGGGAGACCCCAAAATCTCATTGATGGATTTGGAAGTAAGTTCTATGTGTTTTCCATGCACATAGCTTGAAAGAAGAGAATTGTCAGAAGTATGGCTGAGATTAGCATAGAACATTCTAATGGCAGAGGGAAAATAGAAAGATTCAACCTCAAACAGCCCGATTAAACCAATATCAACTAAGGGGTCGACAATGTTTAAAGGAACAAGCTCGTTAGGAACCATACCACGGCCTGGAATAACCTTCTTATCCTTGTAATCGCCGTGATACCGGATTTCTGCATCCTCATCTATAAAGTATAGAGACGGCCAGCTATTTGCCCGAGGGAACACACGGGCCGGACGGGTATTGGGTTTGGTTTTCTTTTTCGGAGGTCCCGCATCACCCCGAGACGATGAAGCGAGATGATCGTGATCGAAAGTCTGGTCCATTGGAGAATTTTTTTTGTGAAGATGACCTAGAGAACGAAAGGGTTTAAGGCGAGGGTTTCTCTGAGAGCGCGCGAAAGATGAAGCGTCTGGGAGAAGAAATCGAGTTTAAACGAGAGAGAACCACGCCTGACATAATGAAATCACACGTGTAAAACAGATATTTTCTGATTGCAGACACGTGTCGGCAGATTAGAAAATATATCATCCGGTCTGTGGATGATGTATTTCACTTCTGGTGAATAGTAAACACACCGGATAGGGTGAAAAACAAAAACAGAAAAAAATAGGAAAACCATAACAATCCTTAACTTTTCTTATACTTGAGAAGACCTAATCTTATTCTAATACCACAGAAGGTTTTCTCATCCAACGGTTTTGTGAAAATATCTGCCAATTGATCAACTGAATTAACAAACTCTAAAGAAATATCACCTCTTTGAACATGATCTCTAATAAAGTGATATCTGACATCTATGTGTTTTGTTCTAGAGTGCTGAATTGGATTCTTGGAAATATTAATAGCACTGGTGTTATCACACCGAATAGGAATCCTATCATAAAACAGATTGTAATCTTCCAAAGTTTGTTTCATCCAAAGCATTTGTGCACAACAACTGCCTGCAGCAATATATTCACTTTCAGCAGTTGACAATGCAACAGAATTTTGTTTCTTAGAATACCACGAAACAAGAGATTCACCAAGGAATTGACAAGTTCCACTGGTGCTTTTCCTATCCACTAGACTACCTGCATAATCAGAATCTGAGTATCCTATTAGACTGAAAGAAGTACCTTTTGGATACCATAAGCCTAAGTCAGGTGTCCCACTTAAATATTTAAAAATCCTTTTGACAGCACTTAAGTGAGATTCCTTAGGGGCAGCCTGAAATCTAGCACAAAGACATACACTGAAAAGAATATCTGGCCTGCTTGCAGTCAGATATAACAGAGATCCAATCATACCACGATACTTCTTGATATATACATTTACTCCTTTTTCATCTTTGTCCAATTTAGTAGTGGTACTCATGGGAGTCTTAGAAGATTTGACAGATTCTAATCCGAATTTCTTAAGGAGTTCCTTAATGTATTTTTCTTGACAGAAGAAAATTTCATCAGGAGATTGACAGATCTGGAAACCTAAGAAAAACTTTAACTCCCCCATCATACTCATTTCAAATTCACTTTGCATGAGGGAAGAAAACTCATTACACATTTTGACATTTGTTGATCCAAAAATAATGTCATCGACATAAATTTGAACTAATAGAATGTCTGCATCCTTTTGCATGGTAAATAGAGTTGAATCAGAATTACCCTTTTTGAAATTTCTTTCTTCAAGGAAATTCTTCAATCTATCATACCAAGCTCTAGGAGCCTGCTTAAGACCGTAGAGAGCTTTCCTAAGTTTGTAGAAATGATCGAGTTTATCAAAGGCTTCAAAACCTAAAGGTTGCTCTACATAAACCTCTTCTGTAATATAACCATTTAAGAATGCACTCTTTACATCCATTTGAAAGAGTGTGAAGTTTTTGTAACAAGCAAAGGCAAAAAGCATCCTAATTGACTCTAATCTAGCTACAGGGGCAAAAGATTCCTCAAAATCAATTCCCTCTTCCTGAGAGTACCCCTTAGCAACTAGTCTAGCCTTGTTTCTCACAACAATCCCACTTTCATCCAATTTATTCTTATAAACCCATTTGGTTCCAATAATGGGATGATCCTTAGGCCGTGGAACAAGTTCCCATACCTTGCTCCTTTCAAATTGATTTAGCTCCTCTTGCATAGCTAAAATCCAGTTTTCATCACTCTCGGCCTCCTCAAATTTCTTAGGCTCTACTTGAGAGATAAATGCCACATTGGCACAGAGATTCCTAAGAGAGGATCTAGTCTTAACTCCTAATGAAGGATCACCTAAGACTTCATCTATTGGATGGTTTCGGACATATTTCCAATCTCTAGGAAGAGTAGGATTTTCATCCTTAAGAGGGATAATATCTAGAGAAGTTGAAGAAGGTTCTAGAGATTTTTCTACAAGAGCAGGATCACTAGGCTTTTCTAAAGAAAGGGAATCTAGTTGATTATCCAAAGTATCATCCTCATCCACATTGATTGTGGGTTGAAGAGACTCATCAAAGTTAACATGGACAGATTCTTCTACAACAAGAGTTCTTCTATTGAATACTCTATAAGCTTTGCTGGAAAGGGAATAGCCCAGAAAAATTCCAATATCAGATTTGGAATCGAATTTTCCTAAGTTATCCTTAGTATTGAGAATGAAGCATTTACTGCCAAAGGCTCTAAAATACTTGACAGAAGGAGTTTTTCCACTCCAGAGCTCATAGGGAGTTTTCTCTAGGATAGGTCTTATGGAGACCCTATTAAGCACATAGCATGCTGTGGCAACAGCCTCAGCCCAGAAATACTTAGGAAGAGAATTTTCATTGAGCATAGTCCTAGCAAGCTCTTGGAGAGATCTATTCTTCCTCTCAACAACACCATTTTGCTGAGGGGTCCTAGGAGAAGAGAAGTTGTGCTCAATCCCATGTTTGAGACACAAGAGTTCGAATCTTTCGTTTTCAAATTCTCCACCATGATCACTACGAATAGCAATTATGGTGAGCTCCTTTCATTCTGAACTCTTTTCCTAAAACTAGAGAAGGTATCAAAGGTCTCGTCCTTTGACTTCAGAAAGTAAACCCAAGTGAATCTAGAGAAATCGTCAACAATGACAAAAGTATAGAATTTTCCTCCTAGGCTGGCTATGTTGGAAGGACCAAAGAGGTCCATATGAAGGAGTTGGAGAGGCTTAGAAGTAGAAATTGCATTCTTAGATGCAAAGGAGCTTTTGATTTGCTTGCCCATTTGACAAGCTTCACAGACTTTATCCTTTTCAAAAGATATCTTAGGAATACCTCTAACTAAATTATCCTTAGTAATCTTAGCTAAGGTATCCATTCCTACGTGTCCTAATCTCCTATGCCAGATCCAAGCATCATGAGAAGAATTAACAGCAAAGCATTTTTCATCTGATACAGCAATATCATCTAAATCAATAGTATAGATGTTATCTTTCTTATAACCAGTGAACAGAGTTGTGTCATTAGATGCATCTTTAATTATACATGAGGTTGATTTAAAAATCACCTCATATCCTTTATCACATAATTAGCTAATACTAAGCAGATTATGCTTTAATCCATCAACTAATAAAACATTCTCAATAATAGGATTAAAGCTGTTACCTATGTTGCCAATGCCAACAATTTTACCCTTTTGGTTTCCACCAAAGGTAACACTTCCTTTCTTCTTGTTGACAACTGCAAACTTGGTTGAGTCTCCTGTCATATGCCTCGAACATCCACTGTCGAGATACCATTGATTTTTCCCAGGAGAACAGTCAACCTGCAAAACAGAGATCAGGTTGTCTTCTTAGGTACCCAAATCTTTTGGGTCCTAGTGTTAGGCCTGGTTCCCTTAGGAACCCATTGTAAATTGCTACCTGGTTTCTTACTGTTTGTTTTTAATGGGCATAGAAATGATTTATGACCAACTTCATTGCATATATGACAGGTAGACGATTTAACAAAGAAATTCTTAAAAGCTTTCCTTTTATTAGGCTTGACATAACCTAATCCTGTTCTGTCAAAATTTGCTCTCTGTCCTCCTGTTACCATCTTAAATAATTTTTCGCCCTTAGTGAAGTTCAGAAGAATATTATTCAAATTTTCATTTTTGCTTTTAAGCTCATCAATCTCTTTGACATGCAAATTATTTTCCTTGACATGAATTTCTACCATGTTTGCATTTTCCTTTTTCAAAGCATTGTATTTGGTTTTTAACATGCCAAATTGTTTCACCAAATCATTAAATGCATCTATTAATTCACCATCTTCATTGTCACTTTCGCTATCACTTAAAATACTTGAGGAAGAAATACTAACCTTTTCCTCGTGTGCCATGAAGCACAGATTTGCAACTTCCTCATCTTCTGAAGAGGAGGTATCACCTTCACTGTCATCCCAAGTGGCCTTCATAGCCTTCTTCTTGAAATTCTTAAGATACTTCTTTGTCTGTGGGCAATCTGCCTTCATGTGGCCAAGCTTTCCACATCCAAAGCAAGTGATTTCCTTCTCCTTGTGAGATTTCTCACCCTTTGGAAATCTCCGACCTTGCATTCTTTTTCTTTGGAGGAATTTGCTGAACCTCCTTGTAATGAGGGCTATATCCTCATCATCTTCTTCTTCTTCTTCCTCCTCAGACATATCTTGTTTACTGGAAGAAGCTTTCATAGCAATGTCTTTTCTTTTTGAAGTCTCTTTCTCCTTGAGGTCCTCCTTCTCGTTTGACCTCATTGTGATCTCATGTGTCATAAGAGATCCAATGAGTTCCTCAAGTTTCAGAGCCTTGAGATCCTTTGCTTCCTGTATGGCAGTCACCTTTGGCTGCCAGCTTCTTGGAAGACATCTGAGGATCTTCCTAACCTGTTCTTCACTAGAATAAGATTTACCAAGAGCTTTCAAGCCATTAGTTATGTTAGTAAATCTAGTAAACATGGAAGAGACAGATTCATCTTTGGGCATGGAGAATAGTTCATATTCATGTATGAGCATATTAAGTTTACTCTCCTTTACCTGGTTTGTGCCCTCATGTGTGACCTCTAGTAAGTGCCAAATCTCCTGTGCACTTTCACACCCTTGTACTCTATTAAATTCATCTCTATTCAGAGCACAGTACAGGGTATTTATAGCTTTAGCATTCAGGCTCAAGTTTCTCTTATCGGTATCATTTAGTTCATGTGACTCTTTAGGAACTCTAATACCATTCTCTGTTTTAACAGCTATGTATGGACCATTTTCTATATTATTCCACAAGTCATAGTCCATAGCCTGAACATAAATTCTCATTCTAGATTTCCAGTAAACATAGTCATTTCCATCAAAGAATGGAGGTCTAGTGGTAGACTGACCTTCCATTTGAGTAGAGTGTGTGTTGAATGCCATTTCAGATAACACACTATTTTAATATAAACTACTTAGACAATATTAAACCTTGCTCTGATACCAATTGTAGGACCGGAATTGTCTAAGAGGGGGGTGAATTAGACTTTTAAAAATTTAATCTAATAATCAATTAGTTTTACTCTCTTGATTTGTCTAATAGCAAATACGGTAATATCAAAAATAAAAAGAGAGTAAGAGAGATTTACCAGTACTTTTTACGTGGTTCGGCCAAACTGCCTACGTCCACGCTTCAAGGCTCACCCCTTGAAGATCCTTACCCTTCTCCTCAACGAGAATCAATGGATCGGGATTCCGGGCTCCGATCAAATGCCTTTACACTTTTGGATTGAACTTTCACGGGCGTCAATCCACTGCCTTACACAGATTTGAGTTTGTAAACTTTCAAGCTCACTCTACAACCTCACAGGATGAATCTCAAGTTTCGAATGAGAGATGTAGAGAAAAAATACAGAGAGTTAATCTTTCGCAGCTAGGGCTCAGAATTCAAATTGGCAAAAGTTTTTTTCTTCGAGCTCTAACCTTAACTTAAATACTCTGTCTGCAAAAGTAAGCTTGGCTTCAATGCTCCTTATCCAATAATAGAAGCTTAGTTACCGTTGGAGCAACTTTCGTACAAGTTCAGGTAGCCGTTGCCGTTTGTAGTTGCAATTCGTCGTCGCCATTAATGTTCTGGAGTTATGGCTGAAAACGACGTCACTGTAGCTTCGCGGCTAATTTGAATTCTGGCGGAAGACAAAGCTTATTTAGTCCTGAACCGCTATCGGATGATGAAGCTGTAAAACCCTTGAACCGGCACCGGAAGATGAAGCTTTAAAAACGCTGTCGTTTGATGATCGGTAGTGTAACTTGATTTCCACTTCTGCCTTTGTCGTTTAGTGGCCGGTAGTGTAACTAGATTTCCACTTCCGCCTTTGTCGTTTAGTGGCCGGTAGTGTAACTAGATTTCCACTTCCGCCTTTGTCGTTTAGTGGCCGGTAGTGTAACTAGATTTCCACTTCCGCCTTTGTCGTTTAGTGAGCGGTGGACTTCTTCATTTTCGCTTATCCGCTCTTGTCGTCTAGCGAGCGGTGGACTTCTTCATTGTCGCTTATCCGCTGTTGTCGTTTTGTGACCGGAAGAGTATTCTTGTAAACGACTCCGCTATTGTCGTTTTGTGACCGGAAGAGTATTCTTGTAAACGACTCCGCTCTTGTCGTTTTGTGACCGGAAGTGTGATTTAACTTATTTAATATATTTCAATCCTGTACACTTAATCATATGCATTAGATACTAAAATACCCTTATCAAGGGCATTTCCAACAGATTAAAATCATATGCCTAATTTATAATTCTCATTTAGTAAACATAATCAAATGATATTATCATATAAACATATCATCAAAAACATATTTAGACTTAAACATCAATTAAGTCAACAGTCAGTGCATCCAAATCCTTGCAAATCATTGTGGCTCAATGATAAAAAGGACATCAAAGTTTCAAAGCAAGTAAGAGTTTCTTTCTCATTTTGCAAATACCATTATGTGATTTAGTACCAATGAACAAAAGCAATTTACTACTTAGGAAGGCTTTTGCACTTTCATGGGATGACTTTGCATGATGGTTTTATTAATTATTATCTATTCAATCTCGGAATGAGTCGCTAGCTCCACTTAGACTAGATTAAATTTGAAAGGACCAACAAACTTTGAATGTGAAGAAACTAAAGGAGTTGTCGTTGGTTTCCAAAAATGAATTGAAAAAAACTTTGAATGTTGAAAGTCTAGAAAAACTCAAAAGGATTGCAAAGTGGGGGAAATTCCTTGAAGGATTTTCTTGTAAAACCCGATATTTTTTTTATATTAATTATTTTTTAGTAATTTTTTTATTCTTCGTGGTCAACGTATTTTCTGTGGACTAGAATTGTTGTGATGGTTAACGTTTGATTACATAAAATTTTTTGGTCAATTGGTTAAATCGGTAAATTTGAAAAGTTACCGCGTAGTTAAAAATCTAAAAAAAAAATGATGATGGGTAATTTAGAATTTCTCTGCATAAAATTTGGATAAAGTTTGAGTTCTCGTTGAAAAAGATTTGGATTTTATTTTATATATAAGATATATTATTTTATATTTATTTATATATATTAAATTATTATTAAAGAATTTTTTTTAAAAAAATTTTAGAAGGGTTAGGAAACCCTCTTCCTTCTATGTGGTTGTGTACTGCGAGAGAGGAGGTTGAGAGAGTCAAGTAGCAACTTTCTGTCCTACCGGGGTTCAAGGATGGTTGCCTTCAAGTTAGTGCGTTGATCTTCGAGGGTAAGTCATTTCTGATCGATAAACACAATATCACACTTTAACAGGAGAAGTATACTTTTACTGATGAAAATTCGACAGTACTTCACGTAGGAATCGCTCCTTTTGTGTTTGCAACGTTAAATGAGCTTCTATTTATAGAGTTCTCCAAATTTCACGACGAGCGAGACTCCGGATGTACAGAGTGAGACTCTGCCATATATCCATTATAATCATGCGAGGAGGTTATGGAATTCCACTGGCTTCGTTGCAGGACTCTGTTTTACAAATCGGGTCTCTGCACAAGCATAAAAATGAAATTTTTGGACCGAGAATTTACAAGATCAACATTTTAACTTTTATGGGAAATAAATGGAATTGGTTGAAGAGAGAGCTCTAATATATCATTAGAGAATCAAGAGAAGCTGTAGGGTTTGGATGAGATCAATGTCAAGCATAATGGAAAGAGATGAAGAGCTTTGGGCTTTTCTACTTGGATCAAAGATCATGGACCCATGAAAGCCTTAAAGTTTGAAAGGCACTTGGCCCACGAGTTAAGAGGCGCATATGCATGAAAATGAAAACCCAAGGTCAGCCAAGTTCATGCATGGAAGGGTTGGATATTTGTTTTTGTTTTCTACTTATTTGTAATTTAAATTCCCTTTTAAACCTATTTTTCTTTTGACACAGAAGTATAGTATGAGTGACCAGTTCGTTATTCAACTATACCAAACTTCTTGCTCCTTCAATTGAAAGTATTGGATTTTGTTTGTGTCATTCATAATCTACTTTTTTTTTTTTTTTATAACAGAATAAAATTAAAATAATTAATAATTTTTTCTTAAAATTTTAGAAAAAGTTCAATTTAGCCTCTCTCTATCTTCCAGTCCTTTCAAGAACAGTTTTCTCCAATCCGGTTGATTTTTTTCCTCCTCCGCTCCCATTTTCGATCGTTCCAAATCAAGACCAGCGTTCACTTCCTCAGACATATCTTGCTCTGGACTCTGCATTTCGATTAGCTTGTTCTGATTCTCTTCTTCCTCAATGGGAGATTCACCGACCGTTGGTGGATTTTCCTCATCATTGAAACCTGCAGTGTTTTCTTCCTCCTGATCCATCTTCACGCTCTGCAATTCCCCTGACAAATGATCGAGATTGCAATTAGCTTCGATGAAATGAGATTGAAGTCTGAGCGGGGCAAGTGTTTCAGACAGAGGAGAGAGAGAGAGAATAGAAAATGGTAGTTTGGAGATTTTGAAGTGCACGTGCAGAACACGTGTCAAATTTAACGAAAAAATTGACAGGAGGGGTCGAATTGCAAACGGTGTCAACTATAGGGGCTGATTGGGTCAAAAATAAACGTTAGGGACCAATTGACTATTAACCTCATATGTTGGGGGATAAATTGAACTTTTTCCTAAAATTTTCATTAATGAAAAGTTATTACATTCTTTTAAAACAGAAAGTTTTTGACCAAAATATAAATAAAACAAAAGGCACTTTAGTTTTTGCCATCTCCTTCACATGGTGTGGTGCCACAAACTTTTTCATGTGCAACAATTGTTGGAAAAGAGATAGATGAGTTTTAAATCGTGAAACTCCTTGGCATGGTGTCGTGCCCCAACATGTTCCATGCACGACAAAGTATTTCCAACCATGTGGTTGGTTCAATAAGGATGCTATATTTCCATTCTAAAATCATTTAACAAAACCAATTTTCGAAGAAGTTAACGTAATTTGATACGTTATTTTGTGGTTAGGTACGAAAGAAAAAGAGAGGAAACAACATTTTCCATCTTTTTTATTACATTAAATGAAAAATTGAGGAAGACACGTTGTCCCCACTGTCATTCTATCCGAGAGAAAAGTGCAAAAATAAAATGTAGGGTTAAATATCCTTTTATGTTCTAGTGATTTATTAGTCATTTCAATATTTATTCATAGGGTAGACAGATAAAAATAAAATTTGAAAAACAAAAACACAAACAAAAAGTGTTTAGAGGTCGTACCTACTTTGGGCATTCACAGTGAAAAAATGCCTTTATTTATACCTCTTATGCAAACGTTAGCTATCACACTCCTCCCCTTCCATGCGCCAGTACAACCAATTGTTTGTCAACTACCTTTTGCCATGGCCTCCCCACCAAACTCTCTCGCATTTAAAGTGCGGCAACGCGAAACAGAGCTCGTTTCCCCAGCAAAGCCCACCCCTTGGAGTTCAAAAGAGTTTCTGACATCTACGACCAAGAAGGTCTCCGGTTTCCAACTTCCATTGATATTATTTTACCGAAACGATCACTTTATGTGTGGGAAAGACCACGCAAAGGTGATTAGGGAGGCCCTTGCTCAAGCTCTGATGTTGTACTATCCTTTTGTTGGTTAGCTCCAAGAAACTGTAGGGTCCCACCATTACGAGGAGGGATCTATCTATTAAATAAAAAGAAAGAACAAGAAGAAGTTTTGTTCTTCTTCTTTTGGCGCCTTCCTTATTTTAAGGGAGGTGTCACCTTTGACAAACTTTCCTTATAAATAGGAAAGATTTCTTTTATTTTTTGCATCCAAAAATTCGAAGATAAAAGAGAGAAGAGAAGAAATCTTCTATGGAGAAAAGAGAGAAAAATAGTGAAAATTTTTGGAGAAAGAGAAAAGAAAGAGGTTAAGTGAAAAATAGGTGTGGTACTTTTGTAGACATTGAGAGTTTTAAGAGTGGTGATTTCTCTTAGTGAATTAGTTTTTAGAATATTGATATCTAGAAAAAATATGTAAACCCTATTTTACATAGTGAGATCTTTCTGGACTCGGTTCCCATGATTTTTTCCAGATTTGGATTTTCATGTAAAATTCTCGGTGTTCATTTTAGTCATTATTTCTCTTATTTCTTGGCCGTTATAATCTTAGGATGTGGAAAAATATTCCTGATATTTTTTGGATTACATTTGGTATTGTTTTTCGTACCACTTATTGGTTAGCTCCAAGAAACTGTAGGGTCCCACCATTACGAGGAGGGATCTATCTATTAAATAAAAAGAAAGAACAAGAAGAAGTTTTGTTCTTCTTCTTTAGGCGCCTACCTTATTTTAAGGGAGGTGTCACATTTGACAAACTTTCCTTATAAATAGGAAAGATTTCTTTTATTTTTTGCATCCAAAAATTCGAAGAAAAAAGAGAGAAGAGAAGAAAATCTTCTATGGAGAAGAGAGAGAAAAATAGTGAAAATTTTTGGAGGAAAGAGGAAAAGAAAGAGTGTAAGTGAAAAATAGGTGTGTTATTTTGTGGACCACCGTGAGTGTGTTTTAAGAGTGGTGATTTCTCTTAGTGAATATTTTTTAGAATATTTGATATCTAGAAAAATATTGTAAACCCTATTTTACATAGTGAGATCTTTCTGGACTCGGTTCCCATGATTTTTTCCAGATTTGGATTTTCATGTAAAATTCTCGGTGTTCATTTAGTCATTATTCTTATTTCTTGGCCGTTATAATCTTAGGATGTGGAAAAAATATTCCTGATATTTTGGATTACATTGGTATTGTTTTTCGACCACTTATTGTTGCTCAAGAAAACTTGTAGGTCCCCATTACGAGGGGGACATTCTTATATAAATAAAAAGAAGAACCAGACGAAGATTTGTTTCTTCTTCTTTAGGCGCTACCCTCTTTTAAGGGAGGTGTCACATGACAAAACTGTTCCTTATAAATAGGAAAGATTTCTTTTATTTTTTGCATCCAAAAATTCGAAGAAAAAAGAGAGAGAGAAGAAATAGTTATGAGAAGAGAGAGAAAAATAGTGAAAATTTTTGGAGGAAAGAGGAAAAGAAAGAGTGTAAGTGAAAAATAGGTGTGTTATTTTGTGGACCACCGTGAGTGTGTTTTAAGAGTGGTGATTTCTCTTAGTGAATATTTTTTAGAATATTTGATATCTAGAAAAATATTGTAAACCCTATTTTACATAGTGAGATCTTTCTGGACTCGGTTCCCATGATTTTTTCCAGATTTGGGTTTTCACGTAAAATTCTCGGTGTTCATTTAGTCATTATTTCTCTTATTTCTTGGCCGTTATAATCTTAGGATGTGGAAAAAATATTCCTGATATTTTTTTGGATTCCATTTGGTATTGTTTTTGTACCACTTTTGGTGAGCTCCAGAAACTGTAGGGTCCCACCATTACGAGGAGGGATCTATCTAGTAAATAAAAAGAAAGAACAAGAAGAAGTTTTGTTCTTCTTCTTTAGGCGCCTACCTTATTTTAAGGGAGGTGTCACATTTGACAAACTTTCCTTATAATAGGAAGATTTCTTTTATTTTTTGCATCCAAAAATTCGAAGAAAAAAGAGAGAAGAGAAGAAATCTTCTATGGAGAAGAGAGAGAAAAATAGTGAAAATTTTTGGAGAAAGAGAAAAGAAAGAGTGTAAGTGAAAAATAGGTGTGGTACTTTTGTGGACATTGAGTGTTTTAAGAGTGGTGATTTCTCTTAGTGAATATTTTTTAGAATATTTGATATCTAGAAAAATATTGTAAACCCTATTTTACATAGTGAGATCTTTCTGGACTCGGTTCCCATGATTTTTTCCAGATTTGGGTTTTCACGTAAAATTCTCGGTGTTCATTTTAGTCATTATTTCTCTTACTTCTTGGCCGTTATAATCTTAGGATGTGGAAAAATATTCCTGATATTTTTTTGATTACATCTGGTATTGTTTTTCGTACCACTTATTGAGTGGTATAATTGTACTATGTAAGTAAGTTCTTTATAGAAGACTGAATTTTAAGTAGAACCGTTAACCTTTCTTAGAAACTTACTTAGAAAGGTAATTCTATCTAAGGAGATTGTCCAGTACAATCTTTCTTGGAAATTATCCTAATCAGTACTCTCCACGTTTTACAGCGGCGAGATTATTATTGTTACCACCAATTTCGTTATTTTCTCAGCAAGTGGTATCAGAGCCTAATTATTATGGCAGGAAAGATTGAAATTGAAAAATTCAATAAAAATAATTTCTCTCTGTGGAAATTAAAAATGAAGGCACTATTGCGGAGAAATGATTGTGCTATGGCCATCAGTGACAGACTGACGAACGTTGAAGATGAGAAATGGAACAAAACAGATGAGGATGCTATAGTCATTCTGCATCTTACTCTAGCAGATGGAATTTTGTCAAGTAACACAAAAATAGTAACTGCCAAACAGATCTGGGATACGTTGACAAAATTATACAAGAATAATTCATGGTATAATAAAATTTCATTGAAAAGAAAATTATATACCTTTCGGATGTCAGACTCTACAACAGTGAAAAACCACATCAATACTTTCAACACATTATTTTCTCAACTTACAGTAATGGAGCACAAAATCGACGAAAATGAAAGAGCAAAACTTTTATTTCAAAGTTTACCAGATTCATATGATCACCTCATTATAAATTTGCTCAGCGGTACTGCAAAAACAACATTGATATTCAATGATATTGCAGCCATGGTTCTTGACGAAAAAAGTAGGCGGAAGAACAAGGAGCCCGCTTCTGCAGAGGCTTTGTCAATAACGAGAGAAAAATCAAATGAACGTGGGGCCTCTGGAGCTAGCACGTCAGGAAAATCAAAGTCAAAAAATAAAAAAGGCGGTAAATGCTTTCATTGTAACAAAATGGGTCACATGAAAAAGGATTGCTGGAAGTTGAAGAAAGAACAAGGCACAAAAGATGCTAAATGAGATATGAAGAGTACGACTGCAGTTGTCTCTGAGGGTGAAGATGTTATTGTATGTGAAGATGCTGTCAACTTCACGATGAATGAATCATGTTTGGTGTGTGACTCTGGAGCATCTTATCATATTACTTCAAAAGTGAAGTATTTTTCATCTTACACCAACATCGATTTTGGCATGAACAGTCACGTTTCCAGAATAATTAGAATATGAGACATTTGCATCTAGACTAACACAGGATGTGAGTTGGTGCTTAAAGATGTCAGACATGTTTCAGATATTAGAAAAAATTTAATATCAGTCAGTGCTCTTGATGAAGCTGGTTACAAGAGCAAATTTGCTGGCGAAAAATGAGAGCTCAACAAAGGTTCGTTAATCATAGCGAAAGGAATTAAAGAATCTAGCTTGTATGTGACTCAAGTGACTGTGAATGAAGAATCAGTAAATGCTGCACAAGATGATTCGTCCATTGAGTTATGACACAAATAACTTGGTCATATGAGTGAAAAAAGACTTTAATTGCTTGGCAAAAGAGATTATTTGCCACATCTAAGAGATGAACTTCTGTCAAGTTGTATTCATTGTTTGGCAGGAAAACAACACAGAGTTTCCTTTCAGAAGATTTCTGCATCAAGGAAACCAGGAGTGTTAGAAGTTGTTTACTCAGATGTCTACGGTCTCATGTCAACGAAAATGTTAGGAGGTGCTCAATACATGGTCTGTCACGACCCGAAACCCAACGGGTCACGACTTACATAGTCGTGTTCGTGTTCTTATTCTTGACTCGTATTTTTTTTTGAAACATAAAGAGAAAACTATTCTAGGAAAACTCTACTAAAATGACCGAGAACCATGTTTAATACTCGTTTGAAATCCCTTGAAAATAAGTTAAAACATTGATGGAATTAAAGAAGAAATAAGAGAAAGGATGCTCTCGGTTTTAGAGGAAAAGAAGAGGGGCAGAGACGGAAAATAAAAAGGGGCGATCGATTGGCCAAAACGGCCGATCGTTCTCCCTATTGAAAATTTTGCATAGCCGATCGATCAGCCAATTTCGCCGATCGTTCGGCTGGCTCTCGGGTCTTGAAAATACAGAGATACAAGTTGCCGATCGATCGCTCCTTTTGCCGATCAATCGGCAACCTCTCTGTAATACCCGGCTTACGAGATATTAATATTTTAATTATATAATGACATTTTTGTAAATATGTCAAATCAAGTCCGTTTTGTGAAAAAAGAGCTTTATTACAATCCTAACGATTAATGAGAATTTTAAGGAATTTACGAGAATTTTTGGAGTAATAACGCTATGTTTCGAGTAATTAATTTTCTCGTAATATAAAGGACGTTTAGTAAAAAATAGTAAACGAGGTCCGATTTGCGAACGGACAGTTTTAATAAATCTCAAATAATAAGTTGGACTTATTGGTAAATTAAGGAAATTTGAAGAAGCCGAATCGTTAGCTAATTAACGAAACAATGGACGAAATAAATAGAAAATCAAAGGAATGACAAAATGGTAATTTACCAAAGTAAAATTATAAAAGAAAAGGGCAATTGCCTTTCTTCTTCTCCACGCGAATTCTCTCTCCTGCGAATTCTCTCCCTCCTTGGCCATTCACGGCGATTCTCATTTCCGGCGACCGGTTCGTGCTCCGATCGTCTCTGTTCTTCGCGATTTCCTCCCCAATCCCGATCCTAGGTACGGTTCTAAAGTTTTAGGAAAGTTTATTTCGGTTTTTACGAAGTTTAAATGATTAGGGTTTCGTTTAGATTATCGTTAAAAATGTGATTTAGGGTTCGAAATTTATATGTTTGCCGTGTTTAAGGATATAAAGGATGTATTGAACGTTATTGGACGAAGTTAGATCAATTTGGGAGAAATGTTAAAATTAGAGGATTTTCGGATTTTTAGGAAAACTCGTTGATTATGGTTTTAAAACTATCGAGTATTAATCGTTGTTTAAATACTTCGATTTATTAAGTTAAGATTTTAGGAAATTCCTTAGTTAAGGATTTTGTTAGTTTTGGACGTTAAATTGTTTAAGCTCGTTTTAACGACAATTTGGTGAAACTGCTTAGGTGGACAACGTTTGTGGACAGAGCTTGAGCTGCAACGGACACGAGATAAGTTCTCGTGATTTTCTCTGGCCGATTGGCCTACACCGTACGTCGAGGTCGTCTTGAGGAGTTTTGGTGATGCGTTTGTTTAAATTGTTTTGGTTGGGTAGTTAGGTTAGTCGTTTATAGGTTATGGTTGTTTATCGTCTTGATGGTACACATGCTGGTTGTTTACTTTATGCATTTGACTGCTCATGCATCACATCTGTTAAAGCATATGTTTAAGGGAATGAAATGAATCTACGTAATCTGTTATCTGGTCACGGCAAAGTGGTTTAGACCTCGGTGACATTCTGTGTGCGACCTAATTAAAAAGTAAAATGAACCAACAAAATCTACGTAACCTGTTATCTGGTCACGGCGAGGTGGGTTTAGACCTCGGTGACAATCTGTCTGCGACGTAATGAATCTGAATCTGTTATCTGCATGTTTTATGAATGGCATACGCACTGCACGCATCTACACGCATCTGCATTTATGAGAGCTTGCTGAGATTTTTATCTCATAGGTGTCTGTATGGTGTAGGTGTCTTCGACATAGGTGAGGACGAGATCCCTCCACCTGAGGAGTGATGCGGTTGACGGAGGATGGTCGCGGGAGTGCGTTGGCGCAGTTGAGGCTCGTTTTGACCCGTGGGACTCATGGTTAGATGTTTTGAGGGTTTTGGTGATATTTTGGGCGAACTGGGTTTATTATGAATTATTGTATAGTTAGAGACATTTTAGGATGTTTGGTTCTGTATAGTAGATAGGTTACATTTTGAGTTTTAAAACGTTTTGAAAATGTATTTTGTAAATGTTTGGTATTAGGGAAATATTCAGTTTTTAAACCGAACCACGTAGTTCGTTTTTACGAAAACGGGTTATGTTTAATTGAGTTTCGAGTCGTTGTTTCGGGTGTTTGATGAAGTGAGGAATGACGAGATTTTGAGTGAGTTTTATTGGAATGTATGGTTGAGAGGTGGGATGAAAATTGGATGAAATGGTGAAGGGTTTTGATTAATGCATGTGGAAATGAGGGAAGAGACGGAACGAAGAAAAAAAGAAAAAGAGAAAGAAGAAGTGAGGAGGCAGAGAGGATGGCGACCAATCGCCAGGAGGTGGCGATCGGTCACCAGGAGGAACCACGCTCTGGAAGATTTCCAGAGCGTGTGGCGATCGATCGCCTGGTTTCTGGCGATCGATCACCCCTCGATGGTTACACGGTGATCACGGATCGCCTAGGAGGCGATCGCTAGGCAATCGAGCGATCGCCTAAGGGGCAATTGTTCGCCATGCGAAGATCGCTTCTGGCGATCGATCGCCTGTTTTGGGTGATCGATCGCCACAATGTTTTACACGGCTGTTTTTGCCCCTTTCTCCTCTGCCGATTGTTTTCATTTAATTTTTATAGTTTTATTCAAGTTGTTTTAAGTTTAACTTAAATGGTATAACAACTTAGACTTCAACGATTTTAGTTTCAATCCCGATTCCGATTTTAAAGTTTTATTTCTGCTCACACGTACGAGATTTAATTAGGATATAAAGAAAAAATATATATAGTACAGAAAAATGGGGTACAGTGTTAGGGTCGTCACACTCTCTGTCCATAATACTTCGCCAAACAAAAACCAGCCGATCGATCGGCGTCCCCTCTGGAAAACTGCTCCAGCAACTTCCTCCCTACATCTTAAACATACAACAATTAAATCACAACTTCTCCTAAATTCTTCAACCAAAACTCAATTTAAACCATTCAAACGAGAAGCTTTAAATCCCTAAACCATTCATCGATGAAAATCATAGAAGAACAAAACGTTTAGACCGTAGCGGAAGACAAAACGGGTGAAAATCCCTTAGTCATAAATTCATCTTAAAATCATAAAAAGGGAAACCGTCAACCATCCTAGTACTTACCATCATATGAAAATCCTATGAAAATCCATTTCTACCTATTTTCCATAACGTAAACTTTTACCAAAACTTGCTAGGAGCACCACCCTCGAGTCAAATCGCCGCCCAGCCACAAAACCCCGCCATGAGCACCTTCCAGCAACTCGACTTAGACTTCATCGTTAGGTTTGAGGTCCACACCTTCAAATTCGTCACCTACATCAAAAGGTTTAAACTATAAGCCTAATACTTAGTAAGGAATTTAAACATATACGTGAATGACCATGTATGCATGTATTGTAAAAATCATGTTCATAATCTTATTTCATATTCCACTTGTCTTGGGTTAAGGGGCACGAGGAAGTGGCAAGGGAATCGTGATCGTGGTCATCTTAGACAATAACTGTAACGACTAGTCCGACCCACACATTAGTAGGATTCACGAACTGATCGTGCAGTGTCAACCCGGCCCCTACCAACGGGAGGATCCACGAGTCTTCCTGCCAGTCCGGCCCTCACCAGCGAGAGGATCCCCGAACCGTACACATAATCTCAAGAACAAAAATCATGGCCAATTAACCCCGTCCCACGCTTAACCATTTACATACATTTCATAGTCTTATCTTATTAACTCAAATCATATGCATAAAACGTTTTCGTGTGCTTTTAGAGAAAACCATGATGCATGAACGTGAATGCACATAAGAATGTAAGAACAATATACAATAAGAAACAAGTCATCCAACATTAATCATATCATAATCCCGACAAGCCATATTCATCAGACAGTAATAAATACCAAACTCCTAGTACCCTCGTGATGTAGGGCCCTAACGGCCGACATCCTAACACACTCACTTACCTAGACTCCTTTAGCAACGTCGTGCCTTCACTTATGCCTTCTTCACCTATAACATTTCATATTTCGATGTTAAAATCAATTCTAACTAATCTAAATTCGAAACTAGCAAAATCCTAGTTAAAGAAATTTCCTGAAACTCTAACTTCTCTCTTTCGGGCATTTTATCGAACACCTAGTGTGCATAGCTTAATTTCACTCACAACAATGACAATTAAACCTTCCAACTACTAAAATTAAACCAACACTCATTATTTTTCAACCTACTATCAACAATATTCATAGTTTCTCCATTAATACTCATTAATACACGAAACCTAACAACTTCCAACATAACTTCATATTTTCGCGGTTCTAACACTACAACCCTAGTTAGTATAAGTCCCTAAATCAAAAATCTCAACAAATGAACCATCTAATACTCACCTAAGGTTTGAATCTCGAAGAAAACGGAGGAAGGAATCGGCTTGGAGGAGGACCGTAGCTTGTGGGAGGAAGGAACGCCAAGGGAAGTGAGAGAGAGCGGCTGGAGAGAAGAAACTGAGATTAATTTAAAAAAATACTAAACGATATTTGATTTATTTGAAACATTTTTCACATGTTCAAACTATCATGGGTAGATAATAAAAATTTTTTCGTGATTTTCTAAAATTTGTATGATTTATTATAATATTTTTATAAAATACTAAAATAAAATTACAATAAATCGTACATATGTTAAAAAATAACGAAAATTTTCAGATTATCTTCTCATTAAGTAGTGAACATGTGGTACAAATTTCAACTGAATCCAAGATTGTTTGGTAAAATTGTTGATAGAATGTCAAAATTGATAACAAAATCAAAGTACAGGGTTCGGTTTGCCCGTTTTTTTAGTACATGGAGTGAATTAAAAAAAAATGTATAGTACAAGGTTCAAATCGTTAATTACCCTAAAAAATATTAATAAAAAGAAAATTATTCATGATGAAATTCAAAAAAGAAAATAGAAATTCTTCTAAGTTTTCCAACAATCATCTTCTCCATCTACAACTTTTCTTCTCCAATTCTATTATTGACTTTTCGTCTCTTCTTTTCTAGTTCGTCTCTCTCCAGCCTCGTTTTCTCTTTCCTTTGTTTCCTCTTTTAATGCCTCGTTTCTTCTTTCTCTCTCCTCTTTTATTTGTCACGATTTATGTTTCCTTTTCACCGAGGTTCATTATTTGTAGACTAAATTCTATTTAAGTATGGATGCACATTAATATTTGGAAAGCATTACATATAACACTTCAAATCTTTAATGAGTTTAATCAACTCACTCGTTGACTCTTTCCCTTTCATTTCATAGGTAGGGAGATTTATACCAAGCATTAAGGGTGGGCAGACCCGAACCCGACCCGAGCAACCGAACCGAACCGAAGGTTCGGTTCGGTTCAGTTCGGGCACATCAGTCGTTTTTCTGTGTTCGGGTCGGGTTCCCTCATAGGGCTTTGGGTTCGGTTCGGTTGGGCGTCAAACCCGAACCGAACCTAAAAACCGAACTCTGAAGCTTGCACAAATATTTGGGCTTAAGGACGGGTGTCGGGGACTCAGGATTGGAACTCTGGATTTTCGATTTAGGGCAGACGATTCCTCGGCGACAGACGAAGCTCGGCGACAGACGACTCCTCCGCGACAGAGTAACGACGACTCCTCGGCGAAGCGACAGACGACTCCTCCGCGACAGAGTAACGACGACTCCTCCGCGAAGCGACAGACGACCGACGAGACGACTCCTCGGCGCTCCAGCGGCAGCGACAGAGGACTGACGGCCGACGGGTGAGGGCTCCTTGGTGCTCCAGCGAGTGACAGACGACAAGTATAGAGCAGGTATTCATAGAGATCAAAAAGTCTACTGGAAGATCTGTTTTTTGTTATATTTCTTCCTAAGTCTCTGATTAAAGCTGTGTATGGCAGTATGGGTTTATAAGCACTTGGACACAATCTCTTTGGAAACTTGTTAGTGGTCATTGTAGATTTTTACAGTTTTTTGGGCATGTGTAGCTTTTGTTCATTTTGTTGTTATCTGAGTTCTGTTTGGGCGGACTGAAAAACACTTGGTGAGGCAAATGTGATGAAACAAAATTGTAGGTTTTTCTCAGGCTGCAAGGTTTTAATTGTATTTATTTCATGTTTACAAATTACAGGTCTGAACTGACTTGACCCGAACCGAACTTTTTGATTCGGGTCTGCTTTAAGTTGTTCAGGTTCGGTTTCGGTTTCGGGTTTGGAAACCAAAACCGAAACCGATGAGTTCGGGTCTGTTCGGTCCAAAACCGAACCGAACCCGAACCTTGCCCACCCCTACCAAGCATCACATGCCTGATCTCGACATCTAACTTATTATCTTGTTATTATGTCCTTCGAGAGCATTTACCTTGCTCGTGAAAGTTAGTATATTTTCTATATAGTTTGTTTCTCGTAAAAAGTGACTATGTAACATTTTTTTCTTTGTTAAATTTGGTAGCAAAAATAAATTGGAAGAACATTTAAATGCAAAACTAAAACAGTAAGTATCTTTATGAAAAGATTAAATTAAAACAATCTCTAAACTATAAAAATTAAAAATAAAATATGTTAATCAAAAATGTCGTTTTATTTTGAATATTTTGATTATTTTAGGAGAGAAAAGTTTGGATATCACTCGAGATCTCATGACCGCTAAAAATATTTGGTGAGCTTGGTCGGTAGACGTCCATATTTTATGGCTATGTTTTAAAGCATATTTATTTATTGGATAAAGTGCAAAAAAAAAACCTTGAAGTTTGGGAAAAGTTGAAAGTACAAAAAAGAGCTTTGTGGTCGACCGCATCAAATTAGGTGGTCGACCGCATAATGCTGTTAACCGCCTAATTTGATGCGGTCCACCGCATTTAGGTGGCACTAAAATTAATTTAAAAAAAACACTAAACGATATGTAATTTACTTGATATTTTTATCACATGTTCTCTATATTATGAGAAAATAAGCAGAAAAGTTTCATGATTTTCTAACATTTGTACGATTTATTGTAATTTTATTTAATGATTTTATAAAACAATTATAATAAATCGTACAAATGTTAGCAAATCACGAAAATATTTTTATTACCTTTTCATATTAAGAGAAACATGTGGTAAAAATTTGCAAGTAAAATAAATATCATTTGTTATATTTTTTAAAATTAATATTAGTTTCTTCTTTACTTTATACATTAATTTTAAAAAAATATCAAACAATGTTAATTTTACTTGACATTTTTACCACATGTTATATTTAACATGCAAAAATAATATAAAAATTGTCGTGATTTTCTAACAATTGCATGATTTATTATAATTATTTTATAAAATAATTAAATAAAATTACATTAAATCGTACAAGTGTTAGAAAATCAGGAAAATTTTCAGATTATTTTCTTATAATTTAGAAAATATGTGATAAAAGTTTTAAGTAAATTACATATCGTTTAGTATTTGTTTTAAAATTAATTTTAGTGCCACTTAAATGTAGTCGACCACAAAGCTTTTTTTCGCTCTTTTGAAAGTTTAATTTTTTTTTTCAACTTTTGCCAAATTTGAGGTTTTTTTTTACACTTTACCCTTATTTATTTAAAAATTGTTCAATAATATCTGATTTTTATGAGCGCAAAAAATGAAGAACATTTTTAATGTGATCTCAGTTGCATTGGCAGTGTCGGTATGGACTGGGAATGCTTCTACAAAGATGCCACCAAAAAGAGGTGAAAGTGCATCTACCAATGTAAATACTTGGAGAAAAGAACAAAAAAAAAAAATGTTGTTCAGGTCGATATAATCACCACTATTTATACCTCTGCGTGCAAACGTTAGCCGGCACACTCCCCCTTCGAAGCTCAACTACCTTTTGCCATGGCATCCCCAAGAAACTCCCTTGTATTTAAAGTGCGGAGATGCGAAGCGGAACTCATTTCTCCGGCGAAGCCGACCCCTCGTGAGTTCAAAAGGCTTTCTGACATCGATGACCAAGAAGGTCTCCGGTTTCAGATTCCAGTGATACAATTCTATCGTCACGATCCTTCCAAGCGTGGGAAAGACCCCGTGAAGGTGATTAGGGAGGCCCTTGCTCAAGCTCTGGTGTTGTACTATCCATTTGCCGGTCGACTCCGGGAAGAGCCTAACCGGAAACTCTACGTCGAGTGTACGGGAGAAGGAGTTCTTTTCATCGAGGCAGATGCTGATGTTACTCTCGACTATTTCGGTGATGCGCTTCAACCTCCGTTTCCATTTCTTGACGAACTTCTATTTGATGTCCATGGATCTGCAGGCGTTCTTCATTGTCCAATCCTTCTCATCCAGGTTCGTTTATTTCTTCCTTCTCAACTAAACCATCTTCTGTCAAGAAAAAGCCACAAAATTTCTCTCAATTATATATAATAGGATTTGAATTGGGTAGAAATTTGATGAATGAGTTTTTGGTCACAACACAAGTACAACTGCGTACAAACGGCACGATAAAATAATAATTTTGTTTCAACATTATTCTAATCATTTTCAAAGGGTAAACCATATATAGGTTTTAGAAACGGGAACAAGTTCATAATAGACTTCTAAGAGAAAATATTATTTCAGAAAAAGGAAAAATATCAAGATTGAACTTGAGTATTTCGTGTTGGAAATAAAAAAAAAAATGGTGGGAACAATAATAATAATATTGCCGCTGTAATATGTAGAGAATACTGATCATGATAATTCTCAAGAAAGACTATAATAGACAATCTCCTAAACAGAATTACTTTTCCAAGTAAGTTTTCAAGAAAAGCTGGAGTAGTCACAAACGATCTCACTTAAAATCTAGTGTCCGAGACAAAACTTACTTACACAGTACAATTACACTACTAAATAAGTTATACGAGAAAAGATAGAAGATACGATCCTAAAAATACTAGAAATATTTTCTCACACCGTAAAAATATAACGGCTAAGAAATAAGAGAAATAATGGCTAAAATGAACACCGAAAATTTTACATAAAAATTCAAATCGAGAAAAAAACACAGAGACCGAGTCCAGAAAGATCTCACTATGAAAAATAAAATTTATAATAATTTTCTAGATATCAAATATTCTAAAACAAATTCACTAAAGAAATTATCATCCTCGCTGTACTTAAAGTAACTCACATATTTTTACTTTCTCTTTTCTCACGTAAAAAACTCTCTTCGGATGTCACTTTCTTCTACGCTATGACTGGAAAGAGTCCCACGAAGACACATACCGCAATATTAAAAAATCTTGCAGCATGAAGAGATGCAGAAGTATTTCATGAAATGGGTCCCTCATTTATGGAGGGACCCCACATTTCCCTCTTCTACGTTCTCTTTTATAAACAAACATATGACTTAGTTAACATCCACCGATTTGTTTTTCCCTTGAAAATAATAAATAGCAGTATGATTTCCCAAAAAGAAACACTTTGCCCATTTTATTAACTTATACGGACTCAGGTAACACGCTTGAAATGCGGTGGTTTTATTTTTGCCCTGCGTCTCAATCATACCATGAGCGATGCAGCTGGCTTAGTCCAGTTCATGACGGCAGTCGGTGAATTCGCAAGAGGCACGACCACCCCGTCGATCATGCCCATATGGAAGAGGGATATTCTTGATGCGAGAAACCCACCACGAGTAACGTGTACCCACCGTGAGTACGATGAAGTGCCAGACAAAAAGGGCACTATAATTCCCCTAGATGACATGGCTCATCGCTCTTTCTTTTTCGGCCCCACCGAGCTTTCTGCTTTACGTAGATCTTTGCCGATTCACCTTCGCCATTGCTCCTCGTTTGAGTTGTTGACTGCCTGTCTGTGGCGTTGTCGCACCATAGCTCTTCAGCCAGACCCTGAGGAAGAGATGCGCATGCTTTGCATTGTAAATGCTCGCTCAAAGTTCAACTCGCCTATTCCACAAGGGTACTACGGAAATGCATTTGCTTTCTCAGCCGCCGTCTCCACTGCCGGGAGGATTTGTGAGAATCCGCTAGGATATGCGTTGGAGTTGGTGAGGAAGGCTAAGGCTAATGTGACGCAGGAGTACATGAACTCACTAGCAGATCTAATGGTGATGAAAGGGCGACCTCATTTTACTGTTGTAAGGGCTTACGTTGTATCGGATGCTACACGAGCGGGCTTTAGAGAGGTGGACTTTGGTTGGGGAAAGGCTGCCTATGGTGGCCCAGCTAAGGCTGGGGTTGGAGCCATTCCGGGTGTGTCTAGCTTTTACATACCTTTCACAAATAGCAAAGGTGAGGAGGGAATTGTGATTCCTGTTTGCCTACCCGCACAAGCCATGGAAAGGATGGAGACAGAGCTTCAAAGCATGTTAAAAGCCGACGAATATACTCAAGTAGGAGCTCAGCCATCCGCTTTTATTACTTCTGCATTGTGATAAGGTGGGAAGACGAGTGTGTTGTTTTATGTTAGGGTATGATTGAGGCATGGATCACTCTATATTACAAATAGAATTCTGACTAATACTTCTTTTGTAAAATATAAGAAAAACACTTATTTTATTTCGAATAAAATGAATAGCTTTTTTAATACAAACGGCACTGGTTAGGAAGCATTCATTCGCAAAAATTAAATTTCCATTTAGAACACTCGATTGACTTTCATTAGGTGAAAAGAAAATCATGCTTTCGCCAAAAAGGAGATAAGGTTTATCCACAACAACGCATAAACAGTCGTAAAAAGACAAGATATGTCTTAAAGATTGGTCAATTAGATCGTCCCCACTAAGAAAAGAAATTTAGTTTCATAAAAAAACATGTTTGCTACGTCTATGTCTTACCTTGCCAAACTTCTTGGACAGGATCATTGTTTTCTGGAGAAAATCAAAACCCTTAATTGGCTCAGATTCCCTCAACCAAGTATTGGATAAAATTCAAAGATTAACTATCCTTGAACCACAGATGATTCAACAAAAAAGATAGGACCAAGTCACGTGTAAAGATTCTATTGCTGTCAGCAAATAGGCTTTTCCTTCATTCAATTATTTGTAAAAGCTCTAGAATACTTACCTCTCATTTGGTGAATCCAAATTGATCTTTCAATGTTTGCAATGATGAGCTTCTCCAGTCCGTCGCTACAAGTAAAACCAGAAAATATCATATTACCACTCAAATAGTATTTATGTGCACTTTTTTATGCTTCACAAAATACTCACTTCTACAATTTCACTTTCTTAACTTTTGAATGTCATGTTGTAAAGTGGACTTTATTGTGAGTACGTAACGTCTTCCGGTACTCTCAGTACAATATTGTCCATGTCTCCTCTATTTTGCAACACCGAGAAAGAAGAGCAGTGTCCGTTACAATATCTGGTTCTTGTCTCAGGTCAGTCATCTCATCAAACAAGTAAGTTGCATCTCTTAGGTTGTTCCTCCTACAATACCCATCTATCAGAATAGTATAACAAACAACATCTGGCAAAATCTCCATGTCCTTCATCTCAATCCAAAGAGTAGAAGTATCAATTATCTCTAAGTTCCTTTTTCTTGCTTCTAGATATGAATGTACTTTTCTTCTTTTTGCGTTTGAATAAGCATCAACCAAAACTGAGAATGTTATCAGTCAATTGGTTGCTGAAAAAATTTATTTCTAATAACTCAATAGAAGAAGTTAAATTCACTAAAGTTTCCATCTTGCAAAAAAAAAAATCCCAACAACTCAATTGTATTACTTTTATTTCTGAAAATAAATATTAGAAAATTAAAAATATAGGCTTAGCCTTCCCACCATATAATATGATAAGAGATCTTTCGGTCACTAGTGAGTGGAGCTTTGTAATTTCTTCTATTTGAATTTCTAAGTATAAATATAAATATTTTCTTTCTGCTTCAAGTCCCTTATTAGAAGAGAATACAATGAGAGGGATCATAGACTAGTCAATTAATTATCTCTCCTATGGCTGATCAAAAGTCTATGTTTCTTAATTTTCTTACAAAAAAAATGAAAAGGGCGAGAGCTGCGACAATGAGATGCACAGAAGTGAATTTCCGTCGCTAGGATAGAGTTTTCAGTGCTCCAATTTTTGCCTTTCTTCGAAGTTCTTAAAGGGTAAGTTGTTCTTTAGCTTCGTTTGGACTTCGAATGTTAGGGTTTTGTGTCGATCTCGAATTCAAGTTTGAAAATTCGAATCTCTTGGTTATCTCTGTATTATTTTGGTAGGTTTGAGTTTTATTCAAGTTGTAGAGTCGATTAGTGGCAGAAATCGACAAAAAAGGTCAAATTATGTGTCCTTTGTTTGTTGGAAATCAACACCATAGTCGACACTTGTTGACCAAGTATCGATCAACGTTGGTGATAGAATTGTGTGCGAGTCGATGTTAGTGATTTTACACTCTAACGCAAGTGCACGTGTCGCTAACGAAGTAATAAGTAAGTAAAGTATCGATCCCGTGAGGATATTTTTAATTGTAATTAAATTGCTATAAATTTCTATAAAATATAGATGGAAATATTGAGATTAAATAAATAATAAGGAATGAATAGCTAAAATTACTAGAAATTAGATAAGTCTAAAAATAGAAATGCTTTAAAAAGGTAATTATGAGAAAAGCCTTGGTTAGAGTTGATTTCCTCTTTACATGCAATTTACTCTGATGCTACACGATGCTAGAGCATTGATCTTAAACAGCAAAAATAAAAATATTTATAGGTTTCTTTCAAATTGCCTATGTAATTCAATTTCAAAATTTCTCTCGACTTTGAAAGAAGGTAACGAACATTGAACTTCTATAAACTCTATTCTTAATGCCAATTGAATTAACGTTAACTACTTTGTAACGTATTAATCCAATTAATCAATCGTGTATCTTAACGTTTATATTTACCCGTCGATATAATATAAACATGAAACATCAAACTATCTGTCGATATGAATTGAATTAGACAAAGAATATCACGAAAGATTGTTCCAAGCAAAAATGCATTAGCAATGCTGCAGTATTAGTCACAGAACAACAAGAATTCATATATTTCTAGGGTTCCATCTGTAATACCCGGTTTGTACGGAATATTTATATTATATTATGTGATGGCATTTTGTAAATATGTCAAATCAAGCTCGTTTTACGAAAAGAAAGTGTCATTACAATCCTAACGAGTAATAGGAATTTTAAGGAATTTATGGGATTTTTCGGAATAATAATGCTATATTTCGAGAATTTACGTTCAACGTAATATAAAGGACATTTTGGTAAAAATAGTAAACGAGGTCCGATTTGCGAACGGACAGTTTTAATGGAGCCCTAGTAATAAGTTGAAGTTATTGGTGAAATTGGAGAGTTTGGAGAAACCAAATCGTTGGTTAATTAAAGAAATAAAGGACGAAACAAATAGAAAACAAAGGGAGGGCAAAGTGGTAATTTGCCAAGTCAATTTTAAATTAAATAACAAACTTCTTTCTTCTTCTCCATTTCTCCCTGCTCTTCACGATCGCTAGAGAGTGCGATTTCTCTCTTCTCCCTCACGCAATCCATTCCGACCTCCGATTCGTGCTCCGTTCGTTTCGTTTTCTTCATGTTTTCTCCTCCAATCAACACTCTAGGTATGAATCTACGATCTTAGAGCATTTATTTCGATTTTTACGGAGTTTAAACAATTAGGGTTTCGTTTAGGTTTTGTTAAAAATCGAGATTTAGGGTTCGAAATCGATAGATTGTTGTAGATTACGAATGTATAGGACGTATTGAACGTTATTGGACGAAGTTAGAGTGATTTGTGAGAAATGTTAAAATTGGAGAATTTTCGAGTTTTTAGGAAAACTCGTTAATGGTGATTTTAAACTATTGAGCGTTAATCGTTGTTTAAATACTTCGATTAGTTAGGTTAAGATTTTAGGAAAATTCTTTAGTTAAGGTTTTTGTTGAATTTGGACGTTTAGAAGTTTGAATTCGTTTTAACGATAAACGTTCTAAATTGCTTAGGTAAACAACGCTCGTGGACGGAGCTTGAGCTGCTTTGGACACGAGGTAAGTTCTCGTGATCTTATCTGACCGATTGGCCTACACCGTACGTCGAAGTCGTCTCGAGGAGTTTCGGAGATGTATAGGCTTAAATTTGTTTTGGTTGGATAGTTAGGATTAGTTCTGTATAGGTTATACTTTTAATTGCTTTATTGTCTCGATGGTACAAATCATGTATGTTTACTTTATGTCATATTGAACTGCTCACGCATCACGGGTTTTATAAAGCATGAAAATGAATTTTCGCACGATGTTTTAAAGAAAATGGCGATGTGGCCTGGAGAGGGGCTATTGATCTATTGTGTAGATTGACTTACGGGTCTGTCACAATACCACATCTAACACGTACTCATATAGTTACAGGTCACGCGAGATGGGGCTCAGGCACGGCTGTACGTGTTGTAAGCGTGTATCCCCCCTCTAGCTGGAAAGAGTAGTCCGACTGCTGGATGTGCTCTCCGGTTAGTGGGAAGAGATCTCGGTGACACCCACAGAATAAAGTAAAGTAAAGAAAATGATGCATGATTATGAACTCATACGCACAGCATGCATTGCATTTATGAGAGCTTGCTGAGATTTTTATCTCATAGGTGTCTGTATGGTGTAGGTGACTACGAGGAAACGGGTGAGGATGAGATCCCTCCACCTGAGAAGTGATCCAGTTGACGGAGGATGGCTTGCGGTGGTGTGTTGCGCAGTCGATTCTTGACTTGACCCGTGGGGAAATATGTACGTGTTTTGAGGGTATCGGGACGTTTTGGGTTAATGGTAGATTAGACAGATTTATTGTATAGCTAGATACATTTTAGGTTGTTTGGATCTGGATAGGTTTAAGTTTTGATGTTTTAAAGTGTTTTGGAAACTGATATGATAACCGTTTGGGTGATTTCAAAAACAGGTGGATTTGTTTAGGTTTTAAACGTATCCACGCAAATTGTTTTTATGAAATTGGGTTATGATTTAAATGTGTTTAGAGACGTTTGTTTTTAGAGTGATTGGTGAAGTGCGAAATAGATGGAATAATGAATAAGTAGAGGTTAATGTTATTGTGTGTTTGTTGTGTTAAGTGCATGTGTACGTAGGAAGAAAAGAAAGGGGAGGCAGAGGGGATGTCGAACGATCGCCAGGGGGGCGATCGTTTGCCCCTCATTCGGTTGCGCTCTGGAAGAAATTCCAGAGCGCATGCCGAGCGATCGCCAGGCAATGGCGATCGCTGGGCAGGGACGATCGCCCAGGGGCGATCCGACTGGCGATCGCTCGCCAGTGTGTGATCGCCATGGGGCGATCGATCGCTGGTTTTGGGCGATCGATCGCCCCCTTCATTTTGTGGCGATCTTCCTCTTTTGCCCCGCCTGCCGTTTTGTTTTATTTTCAATTGTTTTAATTAAACGTTTTAAGTTTTATTTAATTGTTTTGTTATTTTAATTGGTTTGAGGTTTTGTTTTAACTGTTTTAAAACGAAGATTTCAATTTTGATTTCAGTTTAAATTCCGCCTAGAATCATTTAAAGTTATAAGTATAGGGATAAAAAAAAAATATAGTACGGAAAATTGGGTACAGTGTTAGGGTCGTGACACCATCGAATTGCCTAGATAAATTCATTTTAGAATTTTCTTTTCAATTTTTGAAAAGACAAAAACTTAATCTGAATTTTTTTGTAAACACATTCTTAATGCTAAATAAATTAAAGTTAGTTACTTTGCAACAATTTTAATTTATTTAATTACTCATGCATCTTAAATTCCTATTTACTTGTCGATACAATAGAAACATGTGAATTTAAATCTGCCTATCGACACAATTGAATTTATGCAATAAAAAGCATGAGCAATTGTTTAGTGAAAAATACTAAGCATTCATAGATCAGAATAAAAAAACATGTAAAGAATACTTTCTCTCCTAACCAAGAATAAGTTCTACTACCCTAAAATCATAATAAAATAAAACTAAAAATAAAATAAAATGAAGAAGAGAAGAAGAAGAAGATTAGTCTCTGGTTTCAGTCGCAGATCCTCTTCCCTCCTTGTAGCAGTGTAAAAGATATATATAAATACCTTATCTACTTGAGGGAATTAAATCCCTCTTTTCTCGCTCTCTCTCCTATCCCTGGAATCGTGCAATTTTTAAATTGTCATTCCAGCTCTTGCCACTGTTCCCGACGTCCATGGATTCTGTTTTTCCCAGCCGAGTCCACAGCTTGTTCACTTCTTCCAGTCGTCCACGGATTTTTGTCTTTTTGTGCTTTTTTGTCTTTTAGCGCTCATTCGTCCATTTTGCCATTCGTCCACACTTTCCAATTGTCCACGTTTCTTATTCATATTTTTCTTTTCAGCCAAGTCCACGCTTCTTTTACTCGGTCATCGTCCATTTGCGTTTGTCGTTTAGCGTAATCTCAGTTATCCACACTGATCAGTCGTCTATTTTCATTTGTCGTCTACGTCCACTCTCTGTTGTCGTCCATGTCCACGGTTTCTTTGTCTTTTAGTGCTGTCCATCGTCCATGCTTCGCAACCAAATAATACCCATTTCTTTTTCTCCATATTCAAAGCAACATATTTCCCGATTTTTCTTGATTTGATTCCTCTCTCTCCATAATCTTCAGCTTTTGAATTTGATTTTCACTCTAATAAAATTACATTCAAATACGAAAATATAAAATTCAAATTAAAGAGAAAAACTTGCTTTTAATAGATAATTTGCATGAGATATATTAAATTAAATCTAAGCACAAATTCTGCAGCATCTTATAGCAATTGAAGTAAATTTCATCAATTTCTTCTTACATTCACTCAAATTATATAAGTTTTATCAATTAAATATAGTATAAAATAACTCTAATTTAAGAGTTATCAGTCGACACCCCAACAAGTGTCGATCTCAGCAGATCGTAGGATGCAAGGGTCGACATTAAGTGATTTGGAAAATAGAGAGTAACTCTAAAAATTGAGAACCAACATCAGTTATGGATTAAACCATGAATAAATTATCTTACTAATTTAGACGATTAGTCTATTCAATATCATTCACGTTACTTTTTCGTGATTATTGATTGGATGTATTAATCTACCGAAAAGTAATTGGAATCAAGGAATATATTAAATAGTGTGCGTTAATTTAGCTTTATGAACAAATATAATAAAATAAAATAACATAATTTAATTGTGTTATTTTTATACACTTGTTCTAATTTTGAATTAGATTGTCTAATGAAAAATTTGGTATTTGATATTTTGATTTGGATGTAATTTGTTTCAATATTTGGACATTGCAGAGTCGGGAACCAAACAACCAATCGAAACATGGAAATCCGAAACCTCGTGAGTTCGTTTTAGTTCTTGTACTTGTGTAATATAAATTGGTATAGGAATTATAGTATCTTTGTTTTGTTCTAACTTACTTATACAAACAATCACAACATAAAACTACCAAGCAATTAATATTTATTAATAGTTTTTTTTTTTTTTTTTTTTTTTTTTTTTTTTTTTTTTTTTTTTTTTTTTTTTTTTTTTTTTTTTTTTTTTTTTTTTTTTTTTTTTTTTTTTTTTTTTTTTTTTTTTTTTTTTTTTTTTTTTTTTTTTTTTTTTTTTTTTTTTTTTTTTTTTTTTTTTTTTTTTTTTTTTTTTTTTTTTTTTTTTTTTTTTTTTTTTTTTTTTTTTTTTTTTTTTTTTTTTTTTTTTTTTTTTTTTTTTTTTTTTTTTTTTTTTTTTTTTTTTTTTTTTTTTTTTTTTTTTTTTTTTTTTTTTTTTTTTTTTTTTTTTTTTTTTTTTTTTTTTTTTTTTTTTTTTTTTTTTTTTTTTTTTTTTTTTTTTTTTTTTTTTTTTTTTTTTTTTTTTTTTTTTTTTTTTTTTTTTTTTTTTTTTTTTTTTTTTTTTTTTTTTTTTTTTTTTTTTTTTTTTTTTTTTTTTTTTTTTTTTTTTTTTTTTTTTTTTTTTTTTTTTTTTTTTTTTTTTTTTTTTTTTTTTTTTTTTTTTTTTTTTTTTTTTTTTTTTTTTTTTTTTTTTTTTTTTTTTTTTTTTTTTTTTTTTTTTTTTTTTTTTTTTTTTTTTTTTTTTTTTTTTTTTTTTTTTTTTTTTTTTTTTTTTTTTTTTTTTTTTTTTTTTTTTTTTTTTTTTTTTTTTTTTTTTTTTTTTTTTTTTTTTTTTTTTTTTTTTTTTTTTTTTTTTTTTTTTTTTTTTTCTTGATTTGATTCCTCTCTCTCCATAATCTTCAGCTTTTGAATTTGATTTGGATGTAATTTGTTCAATATTTGGACTCGAACCTCGTGGAGTTCGGTTTGGTTCTTGTACTTGTGTAAATAGAAATTGGTATAAATTAATAGTTATCTTTTGTTTTGTTCTAAATTACTTATACAAAAGAATCAACAAAATAAAACTACCAAAGAAATTAATATTTAATTAATACATCAATTATTATTTGATACGTTTTAAAATTTTTTAAAAGAGTGCACCTAGCATTATTTTTAATATTTAGGCCAAATTTGTTTCAAACTCAATCCAAGCTCGAATTTAATCAAGCCAAACTTGACAAAACCCAATCGAAAGACGACTCTAAATTCATATATTTTAATACGAATGCAAAATCACAAAACCAAGCCAAATCTCATCCACCCTTTTATTAGTTGGCAAACCATTACAAATGGATAGCCTCTAAATTATTTGCTTTCTTCTCCAACTTTTTTAATGGCATGTGGTTGCCCACTCCCACTTTACACCATCAATTCATTCCTCCCATCATTTTTTAATTGCTCTTCGTTAAATAATCTAATCCCAAAAGTAGGATTTAAACATGTTTAATTTACATAAACCATCGTTTAGAAATAAAGATAATCTAAATAATCCACTAATTTTTCTTTCAAATTTAAAATAATTAATTAATTTAAAAATTCACCAAATAAATTAATTTAGAAATTATTATTAAATAATTACAAGAAAAATTCAGACAGTGGCGCGAACGAGACCAACGTCCGTACAAAACTACGGCAGGCATCGCCAGATTCTGAGTCCACAGAAACAATGGAAGACGGAGAGCGAGGGAGAGAAAGAGAGAGGAGTGAAGAATTTTAGAGCGAAGAAATGCTCGACTGTCGAGAAAGAAAAGCGTGTTATCTGCAAATCGAGGCAGAAATATTCTAATTCTAGTCGCCGTTGAGACAGCAGAAACTGGATCAATTCAAGGCGAAAGTGAGAACGACGGGGCCTCCTTTCCTCTGATTTGAATTGGGTTGTCATCTGAGAGAGAAGATGACAGAGGTGAAACTGCATATATACGATGTTACCAATAGTGGATCGGAGAAGACAAATAGCACTATTGTTCAGATTAATAAGATTTTCAAGGACGGTATTAAACTCGGCGGTATCTTCCACAGCGCTGTTCAGGTTTCCATTCTCTTCCGACTCCATTTTTTTTGTCGCTTTATCTTCGTACAATTGTCTTTAGGCGTTTTGATTTCATATTTTCCCTAAATTAATTGATGAAGTTAAAATGTGGAGATGTGGAACTGATTACATTCGTAATACTGTTTCTTTTACGCTGTTGCTTGTTGTTGTGCTTTCATCTCTTTCACTCTGTTTGCTCTTTTGAGCTGGAATAATTTCTTGAATTGAGTAAAATACATCTCCATGCAAAAATTATATTATGTCTGATTTATATGTTTCTAGCAATCGGTTCTGTTGTGGGAATGATATTTAGAAGGATCATGTTTTTGAAATTACAATAACTAATGCTATTCTTTGGATGAAAAATGAGCAGTTAATAACTTGCATATCATCATTATCTGTGAACTGCTTCTTCTTGAACCCTACCATCTTTTTTTTTTTTCATTTGGAGGTTTTAGGGGCTTCATTGAAATCATTTGTCATGATTTTGTCATATTAAATATAGGTTGTTTTTTGTTGGCTGATCATTGTTTTGTCATCATCCATTTTGAGGGTGGAGTTGTTTTTTTTCCTCTTCATTTTGTGACCAATTATACATAACGTTTTTTTTTTGGGAATTTTTCTCGTTAATTTGTGGACTTCAATCAATTTCTCATTGGATGTGATCTATCATAGGTTTATGGAGATGAGGAATGGTCATTCGGATTTTGTGACCAAGGAACTGGAGTTTTCAGTTGTCCTCCAGGAAAGAATCAGATGTACACTTACCGTGAGTGCATTGTCCTTGGGAAAACAAACTGTTCAATATTCAAGGTGAATCAGATTTTGAGGGAACTTAGCAGAGAGTGGCAGGGAAATTTGTATGATTTGTTATCAAGAAACTGCAATCACTTTTGTGATCAGTTCTGCGACAGACTTGATGTACCAAAGCTTCCAGGTACATGTGTTTGAGCTTTTATCTTTCAGCCACATCAACTGTTATCTATCTCCAACATTATGTCTAGCAATAATTGTTCTGTTGTTTACTTCTATATTCCTTGGAATCTGATGATGGTGACACATCAAATCACCGGTTCTTAATAATTTTCATATTGTTAAAATGAATGAAAAGGAACAGTTATATTGAAGTGGGTGAGCCTAGTCATATGATCTATGGTGGTAGAGAAAAGGTTCAACTGTATGTGTACCATTTGAATGCTTGTAAGCGTTTGCTCCTGTTTGAAAGTAGAATGATAGCTTTCTCAGAAAGTATATCCTCATAACTCACTTAATAGGTTGGGTTAATCGTTTTGCCCATGCTGGTGATGCTGCCATGGAAGCAGCGGAAACCACTGCAATGCGGGTGAGGTTTCTTAATGTTATGTTTGTCTGCGATTAGACAGTAAGTGGGTGTGGAATTTCACTTTGTTTGGGCATAATATTTAATCTTATTTGGGATTATTGCAGTTTAGGCAAGCCAAAACAGAGGTATTAGCAGCTAGCAAAGTGGCCTACCGTTTCCTTGCTGGAGTCACTAACAATGCCATATCCCCTCCTCCGGACACAGCTACCAATCTGAACAGAGGAACTCCCAAATTTCAAGCTGCTTGGTTTAAAACCCTCATTACCTCAGGGGAAAAACCGTCTAGTAGCTCAGCATTAGAGAGAAAAGACGAAGATATCATCCGATAGATGGAAGAACACATCGCCGATGCAGCATTAAGGCAGAGTTCAAGATCACTCTTTGATACGAGGAAGTATGTGCCTAAAACCTACTCCTATTTTTTAAAATGTGTTTTAGCAAAAGCCACTTGAATGCCATTGACATGTTTACTTGGTAACAATGATGTCAATTTCATTTCATATTATACTCTTAAGTTCTGCTAACGCTTTAATCACTGTGTTGGATTCCTAGGTAGAGCCTGTGTAATATTTCTAAGATCAGTGTTATTTTACAAATGGTTCTTCGAACTTAGAACAAGCATATAAATTTACGGTGCTTCGTTATCTTTTGGGTTTTACCGGGTAATTCGCTCAAAACCTATTGACGGAGACTCTACCCCCGATTGAAAATCAATTATTTGACTTATTTCATTTATGTTAAACTCCCCTGTGCCTGCAATCGATGTTAATAATGCATGCAGTCCAGCCATATCAGCATTTCACAACTCAATCCAAGATTCAAAATCCATAAGAAAAGATGACCTCAACTCATTACTATCATTCTTCAGAAGAACAAACAAAAGAAGAACTAGACAGTCTCCGAGCAAAACAAAAAAAAAACACTCAATAAAGGCAGCAAATAAGGCAATGGTAAAACGACAATGCAACATGGTGTTCACACTTCATTAGTCCAAACCCTGAGGAAGCAGCTTTGTATGAGTCTGAAACAAGAGCAAAATCACTAGAATATATACAAAACAAATGAAGCAAGCTTTCTTTCTTCTGCCTTCACAGCATTCCATGAAGCACAACTCGATCCTTGTGTTCATCCTCGGCAATTTGAAGCGATGAAACGGCCTGTGCTGCAATTACACCAGCAGATATTCCAGCAAACCCCCAACCAGTTCCATTAGGATAAGATTTTCTGTCTACACCATGATGGCCGGATAAGAACGGCCAATAATCCTTTCTTAAATCATTCCGAGAAAAACCAATATGTTCTTGAAAACACCTTCTTGACTCTTCATAAGTAAAGTTTGATCTCTCTTTCCCCCAAAAGAGGTCGAAATTACGAGGCTGATCCAAAATCCCGCCTTTGTTCAAGGCAAACTTATACGAATCGTTTGTTTCGTCTTCAAGGAGGACGTGCAGAGCAACAGCCTCGGCAATGGCCGCCCCCTCTTCTTCAAGCCTTTGTTGTTCTTCTTTCTTTTTCAGCTTCTTTTTCTCGAGCTCGGATATTATAGCTGCGGACGTGGCTAGGGCTTTCTCCAGTCGCCTTTTTTTCTTCTCGGCCTGCTTTAGTCGATCCAACTCATCCTTCACTTGCTTTTTCTTCACTTTTCTCATAACCGGTTGCGCCTTAATGCCCATTATATCCATGTATTATTAGCCTCTATTTACCCTCTTGGCTCTATCCTTACCATAAATCTAATTCCTTTTTCGTTTCTTTACTGTGTACACGTTTATGCTATTAATAACTACACCCAATCAGGTCTGCAAGAATATCTCATTTTCCTCACTAGGCAATCCCACACAGAAACAACAGGAGACAAGAGAAGCGAAAACTGGTAAGCACTCGCAGAATCACCCGTTGGCAACATTTTCTGTAAACTTGCCAAAACCCTGGTTTTGCCTCTTTACGAATTCCAAAATAATGAGATACGATGAGTTGTGAAACTACGGCTAGTTCTCTTCTACACAAAATGGCCTTTTCTGCTGCAATCAAACAATACACCAAATGAAATGAATTAAAAGATCATAATAACTACATGAAAAATGGGATTTAAACTGCTAAATACAGCGTCACTAAACTTTTTCAAATCACAATGATTCAGAAACTCTGAAGAACAGGTTCAACTAGATGCAGAAAACATTTTATATCTTTTTCAGGATTATAGTCTTTGAATACAATAATTACAAGGTTATTAATATCAAAATGGAATAAAACAGGAGAATGACTCAATCCATGGAAAAGAGTGGATTTTAGAACAGCTAGAAATCAATACCGGGTACATTAAAGTACCATAGAAGAACCTACCACACCTACAATGTCAAGATATGTAAGAAACTCAAAATGATTTCTCCGAATGAGGTCTATTCTTCTTAAATTTATATTTTAAATAATCCGAAAAAACAACGTTACATCTGTAATTCCTCCCCTATTTGGGTCAACCAACTTAGAACAAGGAAAAATCACTAACTCGATCCTCACAATCTATTACGAAAATCAATACGAACGAACAAAATTCATCATCTTATTCAATTTTCACAGTAAACTACAACTCATCTGACACTCCATTCAGACTGTCCATCTACCGCGTTTAATTCGCACTCACTTCTTCAGCTGAACACTTTCGAATGATCTGGTAAAAAGAGGATTACAGATCTCGCGAAAAGAAGAAGAGTCTTCCATCGGTCAACCAAGTGTAATACAACAAACTATTTACACAAATTCCACATCCAATTATAATTCTCATCAGATCAAAATGGCAAGCAATCCAGAGGTCAAGGATCTAAATAAAAACCCTAAAATCAAACCCAATTACCAAAAAACACAAACCAAAACAAAACTGCCTGAGAAAAGGAAAGTAAGAAACCAGTCAAGAATGGCAGAAGAGAGAAGAAAGAACACTTACGCCTACTCAAAAGCAGAACGAAGAACAGCGTCCAAATTGGGGGCGGTTGGATCCACAGAAATGGGTACAGCTTTCTCTTTCCTTGGAGAAATCCAGAAGAAGAAACGTACAAGTAATCGTGTAGAAAAAGAAAGTGAAGAGAGCGCGAAGGGAGAGAAAAATAAGTGGGGGAGGGGGGGACGTGAAAGAGAGAAGGTGATATAACAACGAACAAGAAGTTGACACGTGCAAATAGATGGGTGGGTAGTGTTGGATATTGAATCCCTTGGATTGAGTTAATCACATTTCAATTATTTAATTTTAGCCTAATTGAACTTCGACCCTCGTGAATTTGTTTTTTTTTTCAACGAAGACTTCTCAAGTGGTCACCCAACTTGGTACTGCTCTCGTCGGAACACTCTTAATTTCGAAGTTCAGATGAGAACCAATGCAATTGTGTTCCAAAACGCGTTTTACAATTTTTGGGAGTAATCTTTTACATATAGAACATTTTCATCTTCTCCCAAACGATGTGGGATTGTGGTCAAACCCTTTTAGGTCGTCACATAATTAATGTAAAAAATTATAAATAATTAAAAAAATCATTTATTGTATCAATCAATATTTTCTATGTAGGATTACAGAGTAAACATAGTATTATTCAAATTAGATTAGTTACTCAATCATTATGGTGTTGGAGCTTAAATCACTTTATGTACACACATAAGATTTTTAGAAACTAAAATCAAATTCCTATAGATATATAATATATTTATGTAAATATTATGATCTTAACAAAACAAATTTCTTCTTTCTCTTCTATAATTATTACAGTCCGTCGCGTGAAAGTAAGGACGGCACAATTGTGAGGTTTCAACCCATATTAGTGTGGTTGCACAATCTCATATCGCTTGAAAATGTTTAATCTACTATTTACTTAGTATAACACTTTTGTATTTAGAAGGGTTGTGGATGGTACAATAATACACTCAACACTCTTGAATTCCGAGCTCTATATTGCTATTTATTTTGAAAACAAATTGTTTAAATGTTTGTTTTGTCTTACTTAATAAATACGAATCTAGCGTAAGTAATTTTTCAAAACCATACGCTTTGATTGTAAATCACGTGTATTAATGGTGCCTCTTAGCGAGTTGAGTGATTAATGATTAATTTGAGTGTTACTCAAGATGAACTAAGCATATAAAAACAATTTATCCTAATTTAAAAGTAAATTCCATATTATTTAATTTAATTCACTATTATAAAAATGTTTTAGCTATTATAATTTATGAATCGTTTCAATTTAATTCTTGTACTTTTAATTTTCTCATTATTTTATTAATAGTTTAATTTTTATTTTTAAATAATCATCTAATTTATTTTCGTCATTATATTTATAAAAAAATTACACGACATTATCATCTGACACATTAAAACATTATTTGAAAATAAAATTAAATTTGTCACTATTTAAATGAGAAAATTAAAATTACTTTGATTAAATTATAATATTTTATTATGAAAAAAAAACATAATGAACCTAAAATGATTAATTTTTTGGGTTTTTTTTTTAAAAAACCTCAAACTATTGGTTTATTTTTAAAAAACCTCAAATTTTACTATTCATTAAAAAAAAAAAAACCTTTACTTTTCGTAAATACGCAGTTTAAACCTTGCAGAGGGTTTAGCAGGCCGTCCTCCTCAATCGAGTACTGTGACGACCCCCGACCCAATTGGGGTCGGCGAGCCTCACACCAGACATTAAAACGTGTACTATATATATTTTTTTTTTTAACTTTTAAAACTTTACACAGAGAAACCTTCTCTAGAGCTGAAGACTGGAAGATAAGTTAAAATCGGACTACAGAAATAAATGGCAAAAGAAAAACAGGAAGACAAAAAGGTAGAGAGAAATGAAAACAGTTCCCGGGATTTTCACTAGGACTTGACTTCGACTTTTTAAAACTCTTAAATCCGAGGACGTAAAAACAGAAAATCATGAAACAGAAATGACGATTGAAACTGGAAGGCAGAATGGACGACAGACATGCAGTGGAAGACTTAATAAAATGGGAAACAGAAACTGGAAGTCATGCCGTGGAAGACTTACTGTGAATGACAGAAGCCGTGAACATTTGAAATAAAATGGCTGAATCTGTAGACAACAGAAGCCGTGGACGTTTGGAATAAAATGGCAGAATCTGTGGACGACAGAAATAGGTGACAACAGTTGTAGACAACTGTGGGCAGAAGCTGTGGACGTTTGAAATAAAAGGGCAAAATCTGTGGACAACAGAAGCTGTGGATGTTTGAAATAAAATGGCAGAATCTGTGGACGACAGAAATGGGTGACAGAAGCTGTGGACAACTGTGGGCAGAAGCTGTGGACAACTGCAGAACTGGACTACTGTTTAAGGAAGGCGTGGACGACTCTTTTAGAGAAACAGCGTGGACGACTATTTTACAGAAGGTGTGGACGATTATTCACAGAACAGAATGGACAACTATTTTACAAAAGACGTGGACGACTGTTTTCTTTTGGCAAACTTGAAGACTTGAAAGACATAAACATATGCTCCGCCGATCGATCGGTTATCCCAGGCGATCGATCGGCTACCTCTCTGTTGGACGACTCACTTCTTTTGACACAGAAAACTTTGAACTTTAAAACCTGATTCAAAACGAAGTTTTAAAACATGAATGAAAACACGACAGAAGTTCAAAAAATCTAACTGCATGGATGACTCTAAAACCCAAGACAATCCATGCATAACCTAAAAGAGAAGACTCAAACAGTGCCAGAATATTTCAAAATATGCAATCAACTGTCAAATAGAGATTTTTAAAAAACATCAACACAGAGTCTATACACCGTTTTAAAATCTCAGAAGCTGTACAGAACTTGACATACACTTCAAGAATTCACCAAACAGAAGTTTTAAAAAACATAAACACAAAATCTACACACACGACCTTCACTTTAAAAAAAAAACTCTACTCTCTCAGGTCAGAAATGTGTCTGGCTGCCACAACCACCCCCGAAAGCTCGCGCCACCAACCACCTATTCGTCGGCCTGAGGTACAAAGTCCTCATCTGGAGGATCCATACTTACAACAGGGAGTTCAACTATGAGCCTAGAGCTCAGTAAGAACATACAATACAGTGATGCATATGCTATGCATGAACTTTTGAAATACATGAACATTACTTTACATTACGTCGAGTGCACAGAAGGTATAAATGGGGCTTATAGAGGAACTGACGCAACAGAAGTGCACTATCAGGCACGTAACAGGGATACAGAACAGAACAGGATGCCAGTTCTCGTCCCACACTTAACCGTACATTACATTACAGGTTTTATCTTTCTTAACTTTAAAACTCGTGCATAAAACATTTACATGACTTTCAGGAAAACGTGTATGCATGAACATTTACGGTGCTTAAAACATAACTTAAACAGGCTACAGGATAACAAGCAAAGCAGAAGGCAAACTCATTTAACTTAGAACTTAACCTATCACCTAACTACCCGACAACTAAAAACCTAGTATCTCCGCGTTGTAAGGGCCTTAAGGGCTAACTTATATGCATGAACTTACCTGTTGCTGTAGAGTTGAAAGCTTCGCACACACGTTCTTGGCGATTTCACGAACCTATATTGTGCATAATCGGTCCTGTTAACCTTAAACTCCATTAAAACTAAATAGTAGCTAACCTAAACTTGTTAACTAATGAAAAAAATTACTTTTACAGGAGAAAACAGGGGGAAACAGGAGAAAACAGAGTTTTGGAATTTGTCAAGGTTGTCTGAAAGAGAGAAAACAGAGAAGAGATTCACATAGGAGTAAAGAGAAGAGAGGAAGAAAGAAAGAAAAAAGGCATGGCTTCTTCAACAAGTCTGTCAATTGTCAATCATCCTATTGGCTTCCTCCCACCAACCTTAATTGGCTTCCTAATTGTCCCTACATGGATTTCTAACTAAATCGTTATTTAGTTCGTCGATTCAGTCACACGAGTCTCCTCATTCAATTAGACACATCGATGATTTCATTAAAACATTCATTGTATTAATATCAAATTAATCCTGTTTAATAATTTGGGGAATATTTACATGGCAAAATATCGGGTGTTACATTCCACCCACCTTAACAAAAATTGTCCCCAAAATTTGCTTAAGCGTATAGCTCCGGATATTGGGCCCTAACATCCTGTTGTCTTTCCCAAGTGGCTTCCTCCACGTTATGATTGCGACATAAAACTTTCACCAATGAGACCACTCTATTGCGCAACACTTTGAGTGAGGAACCCAAAATCTTTATGGACCTTTCTTCATATGTCAGCGTCGGCTTGATATCAATGTCCACCGGTTCCACGATCTGAGTTGGATCTCGCACACATTTTCTTAGTATCGAAATATGAAAAACATTATGAACTTCATCCATTGACGCTGGCAGCTGTAGTCTGTAGGCCATGCTCTCAACTCTCTTCAAGATAGGAAATGGCCCAACATACCTTGGACTTAGCTTCCCTTTCATGCCAAACCTCATCACGCCATTGAAAAGCGACGTCTTCAAGAATACTTCATCTCCTTCAGCAAACTCCAAGTTTCTTCTCCTATGGTCCGCGTAACTTTTCTGTCGACTCTGAGCAATTTTTATTCGTTGTTTGATAGCAGTCACCACCTCGGACATCTGCTGTAATAACTCAGGGCCGATAAGCTTGCCTTCTCCAACTTCATCCCAACATAATGGAGATATACACTTCCTGCCGTAAAGAGCTTTATATGGAGCCATACCGATCGTAGCCTGGTAGCTATTGTTATAAGCGAACTCCACTAACGGCAAGTATCTACTCCAAGGAGCATGAAATTCCAACACGCACGACCTTAACATATCTCCAATATCTGAATCGTTCTCTCGGATTATCCATCCGTCTGTGGAAGAAACGCCGTGCTGAAGTTTAATTTAGTGCCCAATGAGTTTTGCAAGCTTTTCCAAAACCTAAAGGTGAATCTAGGATCCCGGTCTGAAACGATCGACACCGGAATACCATGCAGCTTGATAATCTCGCTAATGTATAGCTCTGCATACTGGTCCATAGAGAATGTCGTCTTCACAGGTAGAAAATGGGCCGACTTCGTCAATCTGTCTACTATGACCCATATGCTATTATGGCCCTTAGCCGTCCTTGGAAGGTCCGACAACAAAATTCATCGTGATATTCTCTCATTTCTATTCAGGGATTCGGGAGAGGCTGAAGCGTTCCACCTAGTCGTTGATGTTCAGCCTTGACTTGTTGACATATCATGCAAGACTCCACATATTTGGCTACTTCGTTCTTCATATTCGGCCACCAGAAGTGAAGTTTCAAGTCTTAATACATCTTTGTGCTTCCAGGATGCACTGAGAAAGAAAACGAGTGGGCTTCCGACAAGATGCCCTTTCGTAACTCTTCATCTCTCGAACATATCATCTGTCTCTGAACTTCAGAACATCATCTCCCGAATAGCTGAACTCGGAAGAGGCTATAGGCAACTTGCTTACTATATCGGCCATTTCTTTTGAATTGGTCTTCTGGACTTCCTTAATTCGGTCGAGAATGGTTGGCCGTAATGTTAGATCTGCCAACACGGCCGATGGCTTAGAAACTACCTCTAATTTGAACCTCTGAATCTCTGTCCTCAAAGGCATTAATATGGCCGACAAAGCCGATTGCATAGTAGCCGGCATCCTGCTCAACGCATCGGCTACCACGTTGGCTTTCCCAGAGTGGTACTTAATCTCGATATCATAGTCTTTCACAAACTCGAGTCACCGCCGTTGCCTCATGTTTAACTCCTTCTGAGTAAATATATACCTCAAGCTTTTGTGATCCGAAAAACACCTCATATGATTGTCCATATAAGTGGTGTCTCCACACTTTTAGTGCAAAAACAACTGCCGCTAACTCAAGGTCGTGAGTATGGTAGTTTTGCTCGTGGTTCTTCAATTGTCTGGACGCGTACGCCACCACTTTTCCTTCTTGCATTAGTACCCATCCCAAACCAACCTATGACGCATCACAGTACACACTGAATTTGCCGTCTTCGACCGGTAATACCAACAGAGGAGCAGTGGTTAATTTCTATTTGAGTGTCTGAAAACTCTCTTCACACATTTCGGACCACTTGAACTTGATATCTTTCCTCGTTAAGCTGGTCATAGGCTTTGGTATCACAGAAAATCCATTGATAAACTTTTTGTAATAACCAGCTAATCCGATAAAACTTCGTACCTCACTGGCATTCCTTGGCCTCAGCCATTCCCTCACAGCCTTGAATTTGTCTGGATCCACAGACACTCCTTCTGCAGACACCACGTGGCCTAGAAAGTTAATTCTGCTCAACCAGAATTCAGCACTTTGACAGCTTTACGTATAATTGGTGTTGTCTCAACGTCGATAGCACAATAGCCAAGTGCTGTACCTCATTCCGAGAATAAACCAGGAATGTCGTCGATGAAGACAATCACAAATTTATCTAGAAAATCCCTGGAATGTCCTGTTCATCAAGTCCATAAATGCCGCTGGGGCATTAGTCAACGCAAACAACATCACCAAGAATTCATAGTGTCCGTATCGGGTCCTGAATGCGGTCTTTGGGATATCACTGGCTTTAACTTTCAGTTGGTAATAACCGAAGCGCAAATCAATCTTTGAAAATACCCCAGCCCCTTGTAGCTGGTCAAACAAGTCGTCGATCCTCGGCAACGGGTACTTATTCTTGATGGTTAATTTGTTCAGCTCACGATAATCAATGCACATACGTAGGGATCCATCATTCTTCTTAACAAATAGGACAGGTGCACCCCACGAAGAGAAGCTAGGGTGTACGAAGTCCTGGTCCACCAATTCCTTTAGCTGAGTCTTCAACCCCCTCAACTCTATAGACGCCATACGGTACGGATTCTTCGATACCAGTTCGGCACTAGAACATACTTCAATTTCAAACTCGATCTCACGATCCGGTGGCAACCCCGGTAAGTCGTTTAAGAAAACCTCTGAGAAGTTTCGAACTTCCAGAATATTTTGAAGTCCCACTTCACCTTGCCTCTGAACATTTACTACGTGTGCAAGAAATCCGACGCATCCTGACCTCATCAGTTAGTCGAGCTTTCAAGGAGGATATAACAGGCATAAAGTGCTCCTTTGGTATTGCCTGATAGGAGAACTTTTTCTCATTTGGGCGCTTAAAGGACACAAGCCCGGACCTACAGTCGATGGTGGCGTGATGTCTAAACAGTTAGTCTATCCCCATAATTACATCGTACTCTTTCATACCTGATGATGATAAGATTGACATACAATTTCTGGTCCCCTACTGACACTATATCGCCCTGCACTGCCTGCTCGGAGTGCATAAACCTCCGGATGGTAAGCATGACACTGTAGGGTTGATCTGTCGGCACAAGGCAAAATTTCTCTCTAACCACGAAGTACCTAGCCACAAACGAGTGTGTGGCCCCGTGTCCAACAATGTACATGCAGGTGTATTATGTATCAAGATTGTACCTATGATTGCTGTGTGCTGGGCATCGTCATCATTCTCTGTTAGAGCAAATACTCTTGGCATGACACGATTCGACCGTGTGTCGGGCCTTGACAATCCTGGACTTGATGGCCCTCTTTGCCGCACCGGAAGCAATGGCCGGTAAAGAGCCTGCATTCACCTAGATGATATTTCTGGCAACGCGGGCATACAAGTAGTTGAGGAGCTCCCATTGGTCTTTTCTCCTTATCCTGATAAGTAACGGTCTCATTGGGCCTCTTAACGCCCTTGTTTTGTTGCTGTTATGGTTGCCAATTTTGACCACGTTGTTGTTGTTGAGGAACATTCTGAATAATCCTTTTTGATGAATCCCTCTGTCTCTGAGACTTCATTTCCAAGGCTTCCAACTGATAAGTCTTGGCCACCACTTTCGCGTACGGGCCTCATTAAAACCCCAGTCATGATTCCCCGTAAAAGGTCCATCTTCAGACCTTGGATGAACTGGTGTACCTTGTTTTCGTCGGCGGCCACCAGATAAGGTGCATAGCGGGATTGCGACTCGAACTTCTGAACATACTCGGCCACTGATCCAAATTGCCGCAGTTGAGCGAATTCGATCATCTTTTCCTTCCTCACACTACGGTCGAAGTACTTCTCGTAGAAGATCTTCTTGAATCCTTCCCAGCTTAATGCTACTGTAGTTGACTGCACTGTGACCCACCAAAATTCAGCATTTTTGGTGAGATGAAACGTGGCACATATCACTTTTTTGCTTTCTTCCACCTCTGCGTAGTTGAACATTTTCTCTATCGCCCGGATCCATTCCTCGGCGTGAGTAGGGTCCGTCGATAATCCATCAAACGTAGGCGGTTGGAGTCGCCTGAATCTATCCCCACTGGTGTCACGTGGAGCATTTCCATGATTATTGTTTCCATTATCTTCCCTGACCATCATGCGTTCCATCATGCGTGACTGAACGCCGACCAGCTCGGTTAGACGATCGAGGGCGTCGCCTCTGTCGTTTGCATCACCTTGATTCCCTCTCACAATTTCTAGAAAATCCTATACATAATAACGAACTCAACTTAATAAACAAAACGGGTACAGAAACTTAAACACTTACAGTTGGTGGAGCAATTTCACGTGGCGGGTTGCGCAACCAGACAGTTCTCCAGAATTGCTTTTAAAACCTAGCGGCTCTGATACCATAACTGTGACAACCCCCGACCCGATCGGGGTCGGTGAGCCTCACACCGGACATTAAAACGTGTACTATATTTTTTTGTAACTTTTAAAAATTTTACACAGAGAAAACTTTCTTTGGAGCTGAAGACTGGAAGATAAGTTAAAATCGAACTACAAAAATAAATGACAGAAGAAAAACAGGAAGACAAAAAGACAGGGAGAAATGAAAACAGTTTCCGGGATTTTCACTAGGACTTGACTTCGACTTTTTAAAACTCTTAAATCTGAGGTCGTGAAAACAGAAAATCATGAAACAGAAATGGACGACTCAAACTGAAAGGCAGAATGAACGACATACATGCAGTGGAAGACTTAATAAAATGGGAAACAGAAACTGGAAGTCATGCCGTGGAAGACTTACTATGGATGACAAAAGCCGTGGACGTTTGAAATAAAAGGGCAGAATCTGTGGACAACAGAAGTTGTGGACGTTTGGAATAAAAGGGCAGAATCTGTGGACGACAGAAGCTGTGGACAATTGTGGGCAGAAGCTGTGGACTGAAATAAAATGGCAAAATCTGTGGACAACAGAAGCCGTAGACGTTTGAAATAAAAGGGCAGAATCTGTGGACGACAGAAATAGGTGACAGAAGCTGTGGACAACTGTGGGCAGAAGCTGTAGACAACTGCAGAACTGGACTACTATTTAAGGAAGGCGTGGACGTTTGTTTTGGAGAAACAGCGTGAACGACTATTTTACAGAAGGCATGGACGACTGTTCACAGAACAGAATGGACAACTATTTTACAGAAGGCGTGGACGACTGTTTTTTTTTTTGGAAAACTTGAAGACTTGAAAGGCATAAACATATGCTCCGCCGATCGATCGGTTACCCCAGGCGATCGATCGGCTACCTTTCTATTTGACGACTCACTTCTTTTGACATAGAAAACTTTGAACCTCTAAAACCCGATTCAAAACGAAGTTTTAAAACATGAATGAAAACACGACAGAAGTTCAAAAAATCTAACTGCATGGATAGCTCTAAAACCCAAGACAATCTATGCATAACCTAAAAGAAAAGACTCCAAACAGTTCCAGAATATTTCAAAATATATAATCAACTGTCAAACAGATGTTTTTAAAAAACATCAACACAGAGTCTATACACCGTTTTAAAATCTTAGAAGCTGTATATAACTTGACATACACTTCAAGAATTCACCAAAGAGAGTTTTAAAAAACATTAACACAAAGTTGGTTGATTGCTTCATCGTCGTATTGCTTCTTCGCCGGGACAAGCTTTATTTCAAAAATTTTAGGCCACAATTTACCCGTCACTGCCAAGAAAAATAACAATGGATGCTTTATGGACACGTTTTTGGCATAAAAGGGTAACAAACATGAGCTATTCATGTGAGAGAACCGTGAGAATTGAGTATTATTGGTCGATTTTAAATTTAAACAACAATATTAGTTTTCTTCCCAAAAATAAATCTTTTCTAATAAAATACTTCCATGGTGCTTACCAAATATCCGATTTCTCTCCCTGTCCCATGCAATTCCGTTCAAAACATCAATACCCTTAAGAACAGAAAAAGAAAACAGCCAATTATTGAATAATAATACTCCAATATTTTGGAAAGTTTCACCTTCACAGATTAGAGTTGGAACGGTAAATTTGATTCATACGAAAAAAGCTGTAATTTTAATTAAAGATCTTACTTTGATCCCAGATTGTACGAGTCCTTCTCTGCAACGTGCACAATAAAAGAAAATTACAACCACCAACTTGGAAAGAGTATTTTATTTTCATTACACCAGCATAAAGAGTTAAGAAGCAAACCTTAGAGTTGGAAGAAGTATCCATCCTACCACACTTCCTCTTCAGGAAAGATTCTAGCAATGCAGTCAGTCTGCAAAGAAGTTTGATGTTAATTTCATAAAATAAATCGAAGGAATGCAATTTACACAAGAAGTCCCTATCCGAGCATGAAGACAAAAGAAAATATTCACACTGTAGGAGAATCAGTTGAAAGCCTTTCATGTACTTTTCATAAAAAAAAATGTCTTAAATCTTTGAGACTCTTTTTAATTGTCAGTAAATATGTAATTTTTTATTCTTGTCGTGTATATGTGGGTGGCTAAGTGGGGAGTGAGGTGAAATTGGGAGAAATCTGATTAAAGAAACTTATGAAATTCAACCACTCCAGATAAAAGGCATATAATTTACCACTTACCATCCACACATTTGCCCAAACTTCGCCATTTATAAACTCCAGCTCATTCAGGTTCTTTACCTTGTGACCTTTGTACTTTACAACTTGTTTAGTAATGACTGCATCAAACGATTTTAAAAGTGCAAAGAAAAAAGAATACACAATTTGAAATCAAAAGCAAAACATTGACTAGTTTCAGCAGATCAAAATTTTAAATGTTTGCGGGTAAGTAAAATTGCAAAAATTGTTCTTATACAAAGAAGTATTGAAGAAAAACCTTTGAATGTTTGAGGGTTGATTTGGTACAATGTGGACGACCCATCACTTCCAAATAAGATTTTTCCATCTGTAGCCAGTCCCCAACCATCCTTCATTTCATGAGTGAACTTTGTGATCTGTAGTAAGAATAAAAAGATATTTTATTATCAAACAGAAAAATAAATAAATAAATAAATAACAAACCACGTCAGAAATGCAACAGGACTCCAAAATCAGATTTGGATTTCAAACTGATCTCAGAAATGCACCTCAATTCCATCTCTTTTATTTTCACCTTAATCATTCAACAATTGAAAGCAATATAGCAGAAAGGATGTAAGAGGAAGCACGGACTTCACTTAAATTGTTGGCATTATATATGAAACCAGTTTTCTGCAACCAAATTACTTGGAACAGCCTACAAAGAAATATACAAAGTACCATATGAGAATTGATTTGGTACCTTTTCAGAAGCAACAAGTAATTCACAACTCCAAAATGATGGCCAAATTTTACTGACTAAATTAGCAAGCTTTAGGCGTTTTTATGTTGTTTTTTTTTTTTATAAAAAGAAAATATTATTGGAAAGCACTGCATAATAAACAGTCAACAACTGAAAACATTGGCTTTAGAAAACTATTTTCAAAAGAACTAAATTTGGTTTAAAATGTTGTAAAGACAATTGTACTATGACGTGCATCAGTTTACCTTTAGTTTAATGGTCTTTCTTACACCCAGAATAGTTAATTATTTCAAATCATCACATACCTATCATCAAGAAGGGTTAAACCCTCACCAAAGTAAGATTTATCCATTTTCTGAATAATCTCAATCTGCAAATACAAAAACAAATAGTACATTAACTAAATATAATTATAAAATTACAATTTAACAACCAATCAAAAAATTGGCCAGCATTATATGTTCCACTTTTTCTGAAAAAGAAAATACAAAAAATTGGAAATTTATAAATTAGTCTATCTATCTCCATAAAAAAAGAAGGTGAACCTGACATTAAGGATTTAAAAATTACTTATTATGTGAGAGGTCAACTACATAGAAGAAATGTCCAACTAAATAAATGATGGTAAGAACTAAAATTAGGAGAGCTGTACCTTCCCAGTCTGAAGAGCTACTTTTCGAACTGTTGACTGGAACAATAAGAATCAATAGAGGGTTAATAAGTAGATCACCATAACAAGATGCTACGTTTAATTTAGTAAAGAAGACATGCATTACATACAATTCAAACCCGCTATTAAGGTTTAAAATGTAAAACAAGTAGAAAAGCATTTTTAAGAATGATTCTAACTACAGACACTAAGAAAATCCCTTAATTCACAATGCTTTAATCCAAATCAAGAAAAGAGAAATAAGGTAAAAAAAAACGATGAACCTAAAAGAACCAGAAAAATCACCTTCCCGTGGAGACCAGTTGATTCAAACAGCATATCATCTCCTGCATAAAGAAGGCCCTGAAACAAAAAAAGAAAAATTTTCACACACGACCTTTCATTTCACAGATAAAATGTTCATATTCCAATATTATTTATATTTGCTCCCAAGAGTTTTTCTTTTGTATTACCTTTTCCAGTCAACCTGAAAGAGCAGGTGGATAAACACGTCAACCAAGAACCAATCAAACAAGCATAACATTACCACCAAAATAAATTGATATATTGAACAAGGAATAAACTATAGTGATCAAACAATAGCAGAGCGCTAGAAGCCAGACCAGCCAATGAAATTAAGCAAACTACATAAAGCATCTAGCATATTCATTGAAATCGTACACATAAAGAGTGTAACAAATAATATAAGAACTCTTCCACATTCCAATGACTTGGAACATGCTCGACAGGATTCATCTTCCACGAGCTCACATTAATCAGAATTTTGATTCAAATAAAAAAAGTACAGGTGAATTATTTCTAGAACTTGAAACTTAATGTCAGGAATCGGATTTAGAATTATGAGGAGAGAAACATAAATCTGATTATACATCTTAGATACCTCAGTGAAGGCCGCGGGATCGTGAGGGAACTCTTTAACGACCTCAATGGAGTACACTGGAGGCGAAAGGATGGAAGTAGTTCGCCTAATGTTGGACGAACTGCTCACGCCGAGTACCATATAAACAAAAAAAAATCCAGAAACAAAGACGATTAGAGTACTTTTCCGGCAGCGAAGGAAAGTATTAGGAGGAATCCGAGAAGCCATTGAATAGTACTGCTTCTGGTTTAATCTCTTGGCTGGCTACTTCTTGAGGAGCGATGTGGCCGCCATAAAAGGACTGATTCACTGACCATTGAAGCAAATCGAAAAGAGACTTTAATGGTCTCCGAAGTGTGTGTTAGGATGAAATCAATCCACTGGTCGAGAAATAGTGCTATATGGCGCCAGCGTTACGAGCCGCAGGATCTCCGATTAGGTGGTAAGGTCGTCGACGTCGAAGGTAAACTACACGCGCTGTAGACGTGTAGAGTTTCGGATTTAGATGACAAATAATTTTTGCCACGTCATCAATAGAAGTCATTTGGAGCTGCCACGCCCATTCAATTCTATAATTCTTATCTGCAAAGTCATAGTATCAATCAGATCTTTGATGATTCTCTCGGTCTTTATCATGTTTACTTACATCTTACTGTAGCTTTGAATCTATTTTTGTTAGGTCAATTAGCTGAAATTTGAACCTCTAAAACCCCGATTAAAACGAAGTTTTAAACTGATGAAAACACGACAGAAGTTCAAAAAATATCTAACAATGCATGAGTATCTCTAAACCCAAGACCATCTATGGCAGAACCTAAAGAAAAGACTCCAAACAGTTCCAGAATATTTCAAAATATATAATCCACTGTCAAACAGATGTTTTTAAAAACATCAACACAGAGTCTATACACCGTTTTAAAATCTTAGAAGCTGTATATAACTGACATACACTTCAAGAATTCACCAAAGAGAGTTTTAAAAAACATTAACACAAAGTTGGTTGATTGCTTCATCGTCGTATTGCTTCTTCGCCGGGACAAGCTTTATTTCAAAAATTTTAGGCCACAATTTACCCGTCACTGCCAAGAAAAATAACAATGGATGCTTTATGGACACGTTTTTGGCATAAAAGGGTAACAAACATGAGCTATTCATGTGAGAGAACCGTGAGAATTGAGTATTATTGGTCGATTTAAATTTAAACAACAATATTAGTTTTCTTCCAAAAATAAATCTTTTCTAATAAAATACTTCATGGTGCTTACCAAATATCCGATTTCTCTCCCTGTCCCATGCAATTCCGTTCAAAACATCAATACCCTTAAGAACAGAAAAAAGAAACAGCCAATTATTGAATAATAATACTCCAATATTTGGAAAGTTTCACCTTCACAGATTAGAGTTGGAACGGTAAATTTGATTCATACGAAAAAAGCTGTAATTTTAATTAAAGATCTTACTTTGATCCCAGATTGTACGAGTCCTTCTCTGCAACGTGCACAATAAAAGAAAATTACAACCACCAACTTGGAAAGAGTATTTTATTTTCATTACACCAGCATAAAGAGTTAAGAAGCAAACCTTAGAGTTGGAAGAAGTATCCATCCTACCACACTTCCATCTTCAGGAAAGATTCTAGCAATGCAGTCAGTCTGCAAAGAATTTGATGTTAATTTCATAAAATAAATTGAAGGAATGCAATTTACACAAGAAGTCCCTATCCGAGCATGAAGACAAAAGAAAATATTCACACTGTAGGAGAATCAGTTGAAAGCCTTTCATGTACTTTTCATAAAAAAAAATGTCTTAAATCTTTGAGACTCTTTTTAATTGTCAGTAAATATGTAATTTTTTATTCTTGTCGTGTATATGTGGGTGGCTAAGTGGGGAGTGAGGTGAAATTGGGAGAAATCTGATTAAAGAAACTTATGAAATTCAACCACTCCAGATAAAAGGCATATAATTTACCACTTACCATCCACACATTTGCCCAAACTTCGCCATTATAAACTCCAGCTCATTCAGGTTCTTTACCTTGTGACCTTTGTACTTTACAACTTGTTAGTAATGACTGCATCAAACGATTTTAAAAGTGCAAAGAAAAAAGAATACACAATTTGAAATCAAAAGCAAAACATTGACTAGTTTCAGCAGATCAAAATTTTAAATGTTTGCGGGTAAGTAAAATTGCAAAAATTGTTCTTATACAAAGAAGTATTGAAGAAAAACCTTTGAATGTTTGAGGGTTGATTTGGTACAATGTGGACGACCCATCACTTCCAAATAAGATTTTTCCATCTGTAGCCAGTCCCCAACCATCCTTCATTTCATGAGTGAACTTTGTGATCTGTAGTAAGAATAAAAAATATTTTATTATCAAACAGAAAAAAAAAAAAAAATTAAATAACAAACCACGTCAGAAATGCAACAGGACTCCAAAATCAGATTTGGATTTCAAACTGATCTCAGAAATGCACCTCAATTCCATCTCTTTATTTTCACCTTAATCATTCAACAATTGAAAGCAATATAGCAGAAAGGATGTAAGAGGAAGCACGGACTTCACTTAAATTGTTGGCATATATATGAAACCAGTTTTCTGCAACCAAATTACTTGGAACAGCCTACAAAGAAATATACAAAGTACCATATGAGAATTGATTTGGTACCTTTTCAGAAGCAACAAGTAATTCACAACTCCAAAATGATGGCCAAATTTTACTGACTAAATTAGCAAGCTTTAGGCGTTTTTATGTTGTTTTTTTTTTTTTTAAAAAGAAAATATTATTGGAAAGCACTGCATAATAAACAGTCAACAACTGAAAACATTGGCTTTAGAAAACTATTTTCAAAAGAACTAAATTTGGTTTAAAATGTTGTAAAGACAATTGTACTATGACGTGCATCAGTTTACCTTTAGTTTAATGGTCTTTCTTACACCCAGAATAGTTAATTATTTCAAATCATCACATACCTATCATCAAGAAGGGTTAAACCCTCACCAAAGTAAGATTTATCCATTTTCTTAATAATCTCAATCTGCAAATACAAAAACAAATAGTACATTAACTAAATATAATTATAAAATTACAATTTAACAACCAATTTCAAACAAAATTGGCCAGCATTATATGTTCCACTTTTTCTGAAAAAGAAAATACAAAAAATTGGAAATTTATAAATTAGTCTATCTATCTCCATAAAAAAAGAAGGTGAACCTGACATTAAGGATTTAAAAATTACTTATTATGTGAGAGGTCAACTACATAGAAGAAATGTCCAACTAAATAAATGATGGTAAGAACTAAAATTAGGAGAGCTGTACCTTCCCAGTCTGAAGAGCTACTTTTCGAACTGTTGACTGGAACAATAAGAATCAATAGAGGGTTAATAAGTAGATCACCATAACAAGATGCTACGTTTAATTTAGTAAAGAAGACATGCATTACATACAATTCAAACCCGCTATTAAGGTTTAAAATGTAAAACAAGTAGAAAAGCGTTTTTAAGAATGATTCTAACTACAGACACTAAGAAAATCCCTTAATTCACAATGCTTTAATCCAAATCAAGAAAAGAGAAATAAGGTAAAAAAAAACGATGAACCTAAAAGAACCAGAAAAATCACCTTCCCGTGGAGACCAGTTGATTCAAACAGCATATCATCTCCTGCATAAAGAAGGCCCTGAAACAAAAAAAGAAAAATTTTCACACACGACCTTTCATTTCACAGATAAAATGTTCATATTCCAATATTATTTATATTTGTTCCCAAGAGTTTTTCTTTTGTATTACCTTTTCCAGTCAACCTGAAAGAGCAGGTGGATAAACACGTCATCCAAGAACCAATCAAACAAGCATAACATTACCAACAAAACAAATTGATATATTGAACAAGGAATAAACTATAGTGATCAAACAATAGCAGAGCGCTAGAAGCCAGACCAGCCAATGAAATTAAGCAAACTACATAAAGCATCTAACATATTCATTGAAATCGTACACAAAGAGTGTAACAAATAATATAAGAACTCTTCCACATTCCAATGACTTGGAACATGCTCGACAGGATTCATCTTCCACGAGCTCACATTAATCAGAATTTTGATTCAAAATAAAAAAAGTACAGTGAATTATTTCTAGAACTTGAAACTTAATGTCAGAAATCGGATTTAGAATTATGAGGAGAGAAACATAAATCTGATTATACATCTTAGATACCTCAGTGAAGGCCGCGGGATCGTGAGGGAACTCTTTAACGACCTCAATGGAGTACACTGGAGGCGAAAGGATGGAAGTAGTTCGCCTAATGTTGGACGAACTGCTCACGCCGAGTACCATATAAACAAAAAAAAATCCAGAAACAAAGACGATTAGAGTACTTTTCCGGCAGCGAAGAAAAGTATTAGGAGGAATCCGAGAAGCCATTGAATAGTACTGCTTCTGGTTTAATCTCTTGGCTGGCTACTTCTTGAGGAGCGATGTGGCCGCCATAAAAGGACTGATTCACTGACCATTGAAGCAAATCGAAAAGAGACTTTAATGGTCTCCGAAGTGTGTGTAGGATGAAATCAATCCACTGGTCGATAAATAGTGCTATATGGCGCCAGCGTTACGAGCCGCAGGATCTCCGATTAGGTGGGTAAGGTCGTCGACGTCGAAGGTAAACTACACGCGCTGTAGACGTGTAGAGTTTCGGATTTAGATGACAAATAATTTTTGCCACGTCATCAATAGAAGCTCATTTTGGGCTGCCAAGCCCATTTCAATCTTAATTCATTATCTGCAAAGTCATATGTATCAATCATGATCTTTGATGATTCTCTCGTGTCTTTATCATGTTTACTACATTCTTAATTTAGCTTTGAATCTTATTTTTGTTAGTCAATTATATGAATTTGGATTCTCAAACTCATTTTTTTTACTACTTGTTATGTGCAGGACTCAGAGTCTCATACACTAACTGAAATCAACCATAGAGAAAGGACTTTATATTTTAGAGATGAACTTGTAGTGTCAAGTGTTGCAGCTTTTAGTATTGATTTATCATCATTAGTTTAATTCACTTCTCTTCTATTTTTTATTTGTGGCATTCTCGTCTTGGTCATGTTTCATCTTCACGTTTACAAACTTTAGTTTCTACTAGAGCATTAGGAAAATCGAAAATTCATGATATTTTGGATTATATTAGTTGCAAGTTAGCAAATTTCCTACTTTGCCATTTAATAATAGTCTCTATGTTCTCTTCCGTCATTTCATTTTGTTCATTCTAATGTGTGGGGTTTGTCCCCTATAGCCACCAAGGAAGGATCTAAATATTATGTTTTCTTTGTTGTTGATTACACTCGCTATTGTTTTGTTTACCTAATAAAATTTCGTTCTGATTTCCAAAGCATTGAGATTGAGTTTCAAGCTCTTTTTCAAACTCGAGCATTCAACTATTATATAATGTTTCCGATATGATTTGGGTCGAGAGTGTACTTCTAATGTCTTCTCTTACTTGCTCTAGATGGAATGGTTCGTCAAATCTTATGTACTAATTCCTAAGAGCAAAACAATATTGCCGAAAGAAAACATAAGCATCTTTTAGAAACTGCTCATTCACTTTTAGATTGAGTTTCAAAATTTCGTTCTGATTTCCAAAGCATTGAGATTGAGTTTCAAGCTCTTTTTCAAACTTGAGCATTCAACTATTATATAATGTTTCCGATATGATTTGGGTCGAGAGTGTACTTCTAATGTCTTCTCTTACTTGCTCTAGATGGAATGGTTCGTCAAATCTTATGTACTAATTCCTAAGAGCAAAACGATATTGCCGAAAGAAAACATAAGTTGTAACGCCCCCGAACCGACCCCGACTCGGTGCGCTACTTTGCTAACCAACCCCGCGTTTAAAACGTCGTTTAAACAATTTTCGTAAAATTTTCATAGAATTTTCGACTTAAAACGATTAATAATAAAAATAGCGAAAGTAACCTGACGTTATGGATTTAAAAATCAAAAATCGGCAATATAACGGCTAAAAGTTTTGAAATCCAAAACCTGAAAATAAACAACGTTTAAAATCACAATTCCAACCAGTATCACCCAATTCTATAAACATCAAACCTTACTAACTAAACTAACCAAAATATTGTCAAATACAAAATAAAATCTAAACAAATCCACCACAAAACCCAAAACTTCCATACAAATCACACCCCAAATATCAAACCACAAAATAGACATGCAACCCCCAACTCCAACCAAAAATCCACCACAAAACATATCTACTCAATCAACTACCAAAATACCCCCAAGAATCAGGTCGAAGCGCCCCGACAAATAGCCTGCACCGGCGAGCTCCGTGAATCCCCGACTGCTCTTAATCCTGATCCTCAGTATCAAGCTCACCAGAAAATGCTCCGTCACCTACACCACAGAACACAAAACATAAGCCTAATGCTTAGCAAGTAGGGCATTCAAATGCGACAACACACAATGCAACTCACTCCTATCACATGCAGTTTCTAACTCTCAGTTATGTTTGTTTGACCTGGACCCCATTCCCGTAGGCTCAAACACACTACTCAAGATTGCTTTGTAATGACCTGGACCCCGTTCCCGCAGGTCCAGGCACACTACTCAAGATTGCCTTGTAATGACCTGGACCCCGTTCCCGCAGGCCCAGGCACATTACCCAAGATTTCCTTGTAATGACCTAGACCCCGTTCCCGTAGGCCCAGGCACACTACCCAAGATTGCCTTGTAATGACCTGGACCCCGTTCCCGCAGGCCCAGGCACACTATCAATCTCTAGCGTAGCGTACTGTAGCTCACAATGCATGTTTCAAAGATATGCAATACAACACGAAACAAAACAACGAAGCTCCACACGAAACAAAACAACGAAATAGGGAACTGACTGTTAAACCCTACCGTTCCATGGTGTAGGCCTAAGGCAACAAAAGAATTCCACTACTTACCTGAATGCTCGGCTTCCACTTGCTTACTTTTACCGTCCAATTCACACGCTCGACAACCTAAAACAATGTAAACTTAGTTTGGTAAGCTATCAATAAATTCTAAAAGATTTTCTAACTAAAACTTAACAATACCTAAAACACATTTCACACTTAAAACCCAAAACCCGATTTCTATACTAATTACCGACGTCCAACTTTAAACGGCCATAACTTTTTCGTTTTTCAACAGATTTTGATGTGCCACCCCAACTTGGAAAGCTCTACACGTCTACTATCCATTGAAATGCTTAAATGAACCAAATACACAATTTAGCCAACTCGAATTCCCTAAGAACAGAATCGGCCCTTTGATGCATAATTCCGATTTTTGTGTAACTTCCATCCAATCTTCAATCTAAACACTTAATTAACCTAAACTAACATATTTAACAATTAACTAACCAATTTGGAAAGAAAACCAACTTGAGAAACCAAAAATTCGGAATTTATGGTTAGGGTTTTCCAAACCCTAACCAAATCCATCACAATCACCCTAAAAACACTACAAATCAACTCCTTGGTGTAATAAACTAAAAAACCATGAGAAATTACCTTGAAATGTCTTAAAAAAATGAAGAAAGAAGGAGAGGAATCGTCGGCTATGGAGGAAAGGGAGAAAGGGCGATGGAGGAGGAGAAGAACAAATGAAAACCCACCTTTTTCTTTCTTAATTTATGCATTTACTTCACCAAATGAAATTACCACAAAGCCCTCACTTTATTCACTTTAATCCAACGCCAAACCACAACCAAAACACCATTTTGTTCATCAATTCCATTCACACAATTTGATTGGTTAACACACATTAACAAAGTCAAACTCAAACTCTCCACCAATCACAATTGAGTTTGACTTGTCAAACTCTCCACCAATCACCTTTCTCTTCTAATACCCTTCTATATACACTAAATTTGAATAATTAATCACTCATACTTGACTTTGATTAGGGTTACACGCTCTGAGAAAATTTCGGGTGTTACATAAGCATCTTTTAGAAACTGCTCATTCACTTTTATTGGTTGTTTATGTTTCTAGTAAATTTTCGGGAGAAACAATTCTCACTACTATTCACTTGATTAATAGAATTTTAGTCAAATGAAATTCAAGTTCGTCACCTTTTGAGAAATTATATGAATATGCTCCAAATTGTTCCTTTATGTGTGTCTTTAGTTCTACATGTTTTGTTCTTCGTCCTCATGTTGAGCGTATCAAATTATCCTCGCGATTTTTTATTTGTCTTTCTAGTTTATTGACACAAGTCAAAAAAGATATCGTTGTTTGGATTCAGATAGTCAAAAATTATATTTTTCTCTTCCTATTATACTTCTATAACATATCTATTTCTGTAACGACCCTTAAACTATTCCTAATTTTTACCGTTTTATTTTTTTATTTTTTTTCCCTAATAGACTTTAATTGCATTTAAGCAGAATTAAAGTTGTGAAGTCGAAATTGAAATTGGAATATAAATTGTTAACGATGTTTCTAACTATACAATAATTCACAACCGACCCAATTCACCCAAAACCCTCAATGTACCTAACCGTTACCCCCCACGGGTCAAAATACGCGTCGACTGCCCATGCATACCACCGCAGCCATTCTTCTTCAATCATCCTGTACATCGGGTGGAGGAACGTCGTCCTCACCTGCTTTGATATCACCTACACCATACAGACACACTATGAGATAAAGGCTCAGTGAGTTTCGTAAATGTAAATGCATGCTGTGCGTATGAGTTTCAGAAATCATGCAACATTTTCTTATCATTACGTCGCAGACAGAATGTCACCGAGGTCTCAACCTATTAGATGGAGAGGACACATCCCGCGGTCGGACTGCCCTCTTCACCTAACCGGGGGGGGGGGTACACGCTCACACCCGTAACAGCCGTGCTTGAGCCCCACCTCGCGTAACCAGATACAGATTACATAGATTCATTACGTTCATTCTTTTCATTTTCTTAAACACGTGCAGAAATCCGTTTTCATGCTATTTAAAATACGTGATGCATGAATAGTTATAGACATAAAATAAACAAACATCGTACATAACATCGAAACCATAAAAAACATAACCTATAAAAGAACTAACCCTATCTACCCGACCTAAGCACATAAACTAACAATTCTCCAAAGATCCACGACGCGACATCGACATACGGTGTAGGCCTCTCGGCCAAGTAAGTCACGAGAACTTACCTTGTGCACGCTGAACTTCGAGCTCCGTCCACGAGCGTTGTTCGCCTGAGGCAAAACACAACAATCGTCATTAATACGAGTTAAAACCGTTAAATGTCTAAATTTAACGAAACCTTAACTAAGGAAATTTTCCTAAAATTATAACTTAGCTCAACGAGGCATTCTTTTATTTTTTTTTATCGAGCAATTCGTGCTCGTGAACTTTTAAACTCCATTGACGAAAATTTCCCAAATCTCAAATATCTGTTTTTCAATCTAAACGTCGTATACACTCTAGATTTCGTCCAATAACATTTAATACGTTCAATATACTCACCAATACAACAAACCTATCGATTTCTAACTCTAAACTACGTTTTTAACGAAACCCTAAACGAAACCTTAATCGTTAAACGGCCCGAAAACTACGAATAAACTTTCTAAAACCATAGAACCTTACCTAGGATCGAGTTTGGGGAAGAAAACGTGAAGAACGGAGGACGAACGGACGTTGGAGATGGGGAATCGCCGTGAGTCGCCGGTGGAAGGAGAATAAAACGCAGAGAGAAATCGTGGGTGAGGGAGAAGAAGAGAGGATTTTGGTTTTTAAATTAAATTTGACTTTGAAAATTACCTTTTTGCCATTCCTTTGATTTTCTATTCGTTTCGTCAATTGTCTATCGATTCGGTTTCTCCAAATCTCCTTATTTCACAAATAACTTCAACTTATTATCTGGGTTCTATTAAAACTGTCAGTTCGTAATTCAGAACTCGTTTACTATTTTTACCAAAGTATCATTTATATTACACTAAACATAATTCTCGTAAAATTAGCGTTAAACTCCTAAAATTCTCGAAATTTTCCTAAAATCCTTATTAATTATTAGGATCGTAATAATGCTTTCTTTTCGTAAAATGGACTTGATTTGACATAATTACAAAAAAATACCATTATATTATTTATTTACAAAATCTCGTAAATTCGGGTGTTACAATTTCTTCTCTATAACTAAGTCTTAAAATATATTTTAGTTTGATTTGAGTTGTATTGATCGTTTTGTTGTTGATTGTAATGTTGTTCCTTTATTCTACTTGAGATCATGTTTCATGCATAATCTCAACTAATAATGTAGCAGATCCTAATACTTTGGCTCCGAATCCTCCTACCGCACCTGCTCGTTCTCTTACTATTATTTATGTTAGCGTTTAGTGTTCTAGATTCGCTTTAAATTAGGCCGAGTAGCCTGTATTGGATCTCTCATATGAAATTTGTGTGCAAAGTGGAGATTGTTAGAGTTCGGTGTGACCCAAATTCTAGTTAACGTGGGTCAGGCCAGTATATCAATATTAGGGTTTTATGTTTTCTTTATATATTGATGATTGAGTGTCAAAACTCATTGTACATTGATTTCAATATTAGTGAATTTTTATTTTGCCCATGGTTTTTCTTGTCTAGGTTTTTTACGTAAATCTCAGTATCCGTATTTTTCTGCGTTTATTTTCTTTTTTCGATTATTTGTGACAGCCCGGAACCGGGACCCGATCGGAGTCCGGGATCGGAGCCGTCACTCTGGGACAGATAACGGAAAAACGGGGACTATTTTTTTTTGAACAGATCGGTCAAAACAGAGGACATTATACTTTTAAAATGTTTACAGGGAGGGAGAGTTCTCTGGAGTAAAAAACAAACGGGATACAGTTGGCTGAAATACATAAGTGAATAACAGAAGAGAAGCAGAAGAAAAGAAAACAAAAATAAACAAAACTGGCGGGAGGCTTCGGCCGATGACGTGGCCGGAAGATGAAGGCAGCAGATAGAATCGGCAATTGCGACGACGTTGTCGGAAGGTGAGTGATGACGTCAGGCGGAAGATTAAAACTATCGGTGGATGTAAACTACACTGGGCAGAAGATGTCAATTAAGACAAAACGGATGACGTCAGCCGGAAGATGGATGACGTCAACCGGTAGATGCAAACAGCGAACGTAACCGGCAGAAGGTGATGACGTCAGTCGGAAGATAGATGACGTCAGTCGGAAGATGTTCTGAAATAAACGGAATCGGCAGGAGGTGATGACGTCAGCCGGAAGATGGGTGACGTCATCGGAAGATGCAGATAGCAATTGAAATCGGAAGATGAAAACCTAAGGCAGTAACACCGTTTGGCGGTGGATGGGAATATGACAAAACATGTACAGTATCTATCGGTAGATGTATTCAAAATTCTTACCGGAAGGTGAAATCGGCAGATATGATTTTAAAGACAGAATTTACAACTTTCAACAGGAAGACATACGAACAGAGGGCATAAAACAGAACGCTTAGAAGTCTCGGATTTCTTCGAACCAGTTCAAAACATGGTTCTTGAACACAACAGAAAGCATGACAGAAGATTAAAGGATTTCACTATACATAGAAAGCTCTAATACCAGAGACCCTTCGTGTACAGACTACAGAGAATGTTCCAAACTATTTGAGAACACATCAGAACGTACTTCAACTGTCAGATACAGCAGAAGCAGAATGCATAAAAGACGTAAACCTTCAATGCCTGATTCTAAACAAGACTGTTAAGCATACTTCACAATTGACAGATACTTTACAATTGACAGATTTAAAGAGGCAAACTGCATGCATGTTCCCAAAACCAGAATCATCCATGCACAGAATAACAGAAAGTATCCCCAAACAATTCCAGAATACTTTAGAATATAACTGAACTGTCAAGTACAGCGGTTTCAAAAACTTAGACATCAGACCTATACATTGTTTTAAAGTCTGAAAATCAGTACAGAATATGACATATACTTGCAGAGTTTCTTCAAAGGAAGGGTTTTACAACCAAACCATAATTTTCCAGAAGACTTTACAAAATAGACATTTCAGGAAACTTAAACCTCGGGTCAGAATTTTATGCCTGACTGCAACAGCCAACCCCCATGAGCTCGAGCCATCAACTACATCAGATCATCATTTTGAGGCACAAGGTCCTCGGTTTCAGGTTCAGTACCTACATCAGAGAGTTCACCTATGAGTCTAAAACTCAGTAAGGACATAATCAAAATGCAGTGATGCAAAATGCTATGCATGCAGATTTTCAGAAATGCGGTGACAGAACAGAACATTCAGTTTCAGTGGCAGAAGAATTAAGTGGGGCTTATAGGAGAACTGGTTCAGTAGGTGCACTATCAGGCACGTCAGTTTTCAGATTCCCAGGGAGGGATAAAACCAGAGGGTCCTTGCCAGGGACAATCCCCGTCCCGCACTTAACCAGTACATTACAGACAGTCAGATTTTATCTTATTTAGTTTCAAACCGTGTACAGAAATCAGTTTTTGCATGGATTTTCAGTAAAACGTGTATGCATGACATTCTTAGTGCCTGAACCTATAACAGCAGACATCAGAAATAACAGGGCATATTATGAGACAGAAAACGGACAACTCAGAACGTGAACCGAACAGACAACACAGAACACAAACTGAACAGAAGCTATAACAGTTCTACCCAAAACTACCCGACAGAACAGGAACCCTAGTACCTCGGTGATGTAGGGCCTTAAGGGCCAACCTACGGTTATGAACTTACCTGTTCGCGGCAATGCAGTGTGCTCGAACGTCCCTGGAGAGTTCGGATCTGTAACATGAATGTACAGAATTTAAACGCTACAAATGCTAACTAATATCACGTAGGAGATGCAGCAAACACACTTAAAACACTTTAGAAAACACACCAACGTGTTTTCATCCAAAACAGTGAGTTTTCACCAAAAACTGAAACCCTAAACTTCGGTAAAAACTCACTTTAAACTTGTCCAAACTTGTTAGCGTTAAAAGACGCTCACCTTTGCTGGAGAGACAGGAAGAAATCAGGTTAAAATCGTTGCTGGTCGCCTGGAAAAGAGAAAACAGAAAGGGGAGGTAGAAGTGAGCTTCACGTAGGAGGAAGAGAAGACATATCTTCTTCAACAAGTTGCCACTTGGCACTCATCCATTGGTTTGCTTCCACCTACCCTAATTACTTCTACATTTACCCTTCCATTAGCTTTTAACCTAATTGACTTGTTTTGATTACACTTAGTTTGGTTTTCCCTTAAACATTCCATCATTTTAACCAAAATATTTATTATATTAATATAATATTAATCCCGTTTAAACGATCCGGGAAAAACCATTACATGGCAAAAATGCCGGGTGTTACATTATTAGTGTTCGATTCTCAAGAATTTGTATCAGAGCTTTGGTTTCAAGAATTTAGAGCAAGGTTGAGAGTTCTGTACTCGGATTGAACTATTTTTTGGGTTTGCAATTTGATGTGTGAAATTTGCAATTTTTTTGGAAAAAAGAAAAATTTAAAAAAAAAAGAAAGAAATTTTTTCTTGTTGTGTCACTACCTTATTTGCGAGAGAAGAAGACAATCTAGTTTTCTAGCCGATCGTGAAAAAGAGAGAAGATTCACCCACTGCCTCCGTTGTTGCGAGCGTCGACCATAGGGGAGACAGTCATTGTTGTCCGATCCACTACTTTATTTTATGTGATGGTGGAAGACTTTAATATAACCTTAGCCTTGGTCAAAAGAAATAGGACAAAATTCACGTAGCGATCACATAAAAATTAGATAATGCATATTTAAATGAATCTAATTAGTACTGTGCAGGAAATAAAATATCAAACACCCAAAAGTTTATACAGACCAAAGAAAAAAAATAATACAACCAAAAGGTATCCTCACCAGGACATAGAATAAAGCTTGAGAAAACAAAAGAGGAGGACAAAAAAAGGGATCCACTCATCAACGAACAACAACAACCTCGACCTTCACGATCCCAACCTGGGAAATGGATGGTGTCTTTGAGTTGAGTGACTAACTTTGACATAGTTTTGGAGCAATCTCCCCCTCTTTTTCCCAGTATACATTAAAGAGAATAAGAGGCACATCCCTCTCACTCTTTAATACCGACTTTGGGTCATGTAATGATTCTATTCGTAGAAAGAGGGCTCCATTTTAGCCTTTCCATTATGTCACAAAAAGAATGGAATGCTGCTTTGGGAAAAAAAAAAAGAACTAGGAAGTAATCCAAATGGTGTGAAGAGTTTCGTTAGAATGGAATCATAGAGAACCTTATACTATACTCAAATGTATACGTAAAACTGATTTTATTATTTTCTTTCAAAACTATAAATAGTTATAAAAATGTAGTGCATGGATTTATATTCAAATTATCTTTTTTTCATTTCAAAACAGACTCCACAAATCAATTATTTACAAATCATTAAATCCTACCATTTTTAAAACAGTTTCAACTAGAGGTGGGAAGGATTGGACCGCGGACCGAGAACCAGACCAGACTGCAGGTTTCGGTCCAGTTTTGGTCTCACATCGCAAGACCACGGTCTAGTTCTCGGTCCAAAACATAATTTCCCACCGGTTTTCAGTCCGATCCTCGGTCCATGGCCCAAATTCTTGAAAAATTGGGACCCGACCGAAGGTTAAAAAAAACTATTCTTCCCTCGGCTTTTTCACTTCAGTTCAATTCCAGTTCCACTCTTCCAGACTTCCATTTCCAGAATCCCGATCACCCGACTCCGACCTCCGACTTGCAGGCTGCGACTCCCAACTCCTGTTCCCCCAACTCCCGACTCGGCGACTCCCGTGCTCCGTTCTCCCAACTCCGTAATCTCTGCTCGGCTGCTTGGATTCCTATTCTCTGTGCTCCCTACTCCGGTTTTTGCTCGTCTCTGTCTTCGGATTTGCGCTCAACTCTGTTTTTGGAATCGGCTCGCCTGGTCGCCTCGCCTCGCCTCTCCTCTCCTCGTCCTCTGTCTTCGGCTCGCCTCTGTCCTCACTCCTCACTGTATGTGTTAATTGTGTAAATTCGGGAAAATTTTGTTTTCTATTTAGTCCGATAGTGAAGCATATGAAGCTGTTTTATTTTCCTGTTTAGTTGATATTTAGGATGTTCAATTGGTTGATTTATGTTGGGGCGATCGATTGCTTGCCAAGGGGCGATCGATCGGCATCTTCACTGCTGAACTCGTTTTTTCTCTTTACAACAGCCGATTTATCACCCCAATTCCACGATCGATCGGTACCTTCTCTGCCCGATTTCCCTTTTTCTTCGTCATTTTGGCGATCAATCGCCCCTCTTTTGGCGATCGATCGCCCCTCTTCATGAGTTTTCTGTTTCTAATTTCTATTGAACGTTGTCTTTGATTTAGTTCTGTTTTAGGAACCGAAGGGGGATTAAAAAAATAGCTTGGGCGAACCGAGACCAACCCGGGATCAAACCGAAAATTTTTCTATTAAAATTCTGAAAACCATTCGGGCCGGTTTCGGTCCGAGCTCGGGACCAGACCGAACTGAACCGGCCCCGTGCCTACCCCTAGTTTCAACAAACCATTAGTTGGGTAGGTTTGAAATCATTGCTACACTCATAGGTAGCAATACATAAACTAAGCCACAACCAATTTCATTTGAAAATAGTCTCAGTAAAACAAAAGTGTCATAGTAACGCCCCAAATTAATCAACCCGGTTCGCTACTCATACTCACTAAACTGAACTAGGAAATTCTGAAAAATTTAAGACTTTATCCATCGATATAAAACATTATCATTTAAACGATTAAATTATTTCAGCGGAAGACATTTACGTAAAACAGAGTCATTATGAAAACAGACTAACAAATCTTTAAATATAAAATCGTTCGAAGCATCTCTGCGATTCTTATAGCTAACTCGACACCACTAGGTAATCTGTTGTCACAGAAACTGGCGTCCACAACTTAAGACTACATGCTCGTCCATAACTCTGGGCGACGTACCTTGGAAACGCGGCTTTAGACGACGTAACTTTGGACGATAACACTTTGGAAGATGCTGGACGACGTCATTCTGGGCAATATCATTCTGGACGATATCACCCAGACTACATTAATTTGAACGACATTGTTTTGGACGACTGTTTTCGCCCGCAGGATGGACGACAACTTTGGACGACTACTTTGGACGACAACTATGCCTTCAGAATACTTAACGACTCTAATTGACTACTTTGGACGACTATTTTATCTTCAAATTTCTTAACGACTTTGGACGACTACTTTGGACGACAACTATGCCTTCAGAATACTTAACGACTCTAGTCGACTACTTTGGACGACTATTTTATCTTTAGATTTCTTAACGACTTTGGACGACTACTTTGGACGACAACTATGCCTTCAGAATACTTAACGACTCTAGTCGACTACTGTGGACGACTATTTTATCTTCAGATTTCTTAACGACTTTGGACGACTAATTTCACCAACAATTTGGACGACTATTCTTGTCCACAGAATGGACGACTGTTTTCACTTACAACTTTGGACGACTAATTTCACCTACAGTTTGGACGACTATTCTTGTCCACAGAATGAACAACTGTTTTCACTTACAAATTTGGACGACTAATTTCACTTACAGTTTGGACGACTATTCTTATCCACAGAATGGACGACTATTTTCACTTATGACTTTGGACGACTTTTCTAACAACTGAACCATACTTTAACCGATTATGCACTAATCGGTGGACAACTTCAACAACTAAGAAAACTCAAAGCATCTCGATCGTAACCATTCAAAAACATCACTAATCAAAAACTTAGTCAAATCCACACTTCCAATAAAAAACAACACTAATCCAAAACTTAGTCAAATCCACACTTCTAGTAAAAACAACACTAATCCAAAACTTAGTCAAATCAACACTTCCAGTAAAAAAACAACACTAATCCAAAATGTGGTCAAATCCACACTTCCAGTAATTTCAATTCAAAGGACTTCTTTCGAAATCGACAAGTTTCATTTCCGGAGAGTTTTCAAACATATGTTAAAACATTAAAATCATCGCTGTCAATTAAAAATTCAGCTACTTATTGGTTATTCAATAGCCTTTTAGAATCCGCACACTACCACTGATTAAATCACCTCATCAGTTACTAAGTCGTAGCCTGGATGCACTCCTCCAACTGCCCCTATTCCTCAACATGCTCAGAGAACTCACTCGTGGTCACTTCTTCACCTACATCACAAAACTCATCTATTAGCCTAATGCTAAATATGCAGAGCAATAATGAAATGAAATGTTGAAACATAAACCCTATTTATGCAGTTTCTACTCTCATAACTCATGTTGTATTCATGTTCGTTCCCTGTTGATCCCCTTGTTCGATGGGAAGCGGATCATTTTTCCCAAAGTATGTATCCTCTGACTCGATTAAGGGGCGGATTAATTCCTTTAATAGCTGATTTTGATCCCCCTGTTCGATGGGAATCAGATCATTTTTTCCAAAGTATGTATCCTCTGACTTGATTAAGGGGCGGATTAATTCCCTTAATAGTTGGTCTTGATCACCCTGTTAGATGGGAAGCGGATCATTTTTTCCAAAGTATGTATCCTCTAACTCGATTAAGGGGCGAACTAATTCCCTTATAGTTGGTCTGAATCGATTTACTCATGCCTTGTCATGCCATTTCATATGCAAATTCATTTTCGTATTCATTCAAAAACATAATGCATGACATACTAAAAATCATATAAAACATGCACATACCCTACTGTTTTGTGATGTAGGCCCGAAGGCACACACATACTCTACTTACCTGGCTTCCTGAGAAATTCTTGGTTGTAAACTACTTTGAGAGTTTGCTCAAACCTAAAACCATAAAGAGAGTATTAATTAAATCTTCACTAAACTTCATTATAATTCATCTAGAAATCTAAGGAAGCTAGTTGGGAATTCTATTTCTTCGTGCATGTCTCGATTCACCACCAAACCCGAATTCGACTCTCACTTACAGCACTCTCAAAACCCACATCTACAACCCCTCTGTTATCTAACCTCTAAAACAGCAAGAAATCGAAGCAAAACTCACCTAGGTTGAAGAAATCGGGAAGGAGAATCGCCGAGAGACACCTGCTGAGCTGAGCGCCAAAAAGGGAAAGAAGAATAATGTGGCGGCTAAAACCCTTCACTAAACCCTTCATTTATATCATATATTTAACAAATTACACATATGCCATTGTCAATCCAAACTTTAAGCTAACCATTGTTTCTCTCATTTCCCTTCATTAACATACTCAAGCAATTAGTCATATCCCTCTTAATTCCATAAAAATGTACACCAATAACGTCAATTCAAGTCAATAATTGCCGGGTGCTACAAAGACTCATTCGGCACAAAATCACATAAAGGTGGCGATCCAAGACCCGACAATACCTCATGAGTTGGAAAGAAGCTAAAAAGTGACAGCGATCCGAAGATCCAACCACGTCACTAGAGCTACTGGTGAACGAACCCAGTGACGGTACAACCTCTGAATCAAATAGTGACAGACAATCTGAAGACCATACAACGACACCACCAGCAAAATCGTATCAAAAGAGTAGCTGGAGATTCAAAGACCAGGCAACAACACCACCCTCAAAGTTGTATTAATAAAAAATACTCTGGCTAGGATTAGGAATTCGAAACCCAATGAGCACGTCATCATCGCCATATTAAATATTTTTGCAACATATAAACAACAGAAAATGTATACAATATGACCCTCGTTGCTTTAGTTGCCTTGCTAGATACAACCCAAAACAACCAGAGACTGATATCAGAAAGGCTCAACCAGGTCCAATCAAGTATCAGCCCAATCAGGCACACGTGAGTATCAACTTGGATTAAATACCATGCGCTTGAAATTTAAATGTGTAAAATATACATACATATACGTAAAACTAATGTGTTGGCGACCAGACCTTGATAAGGATTTATAGATGTCAATCCACCAAAATAAAGTTTTGAAAACTATGAAATGTAAATACATAACAATATAGAAATTCTACCTCAATGACGACCACAGCCTTGCCGACTAGCCGACGCTTGCTATCGGGAACAGGCACTGGGAACAAGGCATCGAAACTAAGACACTAGAAACAAGGACACTGTTGGAATCAGTAACAAAGCAACACCAAAATCCCAAATCAAAACGCAAGGGATAGCAGTAGAGGAGTCCTAAACCAGAACTAGGAACTCATACAAACAGATCGACATTTAGACTTAAACCTCGTCAAGGCAATAAAATTTTCACAAATAAAATCAGTCCGGGGTGCAAAATGCATTGCATTGATTGAAACCTTCCAAGCAAGGGTCGGCCCTTGCTCTACACATGGCACAAGATGTGTAAGGACCTGGCCCGCGGACGCATCGCCATCGGCTTGGCCCAAACTCATGAACTATGAGTTTTATGCCTCCCAAGTGATTTGAATCTAAGACCTCCAGGGCTTATGGTCAAGGGTCTCCCATCACTTGTACCACTTGAGCTAAGTAGCTCAAGTGGTACAAGTGAGAGGGACCCTTGACCATAAGCCCTAGAGGTCCTAGATTCAAATCACTTGGGAGACATAAAACTCATACCCCAGGGATTGAGAAGTTCATGAGTTTGGGCCAAGCTGATGGCGGTGCGTCCGCGGGCCGGGTCCTTACAGGTCGACACCTTTTGCAAAGGGTCGACCCTTGCCTCACACAAGACATGACATGGATCGACACCTTGTGCAAATGGTTAACAATTGCTTATCACAAGACACATCATGAGTTATCACCTTGTTCAAATGATCAACCCTTCGTGCACGCCAGACCTAACATGGATCGACACCTTGACCAAGGGGCCGACCCTTGCTGCTCTTGAGTTAGAAGGGGTTGACACCTTGAGCAAAAGATCAACCCTTGACCATGTCTGGTATGGCAAGTGTCGACCAACCGATCGACACTTGTTGAGGTGTTGAACCTTGCTTGGCTTTGCCATAATTATCGGTCGACACTTTCTCGATGAGTGTCGACTGATGCGTCGATTCCAAGTACGAGAAGCGGTAAATCTAGCCTCCCTCGTCGATTTTCGCCTCCAATCAACGCTATAACCTGCATAAACTCTAAATCTACCAAAATAACACAGAAAGAACCAATGATTTTGAGTTTCCAAGCTTGATATCCTAATTAGGCAAAAATAAAACCCTAACGTCGAAACTAACAAAAACAGAGTCAGAAAGAACTTACCCTTCACAAAACTTGAAGCTCGAGAAGTTCAGAATTCAATTCATGCGACGAAACCCCTCCTTCCGCACATCTCTCTCTTGCGGCCTTCTCTTCTCTCCCTCTCCCTTCTATCGGCCGCACGAGCCCTAACAAAGAAAGGCCTTTCTTAATAAATAAATTTTTTTATTTATTAAATCAATTAATATATATATAAAATAATTTAACATAAAAACATATATTACCTTATATATTAATTAGGTACCCAAAGCTGACACCACAAAGATTTAGACTAGAACCAAAATTTCCAAAACCTAATGAAGAAAAATTTCAAACTCTAAACGAATATTCACCCTCAATAATTTGATTTATTTAATCAAATTCTTAGGGCTTAACTACACGAAAAATCGCAAAATTCACTTAAAGGTAAAATGTTTTAGGAATCTCTTTCTAACAAACACGATGACCAAAATATTAATCGATCCAACATAAGATTTTAGAATTTCACTAGTGTAACAAGGGCTTCGGGAGAAGGGGTGCCTCCCATTCATATTGGACACGAAAATCATGGTTGATCGATTTGACCAAAATTTTATATGAGGCCCAATGCCAATTAAGTAAGACAATTGAATTACACACGAAACAAGTTATATTCGAACAATACAAAAAATTTACTAGGGAAAAAATCATGAATAAAAATTGCTAGATATTACATATCATCTCTAGTTCTTCTATAGAAACAGAATTTCATATATGGCTTTTACTACTCGTGAGATAGTTTGGCTGCATGGGCTACTTGCTGATATGGTAATCTTCTTCCTTGACTACTTCCTTATATAGTGACAACAAGAGCGTCATTCGCATTGCACGTAATTTGATCTTTTAAGAGTGCACCAAATATATTGAGATTGCATCATTTTCAAGCTAATACTATTGTAACACCCACCCTGATAAGATTTAATCCCGTATTCAAGGACAAGTTTGAGTTTTAGATCACTATTATGATGATTATGAGTTATTTGGAGAAATTAATACAATCTACATGAAGGTTAAATGATATAATAAATGGATAAACTAATTGAATTAAGGGTAATTTTCTTTATTAGTGGAACGATCAACCTATAAGGCTTGAAAAACGCCGTTGTGGGCGACTGCACTACTTTCTAATTAAAGATTTTTCAAGTATAGGTAAAGATTCTTTAAAGAAAAGTGATTCCTTTGGAAGTGTAAAAGAAGAGTTTTTGAGTAAAATAATACAAGTAGAAGCCAAAAAAAAAAAAAACGTTTAGAATGCACATTGTAAGCCAACCAAGTGAAAATTATGAAATAGTACATGTAGCAAGGTGTTGGAAGCGATAGAGTGACAAAAAAGCGTGCAAGAGCTGTGTAGGTCTTCCAAAAATGCATTTTTAGTAAATTTTGGCGTTTTAAGCTTTCCAAATTTAATATTTCTAAATTTTCTAAGGTTTCTTTTATTTTTAGGGATATTTTAGGCTATTTATCATTATTTTTATAGTTTATTTGATCATACTTAAAACCCACTTTGTACCGATTTATGCAAGTTAAACTTAGCTCTTATTTCGTCAGAAACTCTCGAGCTACTTTTTCGTTTCTGCATAATTTTCAAGGTAAATCTAAACCTAATAGATTTTCATCCCCAAACAAATAAACATATGGATTTACATGCTTGAGGGAGACGGTTAGAATTTTCATTACTGATATGGTTTCTCCATTGAAATCTTTCGATTATAATTATTCTCCTCACTTTCTTTCACTAACGCACAACAAATCTCTGGGTAGATTAATTCAGAGGTGAAGGATAGCAGTTGTGAACAAGAGTCTATGTACTAAAGACTCGAGGTATGAGATGTTTGTATGCATTGACTTATCAGTTTGCATCACAAAGTGCTAGGTCATCTGTTTACATTTTATTGATACTCAATGATGTATTTTATTTAGATATTTATGATGATGTCGATTAAACTGTTTTATGAGACCTTTTATTGTTATTTGATAATTTGATAATGATGATGATATAGCTAGAAGATATGTTATATTACAGCCTCCTGAATATAACATGTTGATGAACATAAGTAATGTTTTGTGTTAACCCGTCAGTCTACATCACAAATTGCTAGTTAAGTAGTTTCATTGCGATAAGACTTTGAGGACTTGCTTTTTATTACGTTACGACATTAATGACTTGAGGATTTGTTTAATTTTTATGATAGGATGATGTTTAAGATTGATGTTATGTTTTATGATTATATTGATGATAATGACGCTCGAAGATGTGTTATAGTATAGACTTTTAATTATGATGTATTATTACATGATATGATTATATTGACGATGATGTGTTATAGTAGAGATTTTTGATTATGATGTATTGTTACATGATATGATTATATTGACAATGATGTCGTTCGATAATGTGTTATAGTATAGACTTTTAATTGTGATATTTGTTAGATGATATGATTATATTAATGATGATGTCGCTCGAGGATATAATTTGTTTGATGATTTGATAGATATAGAAATATTGAAGCTTATATGATATGTAGTACGTTATGATAAAATAAAAAGAACAAAGGAATTGACTCGAAGATATGCTATATTTTGCATCGTATATTTATGTATGACTCATGCATCATGAAAAAGAATTTACGTTAGGGTAATTATCGATTTTAACAATGTACTATGCACTTTATTTCAGTTAGCCCCCTGTACTAAAAAAATCTGGCAAACCAAACCTTGTATTTTGATTCTATTATCAGTTTTGACCTTCTATCAACAATTTTGTTAAACCATCATTTAAAAAATTACCAAACGATATTAGATTTAGTTGAAATTTTTACCACATATTCACTACCTAATGAGAAGACACTCTAAAAATTTTTGTGATTTTTTAACATATGTACGATTTATTGTAATTTTATTTTATTATTTTATAACAAATATTATAATAAATCATACAAGTTTTAGAAAATAACGAAAAATTTTCTATTATCTACCCATAATGTGATGAACATGTGAAAAAATTGTCAAATAAATCCAATATCGTTGATGGAAGGAATTAAGGTAAAATCTGAACTTTCCTAGAGAGATGAGGAGTTGAGAAAGGAATTATTCATATGATGATCCTCCAATCACAAGAGGATCATAGTCATATGCTTCACCAGGTTTCACAAATCTTCCTTTTACGCGTTTTTTGGTATCGGCTCTAGCTTTTCGAGAAGCATACCTTGTTTGCTTTCTAAACCTATTCGATGAAAAACCAAAGTTCAAATTCAGTTGATAAAATTTACAAATTTTTTTCAGACATTTGAGAGATATGATGTCTAAGATACTCACATTCTTGTCTTCTTTTTCTCATTGTATCGCATCTTTGCTTTATCTCTCGCTTGAGGGGAGCTAGCATCCAAACTCGAATCCCAAAGCAATTCGTCGGAGAGAAACAGAGGCGATAATCCGCAATCTTGATAATCCAAGATTTAAAGAGAAGAAAGAACAAAGAAAGAGAGAGAGAAAGATTGACAGAAAGATCGTCAGAAGACGAAAAGATGAGAGAAGGAATGAATAAATGTAACTTTTGTTGTGAGGCGAGATACAAGTTAGTTGTCCTATAAGACGAGATCATGAGGTGCCTTCTCGTTTTCCTAGACTGGATTATCTCCATCTAATGAAAGACTCTATATTGAAACTCAAGCAAGAATAAAGACCCAGTGAGAAAGAGTTGTGATAAGATTGTTTTTACGAAAATTGCATTTGCGTACATGTTCATGATATCTTATGTATCTCTTACTGAGCGTTAGACTCATAGTTTGAACTTTGTGATGTATGTAAGAAATTTTATGATGTATACGATGAAAGAAACTAATAAAAGATGCAGTTGACAATGGGCTCTCATAACAAGGTTACATGGTGTTAATGCAAATAGCGATTCAGAGGTTACGAAGAGAAAAACTTATATTTTATTTCTATTTGAGATAAAAGAATATTTATATCATAATTATTTCGTTATGTTTATGGATGAATTTATTAAGTATAATTTTCAAATGGCCATTTGAGGTCGTTGATTTTATTTTAATGAATACTTATGATTTTAAGACTTCTGCTTTACGTTTTCAATAAAGTAATTTTGAAATTTTAAGTAAACTCTTTTAAAGAAAAAGTAGAGTAAAAATGGTGCGCTATGGGGTGTTATTGTGACAGCCGAAACCCGATCCCGATCGGGACCCGAGAGCCAAGCCATCACTCCGGACATTTAATAGAAAACGAGACATATATTTTTTTTTTTGAGAAGCAGGAAAAAAAGGAGACTGAACCCTTTTAAGAGCAAACCCTTAAAAGAGGCAGAAGAAAATGGGAAATAAAGGCAGGAGACATAGGCGGAAGACTGGTGAAAGAAGGCTGGTGGATGATGTAGTTTCAAAGGCAAACAGAACTGGAAGTCATGCAGGAAGAAAGGCTACAATGAATACTGGAATCGGTTATTCTATAGCAAGAGAAGTAAATAAAACGGGGTGGAAGATATGGATGACGTCAGGCGGAAGATGTAATTGTTTTAAGGCAGCGGTGGATGTGAATAAGACAAAACAGATGACGTCAGGCTGAAGATGAAATTTTAAGACAGCGGTGGATGCAGGCAGAAATGCACTGTTCACCGGTGGAAGTGAACTACAGGCAGAAATACATTGTTCACCGATGGAAGTGAACAGGCGGAAGACTTAGCTAAACTGGGCGGAAGATGTAGCTGTGGACATCAGAATTGTAGAAGCAGAATGGACGACTGTTTTACAAGCAAAATGGACAACTGTTTTCAAAGAGCAGAATGGACGACTATTTTATAGGCAAAATGGACAGGCGGAAGACTTAGCTAAACTGGGCAGGAGATGTAATTTTAAAGGCAACGGTGGATGCAGTTTTAAACGGGCAGCGGTGGATATGATTTTACAAGTAGCGGTGGACGTGATTTTTAAACGGGCAGCGGTAGAAGTGATTTTAAAGCAGCGGTGGACGTGATCGGAAGATGTAATTTAAAAGAGCAGAATTTGACAACTTTTGACAGGATTACATAAAAACAGAAATCATGAAAACAGAAGTCATGAAAACAGAAAATATGAAATCTTCACACTTCAGAAAAATGATTCACACATGATTTTCGGACATAACAGAAAACATGACAGAAGTTTAAGAAATCAAACTGCATGGATAACTCTAAAACCAGAGACCATCTATGCACAGACCAATATAGAAGGTTTCACAATATATAAATACAACTGTCGAATACAGAGGTATTAAACATCAATACAGATGCCATACTTTGTTTTAAAAATCTCAGAAGCAGTACAGAACTTGGCATGCATTTCCATAATTTACCAAAACAGAAGTTTTTAAAACATAAACAAAACACACAACTTAAAACTTCTCTCTCTCAGTCAGGAATATGTCTGGCTGCCACAATCAACCCCGAAGCTCGCACCACCAGCCACTTATTCGTCAGCCTGAGGCACAAAGTCTTCATCCACGAGTTCAGTACCTACATCAGAGAGTTCACCTATGAGTCTAAAACTCAGTAAGATCATAAAAATGCAATTATGCAAATGCTATGCATGAATTTTTTCAGAAATACAGTGACATTACAGAACCTTACATTTCACTGGCAGGGGGGTATAAGTGGGGCTTATAGGGGAACTGGTAACAGTAGGGTGCACTTTCAGGCACCATGCACATTCAGTCACATTCAGAAATTCAGTACAGTAAACAGAGCGGGGGGCCAGTCCCCGTCCCACACTTAACCAATACATTACAGTCAGATTTTATCTTTCTTAACTTCAAACCGTGCACGGAAAACTTTTGCATGTTTTTCGGGAAAAATCGTGTATGCATGAGCATTTACAGTGCTTCAACTTAGACAGCAGAGAACAGGTATAAAACAGGAAGAGGCTTAGAAGGTAAACACATATAACTCAGAACTTAACCCTAGCTTTTCTACCCGAAAGACACCCGACAGAAACACAACCTAGTATCTCCGTGATATAAGGCCTTAAGGGCTAACCTACGGATATGAACTTACCTGTTTGCAGTAGAGTTGAAAGTCTTGAACGTCTCAGTGATGCACGAACCTATGACGTGCACGAAAAAGGAAATTAGCAAGCTGCAAATGCTAACTAATAACTTGGTAGAATAAGCTTCTAACTCCATTCAAACCTTTAGAAAACACACCAACGTGTTTTCATACAAAGACAGTGAGCTTGTCCAAATATCACAACTCTAAACTTTGACAAAACTCACATTTTAATATGTCCAAACTTGTTAACGAGGTTAGATGATTACCTTTGCTGAAGGAAACAGAAGAAAAGAGGAGAAACAAATTTTGAAGATTGGTCTCAGTCATCTGGAAGAGAGAACAGAGAAGAATAGAAAGAACAGAGACGAGAAGTGAAGAGGGTTTCACGTAGGAGGAAGAGAAAAGAACATGGCTTCTTCAACAAGTTGCCAGGTGCCACACAACCATTGGCTTACTCCCATCAACCTTAATTGCTTCCCTATTTACCCCTCTATTCATTTTCAACCAATTTGTTAATTGGTTCATCAACTGATTTTTCCATTAAACACGCTGACAATTCATTAAAATATTCATCGCATTTATATAAAAGAATACATCCCGCAAAATAATTCAAGGAATAAGTACAAGAGCAAAATTGTCGGGTGTTACATTTCACTCACCTTAACCGAAATTTTGTTCCCAAAATTTGCCTAAGCAAATAGCTCCGGATATTGGGCTCTAACATCATGTTGTCTTTCCCATGTGGCTTCCTCCACATTATGATTGCGCCATAAAACTTTCACCAATTGGACTACCTTGTTGCGCAACACCTTGAGTGACATATCCAATATCCGTATGGGCCTTTCTTCATATATCAGCATCGGCATGATATCAAAGTCCACATGTTCCACGATCTGGGTTGGATCTCGTACACATTTTCTCAATATCAAAACATGAAAAACATTGTGAACTCCATCCATTGACACTGGCAACTGTAGTCTGTAAGCCATGGTTCCCACACGCTTCAAGATGGGAAAAGGGCCAATGAACCGTGGGCTGAGCTTTCCTTTCTTGCCGAATCTCATTACGCCCTTGAAAAGTGACACTTTCAAGAATACTTCATCACCCTCAGCAAACTCTAAGTCTCTTCTCCTATGGTTAGCGTAACTTTTCTGTCGACTCTGAGCAATTTTTATTCGTTGTTTAATAGCGGCAATCACCTCGGACATCTGCTGTAAAAACTCAGGGCCGATGAGCTTGGCTTCTCCGACTTCATCCCAACACAATAGGGATCTACACTTCCTGCCGTAAAGAGCTTCATATGGAGCCATGCCGATGGTAGCCTGGTAGTTATTATTATAAGCAAACTCCACTAACGGCAAGTATCTACTCCAAGGAGCATGGAATTCCAATACGCACGACCTTAACATATCTTCCAGTGTTTGAATCGTCCTCTCGGATTGTCCGTCCGTCTGAGGATGAAATGCTGTGCTGAAATCTAACTTGGTGCCGAATGAGCTTTGCAAGCCTTTCCAAACCCTGGAAGTGAATCTGGGATCCCGGTCTGAGATGATTGACACCGGAATACCATGTAGCTTGACAATTTCACTAATGTATAGCTCAGCATACTGGTCCATGGAGAATGTCGTCTTCACAGGTAGAAAATGGGCCGACTTCGTCAGTCTGTCTACTAAGACCCATATACTATTATGGTCCTTAGCTGTCCTTGGTAGGCCAACAACAAAGTCCATTGTGATGTTCTCCCACTTCCATTCAGGGATCGGGAGAGGCTTAAGCGTTCCACCTGGTCGTTGATGCTCAGCTTTGACTTGTTGACATATCATGCAAGACTCCACAAATTTGGCCACTTCATTCTTCATATTCGGCCACCAGAAATAAAGTTTCAAGTCTTGATACATCTTCGTGCTACCAAGATGCACAGAGAAAGAAGACGAGTGGGCTTCCGATAAAATGCTCTTTCGTAGCTCTTCATCTCTCGAAACATACCATCTGTCTCTGAACTTCAGAATATCGTCTCCCGAATAGTTGAACTCGGAAGAGGCCATGGGTAACTTGCTTACTATATCAGCCATTTCCTTTGAATTGGTCTTCTGAGCTTCTTTAATTCGGTCCAGGATGGTGGGCCGTAGCGTCAAGTCCGCTAGCGTGGCTGATAGCCCAGAAACTATCTCCATATCAAACTTCTGGATCTCTGTCCTTAAAGGCATCGATACGGCCGACATAGGTAGTTACATAGTAGCTGACATCCTGCTCAATGCATCGGCTACCACGTTAGCTTTCCCCGGGTGGTATTTAATCTCAATATCATAATCTTTCACAAATTCTAACCACCGTCGTTGCCTCATGTTCAACTCCTTCTAAGTGAATATATACTTCAAACTCTTGTGATCCGAGGACACCTCGCATCATTGTCCATACAAGTGGTGTCTCCATACTTTCAGCGCAAATACAACTGCCGCCAACTCAAGGTCGTGAGTAGGGTAGTTCAGTTCATGGTTCTTTAATTGCCTGGATGCATATGCCACCACTATCCCTTCTTGCATCAGTACATATCCCAAGCCAAATTTGGACGCATCACATTATACGCTGAATTTGCCGTCTTCAACTGGCAATACTAACAGAGGAGCGGTGGTTAATTTCTGCTTAAGTGCCTTGAAGCTCACCTCACAAGCTTCAGACCACTTGAACTTGATGTCTTTCCTCGTTAAGCTGGTCATAGGCTTTGCTATTACAGAAAATCCCTTGATGAACTTCCTGTAATAACCAGCTAACCCGATAAAACTCTGTACCTCACTGACATTTCTCGGTCTCGGCGATTCTTTCACTGCCAAAATTTTGGCTGGATCCACCGAAACTCCTTCTGCAGACACCACGTGGCCTAGGAAGTTAATTCTACTCAACCAGAATTCACACTTTGATAGCTTGGCATATAATTGGTGTTGTTTCAGAGTTGATAGAACAATTGTCAAGTGCTCCTCGTGCTAGGCTTTAGTCCTGGAATAAACTAAAATGTCGTCGATGAAGACGATTACAAATTTATCCAAGAACTCCTTGAATACTCTGTTCATCAAGTCCATAAATGCTGCCGGGGCATTAGTCAACCCAAACGACACCACTAAGAACTCATAGTGCCCATACCGGGTCCTAAAGGCAGTCTTTGGAATATCATCAGCCCTAACCTTCAATTGATAATAACCGGAGCGTAAGTCAATCTTTGAGAATACCCAAGCCCCTTGTAGCTGGTCAAAGAGATCGTCAATCCTCGGCAACGGGTACTTATTCTTGACAATTAACTTGTTCAGCTCACGATAGTCAATACACATACGTAGGGACCCATCCTTCTTCTTAATGAACAAGACGAGTGCACCCCACGCAGAAAAACTAGGGCGCACAAAGCCCTTGTCCACCAATTCCTTTAGCTGAGCTTTCAACTCCCTCAGCTCTATTGGCGCCATATAGTACAGATTCTTCGATACCGGTTCGGCACCAGGATATACATCAATCTCGAACTCGATCTCACGATCAGGTGGCAATCCCGGTAAGTCATCTAAGAAAATCTCTGAGAAGTTTCGAACCACCGGGATACTTTGAAGTTCCACCATACCTTGCCTCTGAACATCTACTATGTGGGCAAGAAATCCGACACATCCTAACCTCATCAGCTGTTGAGCTTTTAATGAGGATATAACAGGCATAATGTGCTCTTTTGGTATAGCCTGATAGGTGAACTCCTCTTCGTTCGGGCATTTAAACGATACCAGCCCAGACCTGCAGTTGATGGTGGCATGCTGTCTAAATAGCCAGTCCATCCCCAGAATAACATTGTATCCTTTCATATCAATGACAATAAGGTTGACATAAAATTTCCAGTCCCCAATCGACACTATATCACCCTGCACTGCCTGCTCGGAGTGCATAAACTCTCCGGATGGTAGCATGACACTGTAGGGTTGACTGGACGACAAAATACTTAACCCCTCCTTAACTATGAAACCCCTCGCCACAAATGAATGCGTGGCCCCCGTGTCCAACAGAGTATAAGCAGGTGCATCACATATTAAAATTTCACCTGTAATTGCCGCGTGCTGGGTAGCATCATCATCATCATCATCCCCCGTCATAGCAAAAACCCTTGGCACAACGCGGTTTGGCCTCGTGTTGGACATGATGGCCCTCTTTGCCACATCAGAAACATTGACCTATAATAAGCCTGCATTCGCCTATGTGATTTTTCTGGCACTGCGGGCATACGGGAAACTGAGGAGCTCTCATTGGTCTCTTCCCCTTGTCATAATAAGTAATGGTCTCATTGGGCCTCTTAATGCCCATTTGTTGTTGCTGTTGAGGTTGCACATTCTGAACCCTTTGTTGTTGTTGCTGGTGGGGAACAGTTCGAATAATTCCCTTTAGTGAATCCCTCTGTCTCTGGAATTTCATTTCCAAGGCTTCCAACTGATAAGCCTTGGCCACCACTCTCGGGTATGTTGCCTCATCGAACCCCCTGGTTGTAATTCCTCGTAAAAGGTCCATCTTCAGGCCCTGAATAAACTGGTGTACCTTATTCTCATCGGTGGCCACCAAGTGTGTTGCATAACGGGACAAGGATTCAAACTTCTGAACATATTCAGCCACTGACCCGTATTGTCGTAGCCGAGAGAATTCAGCCAACTTCTCCTTCCTCACACCACGATCGAAATACTTCTCAAAAAAGATACTCTTAAATCCCTCCAAGCTTAGTGCCACAGTAGTGGACCACACAGTATCCCACCAAAACCCGGCATTCTTTGTGAGATAAAACGTGGTACATGTGACCTTCTTACCCTCCTCCACTTCGGCATAGTTGAACATTTGCTCAATCTGTCGAACTCATTCCTCTGCGTGGGTTGGATCCGTCGAAAGTCCATCAAACGCCGACGATTGAAGTCGTCGGAACCTGTCTTCACTGGTGTCACGCGGTGCATTATCACGATTGTTATTTCCATTGTCTTCTCTGGCCATCATGCACTCAACCATGCGGGATTGTACACCCACCAGTTCGGTTAGTCGGTCAATGGCATGAGAGCTTTCGCTTGACTCTTCCTGATATCCTCTTACCATCTCTAAGAAAACCCTATAAACGAAATAACTAATTTAATAAACGGAACCTTTTTACATGAACTTAAACACTTACAGTTGGTGGAACGATCTCACGTGGTGGGTTGCGCAACCAGACATTTACAGAATTGCTTTTAAAACCTTGTTTTCTCTGATACCATACTTGTGACAGCTCGAAACCCGATCACGATCGGGACCCGAGAGCCAAGCCATCGCTCCAGACATTTAACAGAAAACGAGACATATATTTTTTTTTAGAAGCAGGAAACAAAGCAGACCTGTAACACCCGGCATTTTTGCCATGTAATAGTTTTCCCAGATCATTTAAACGGGATTAATATTGTATTAATACAAAGGAATGTTTTGGTTGGATTGTTGGAATAATTAGTGGAGAACTAAACTAACGTGTAACTAAACCAAAACACTAAGTTGAAATGCATGGAAGGGCAAATTGGGGAGAGATTAAGGTTGGTGGGAGATAACCAATGGATGATTGCCAAGTGGCAATAACTTGCTGAGAAACCTACCTATTCTCCTTCCTTCTACGTGAACATTGTTGTGCATTTTTCTTTCTCTGTATTCCTCTCCATATTCTCTCTTCCAGTCGACAAATCAACCATCGAAGTTATTCCGATCTTCCCAGATTCCTTTCTGTTTTTCCACTAAGGTAAACATCTGTTATTGCTAACAAGCTTGGACAAGTTTAATGTGGGTTTTTCCCGAAGTTTAGGGTTATGGTAATTTGTGAAAAACTCACTGTCTTTGGATGAAAACACATCGGTTTGTTTTCTAAGGGTTGAATGAGTTTGGAACAGACTCTTCTGACTTATTTGTTAGCATTTGTAGCTTGTTTATTTTCTGAACGTACATGTGCGGGTTCGAACATTTCCGAGACTTTCCTGCTAACTGCATCGAAGAAAACAGGTAAGTTCATAACCGTAGGTTGGCCCTTAAGGCCCTACATCACGGAGGTACTAGGTTTCCTGTTCCGTCGGGTTGTTTTGGGTAGAAAGGTTATAGTCTATGTTCTGAAATGTTTGGCTTCGATTTACCTTATGTTGTTTTATTTCTGCTGTCTGCCTGTTTAAGTTCAAGCACCGTTCATGCATACACGTTTTCTCTGAAAGACATGCAAATGTTTTCTGTACACTGTTTGAACTAAACAAGATAAAATCCGACTGAAATGTACCAGGTTAAGTGCGAGACGGGGACTGGCCCCAGAACTGTTTACTGTACTGTTTCCCTGAATGTGCCTGATAGTGCACCCTCCCCCTTCCCCACTGTTTGCTAGTTCCCCTATAAGCTGCACTTAATTCTACTGCCACTGTAACTTAATGCTCTGTACTGTCACCGTATTTCTGAAAAACTGGATGCATAGCATTTTGCATCACAGCATTCTGATTATGTCCTTACTGAGTTTTAGACTCATAGGTGAACTCTCTGATGTAGGTACTGAACCTGAAACCGAGGACCTTGTTCCTCAAAATGATGATCTGATGTAAATGGTGGATCGAGCTCACAGGGTGGTTGTTGCAGTTAGACATAATTCTGTTCTGAGGTTCAAGTCTTTAAGATATAGTTTATATTGTAAAGTTTTATGAAATTCTGGTCTTTGTGTTAAAAGCCCTGTAGAAAACTTCTGTTTTGGGAGTTTCTGTAATTATATGTTATGTCCTGTACTGTCCCTCGGATTTTGAAACAATGTACAAGTTCTGATGTTTCAGTTTTAGGAACCACTGTATTTGACAGTTAAGTTTATATTCTAAAGTATTCTGAAATTTGTTTGGAATGTTTCTATTAGTTCATGCATGGATGAATTCTGGTTTTGGAACTGTCCATGTAATTTTATTTCCTTGAACCTGTCAATTTTTAAAGTATGTCTTATTGACCTTCAAATTTCGAAATGATGTATAGATTCTGAGTCAAAGTTTTCAAAACTGCTGTATTTGACAGTTGAACTCATGTTCTTAATGTTCTGAAATGTTTTAGAATATTTTCATGTTTTAAGATTTGCATGGATGGTCTCAAATTTTAGAGTCATCCATGTAGTCTGCTTTTCTTAGATCTGTCATCTGTAAAGTGTGTTTCAAAATCTTATTTTGAATCGGGTTTTCAAGGTCTGAAACCCTTATGTCTTCTGCTTGATGCTCCCTGCCCGTATGTCTCCCTGTAAAAGTTGTAAATTTTGCCTTTAAAACTATGTCTTCCGGCTGACGTCATCAAAGTCAACCGCCCAACGTATTTATGTCTTCCGGCTGATGTCAGCATAAGTCTTCCGCCCAGTTTAAAACTCCGTCTTCCGGCTGACGTCACCCAAGTCATCCGCCCAGTGTATTTATGTCTTCCGGCTGATGTCAGCATAAGTCTTCCGCCCAGTTTAAAACTCTGTCTTTCGGCTGACGTCACCCAAGTCATCCGCCCAGTGTAAATATGCCTTCCGGCTGACGTCATCCATCTTCTGGCTGACGTCATCTCCTCATCCGATCTCAGTTACTGTCTGTGTCTTCCGCCTGATGTCATCTTCGCTTCTGTCTTTGCATTTACATCTTCCGGCTAACGTCATTCAAGTCTTCCGCTGCTCCTGTAAACTAAGTCTTCCGTCGGTTATTCGCCTAAGTCTTCCGCCAATGTTTCATGTTTCCTCCTCCGCCAGCCTTATGCTAATTTCTGTTCTGTTATCCATTATTGAAACCTGTTTTAAATTTCTACACCCGAGAACTCTCTCTCTCCCTGTAAATGTTTTCTGTTACTCACTGTAGTTTCTCCCTCTCTGTAAAGTTACATTTTCAGGGTTTGCGATGACAGTGCATGTTTCCTGTCATTCGGTTCTGTTTTCCGTTAAAGTTTTAAAAGTTCAGTTGGCTTTCATAAGTTGTTCCAGTAACGCTGTCTGTTCTGTTTATGTCAAAAAAAAATTAGTCACCGTTTTTCCGTCCACTGTCCTGGAGTGATGGCTCCGATCCTGGACTCCGATCGGGTTCGGTTTCTGGGTCGTCACAAGACAGAACCCTTTAAGAGCAAACCATTAAAAGAGGCAGAAGAAAACGGGAAATAAAGGCGGGAGACATAGGCAGAAGACTGGCGGAAGAAGGCTGGCAGATGATGTAGTTTCAAAGGCAAACAGAACTGGAAGTCATGCCGGAAGAAAGGCTACAGTGAATACCGGAATCGGTTATTCTATAGCAAGAGAAGTAAATAAAACGGGGCGGAAGATGTGGATGACGTCAGGCGGAAGATGTAATTGTTTTAAGGCAGCAGTGGATGTGAATAAGACAAAACAGATGACGTCAGGCGGAAGATGAAATTTTAAGACAGCGGTGGATGCAGGCAGAAATGAACTGTTCACCGGTGGTAGTGAACTACAAACAGAAATGCACTGTTCACCGGTGGAAGTGAACAGGCGAAAGACTTAGCTAAACTGGGCGGAAGATGTAGCTGTGGACATCAGAATTGTAGAAGCAGAATGGACGACTGTTTTACAGGCAAAATGGACAACTGTTTTCAAAGAGCAGAATGGACGACTGTTTTACAGGCAAAATGGACAGGCAGAAAACTTAGCTAAACTGGGCGGGAGATGTAATTTTAAAGGCAGCGGTGGATGCAGTTTTAAACCGGCAGCGGGCAGCGGTGGATATGATTTTACAAGTAGCGGTCGACGTGATTTTTAAATGGGCAGCGGTGGAAGTGATTTTAAAGCAGTGGTGGACGTGATCGGACGATATAATTTAAAAGGGCAGAATTTGACAACTTTTGACAGGATTACATAAAACAGAAATCATGAAAACAGAAGTCATGAAAACAGAAAGTATGAAATATTCACACTTCAGAAAAACGATTCACACATGATTTTCAGACATAACAGAAAACATGACAGAAGTTTAAGAAATCAAACTGCATGGATAACTCTAAAACCAGAGACCATCCATGCACAGACCAATATAGAAGGTTTCACAATATATAAATACAACTGTCGAATACAGAGGTTTTAAACATCAATACAGATGTCATACTTTGTTTTAAAAATCTCAGAAGCAGTACAGAACTTAGCATGCATTTCCAGAATTTACCAAAACAGAAGTTTTTAAAACATAAACAAAACACACAACTTAAAACTTCTCCCTCTCAGTCGGGAATATGTCTGGCTGCCACAACCAACTCTGAAGCTCGCACCACCAGCCACTTATTCGTCGGTCTGAGGCATAAAATCTTCATCCATGGGTTCAGTACCTACATCAGAGAGTTCACCTATGAGTCTAAAACTCAGTAAGATCATAAAAATACAGTTATGCAAATGCTATGCATGAATTTTTTCAGAAATACAGTGACATTACAGAACCTTACATTTCACTGGCAGGGGGGTATAAGTGGGGCTTATAGGGGAACTGGCAATAGTAGGGTGCACTTTCAGGCACCGTGCACATTCAGGCACATTCAGTACAGTAAACAGAGCGGGGGGCCAGTCCCCGTCCCACACTTAACCAATACATTACAGTCAGATTTTATCTTTCTTAACTTCAAACCGTGCACAGAAAACTTTTGCATGTTTTTCGGGAAAAATCATGTATGCATGAGCATTTATAGTGCTTCAACTTAGACAGCAGAAAACAGGTATGAAACAGGAAGAGGCTTAGAAGGTAAACACAGATAACTCAGAACTTAACCCTAGCTTTTCTACCCGAAGACACCCGACAGAAACACAACCTAGTATCTCCGTGATGTAGGGCCTTAAGGGCCAACCTACGAATATGAACTTACCTGTTTGCAGTAGAGTTGAAAGTCTTGAACGTCTCGGTGATGCATGAACCTATGACGTGCATGAAAAGGAAAATTAGCAAGTTGCAAATGCTAACTAATAACTTGGTAGAATAAGCTTCTAACTCTATTCAAACCTTTAGAAAACTCACCAACGTGTTTTCATACAAAGATAGTGAGCTTGTCCAAATATCACAACCCTAAACTTCGACAAAACTCACATTTTAATATGTCCAAACTTGTTAACGAGGTTAGATGATTACCTTTGCTGAAGGAAACAGAAGAAAACAGGAGAAACGAATTTTTGGAAGAGAGAACAGAGAAGAATAGAAAGAACAGAGAAGCGAAGTGAAGAGGGTTTCACGTAGGAGGAAGAGAAAAGAACATGGCTTCTTCAACAAGTTGTCAGGTGCCACACAACCATTGGCTTACTCCCACCAACCTTAATTGCTTCCCTATTTACCCCACCATTCATTTTCAACCAATTTGTTAATTGGTTCATCAATCAATTTTTCCATTAAACACACCGGCAATTCATTAAAATATTCATCGCATTTATATAAAAGAATACATCCCGCAAAATAATTCGGGGAATAAGTACAAGGGCAAAATTATCGGGTGTTACAGTTACAACTATCACGCTTTGTTTGTTTCCTCTTCCATGAGCATTTCCAATTTGTTTACAAAACTACTACAGTTTAACGATTTTGTTTTCTCTTTAGCAACTCTAGATGGTTCTTGAATGTGCATAGTTAGTTTGAGGAGAATGTTAGATTATATTATATTTAATATTAAGGGTAACTTAGTATTACTTTGATTATTAGTTTTCTTCAATAACTTAGTCATCTTTCACAGATCAAATATTTAATAAATGATTTTTTTTAAACTTTAATGAAGGAATTTAAACACAAATATGTATATATATTTTAATTTAATTTCATATTTGAAAAGAATGTCAAACAAACCGGAGCAAAAAATAATTTAATTATTTTAGCTTACCTCTCTTTATTCTATTTGTAGATGATAAATTGGACTGAATGATGTCATGAATTAAAAAAGAGATATTCTTTAAAATTAAAATAATAAATTAATAAGTGAAACTTGATTAAATAATTTTGTGGCTACCAGAAAATGTTCCTATACATTATCGAATTATTTTTAAGACAACAGGGTAATATGACATGCAATTTAAAAATATGTATTTGATTCTTTTTGCTTATTCTTTCACTTTTATATCATATCTACCCACAATTTTTTTAAGGGTAATATTCAAATCACCCTCAAACTATGAGATGTTCAACAAAATGAACTTTACAGTAATTTTGTAACCAAACTTACCCTCAAAGTATGAGAAATGTAACAAAAAACTTCTAGCATGTCACCGATCTTGGAAAATGGCCCCACAAAACCCAAGAACGGGGGTGAGGAGTCCAAGAACGGGGGTTGGGGACTCCCAAAATGAGGCCCAGTTCTCACTTGAATATTACGAAAGTTCATAGTGGCTACCTCAAGAAAACATACCAAACAATATCAGATTTACTTGAAATTTTTACCATATATTCAACATATCATGGAAAGATAATCTAGAAAGTTTTATGATTTGTTAACTCTTGTATGATTTATTATAATTGTATTTGCTTGTTTTATAAAATAATTCATTAAAATTACGTATGTCTTCTAAAAATCACGAAACTTTTCAGATTATTTTTTCATTATATGCTAAATATGTGGTTAAACTTCAAGTAAATCTGATATTTTGAGGTAGTCACTATGGATTTTTGTAAAATTCAAGTGAGAAAGAGGCTCCTGAGCTAGGAGTCCCCACTCCCCGTTCTCACTTGAATTAGTTCAAGTGAAAATACAGCCCGTTCTCTGAGACAGGAGATCTGCCAGATGTTGTTTTATTACATTTCTCATATTTTGAGGGTGAGTTTGTTTATAAAATTAATTTAAAGTCTATTTTATTAAACACCTCATAATTTAAGGAGGATTTTAATTATTATCTTTTTTTAATTACACCTACTACTAAAAATTATAAAAAGAAGCATAGATTCAATTATGGATATGGGGCGCAAGTCTTTTAGCATGCATTCTACAATATTTTAATATAAATAATCGTAATAGATTGAAAGATAGAAAATTAGGAATAAATTTTTCTCGTCCTTGTCAGCGTTGTCACTTCTAAGTATAAATATTTTGATGACCTATATTTGTTGAGTGTTATGTGTCTAATAATAAAATGTAATATATCATTGTCATGTAATAAATAAATGAACTTGATTGAAAATTAATTGTATGTTTTATGTGACTTGATTTATGAAATTCATAAAAAAAATTATTAAGGAAATTTTTAATTCACATACACATATATTGTGTATATGTGGAGCCCTAACTTATATTTGAAATCTTGCTGATATTCTATTTATTGAAAATAATGTAGCATTATTGAAATATAGTAGTCTGATATTATTCTTGAAAATTTGTCAGGGTTACCTGCTGCATGATTTATTTATTTTGGTTTCTAATATTGTTCCAATTTTTATTGTTTCGTATACGTGATTGTTTATGCATTGAGTGAGTTTAAATCACATACGAATGATTTATTGAGTAATGATTATATTAGCAATGGAAGATCACAATGAGGCATATGAGTTATTTGCAATGAAGCATGATTGTTACTTCAGTTATGTGTTGATCATTAAAAGTTAGATCAAGTTGCAATTAAAATTAAGTATTTGTTGTCCAGGATTGATCAGTGTTTTAGTCAATTGATGGATCAACGTACTTCTCTAAGTTGAGGTCAGGATAGGTTAACATTAGATACCTTATTAGAGAGAAGAATTTCATAAGGCAACTATATGGACATGTCATAGGCATTCAATTTATAGTTCTCCTATTTTGAAAAAAAAAAAAACTTAAAATCTAATTTACAAATGACTTTAAAAATTTAGTTCTAAATTATACTTTACTCTAATAATTGTACTAATTAATAATTAACCTTAAATATTTAGTAGAATTATTCTAAAATTTGTGTTAATTAATATAAAGGATTTATATTAATTAATGAATAGTACTCAAATTTAGAACTATGGGTTCTCCTAGTCATTTTATATGAGTTATTCGAAGATCGAATATGCGAAAGATTAATATAAATGATTAATCGTAAACTACTATTTATAAACAATAAGACACTAGAACAAAGATGGTCCGAACTCAAGGCATTAGAAAAAAAGTTTTGATCCAAGATAATTGTTGTCTAAATACAATGACATAATTCGACAAATTTGAATTCAAATTATGAAAGTAGATGACTTCGACCAAGTGTAAGATTCCAAAAAATCAACAACATAAACTGGTAAAAAAAAAACAATAAATTTTGCCATGACAATTGTATTGACAATTTATCTCTCTTAATGGCTTAAATTTGTCAAAAGACTTGACAATTTGTATTGAGATCTGTCTACGTGGGTTCCCCTTCGTAAATGATTTGTCTGAAAAAATTAAAGAGCTGCACGTAGCTCTAGTTTCTCCATTGTTTTTCATTGCACTCATTCATAGATTTGTCTCCCCATTTTAATTTACTATCGGGAGAGGTAATCTTTATAATGGTTGTTGTATTCATGTAAATTACACGCCAATTCTATTTTTCTTCTGAAAATGTTTTGCTCTTTTATTCTTCAACTGGTATTAGAGCACTTTGTGAAGAACAAAGAAGAGGTTTGTCTTCTTCACGCGAAGCAGAAAACAGAGAGAGGGATAGCCGCCCGTCTTGTCGCTGTTGTCCGCGAAGAACAGAACCAAAGCCATAGGTGAGGGCGCTGTCCGACAAAAAGTGAGTTCCGAGAGGGAGTGTCGCCGCGAAGAGTGAAGAAGTTGATCTGTTCTGTTCAGAGTCGTCAACCACCGCCCACAGCAAGCTGAAGCCGACGCACGGAAGAAGGTCGCCTGAGAAAACGCCATCGACGTTGAACGCTCCCGCGCGCGAACAGTCGAGCGAATCTCTTAACAAAAATTCGTTTAGAGTATTACTAAACGTCGAACCTTCGCCGTCTGGCGAACTCCGATTCCGCCAGAGTGGAATAATCGAAAATATTAGGGCAAGGTTCTTGGTTCAAATATTTTGGGCTCGGATAATTTATTTGGCGGATTTATTTATAATATTTTTTTAGGTGAAATTAATTGGGCAGATTTATTCTGATAGTTTGTGGGAGTCATGGAAAGTAACCCGAGTTGGATGGTTACGTTGAACGACTTTAACTATATGTGTGGAAAGGGAAGATGAAGGATCTTCTCTATGTGAAATATTATTATCTGCCTGTGTTTGCTGGTACGAAGCTAGCAGTAAAGTCTGACGTCGAATGATAATTGTGTCATCGTCAAGTGTGTGGTTAAATTCGGCAATGGGTAGATGATAATGTCTTCAACCATGTCAGTGAAGAAAATAATGCTCAGATCTTGTGCAAAAAACTTGACAAGTTGTATGCTCGGAAGACTGGCAACAACAAATTGTTTCTGATTAAGCAACTTTTAGGGTTGAAGTATCAGAATGGAAAAGCAATGACCGATCACCTGAATACATTCCAGGGAATTATAAATCAGCTGGCTGGAATGAAAATCAAGTTTGATGAAGAAGTTCAGGGGTTGATGCTTCTTGGTACTTTACCGGACTCGTCGGAGACATTCAGAATGTCGTTATCTAACTCCACTCAAGATGGTATTGTGGCTATGGATGTAGTCAAGAGTAGTGTTCTGAACGAGGAGATGAGAAGAAAGTCGACGGGTTCTTTTTTACAGTCGGACATTCTAGTCACCGAAAACAGAGAGAGGAGTCAAAGCAAAGGTCCAGGCAATAGAAACCAAAGTCAAAACAAGTTGAGAAAATAGACAAATTTTGAGTGTCATCATTGTGGCAAAAAGGGACACATCAAGAAATTTTTTCGAAAGTTTCTACGAGAGAATCTGAATGCCAAAGGAAATGAAAAGAAGACCGAAAAGGATGACACAAGCAAGAAGGTAGCCGCAGCCACCGAGGAGTTCCTTATTGTGTACAATAGAGATGTCGTCAATCTTATTTGCCAAGATACAAGTTGAGTGATTGATAGTTGCGCTTCGATACATACTACTTCGCAGAGGGATTTCTTCAGACTTACATTTCTGGTGACTTTATAAGTGTAAGGATGAGAAATGATGGCGTTGTGAAAGCCATTGGTATGAGAGACATGTGTTTGGAGACCAACATCGGTAAGACCTTGGTTTGAGAGGTGTGAAGCACATCCCCAACATCCGCATGAATCTGATCTCGATTAGCAAGCTCGATGACGAAGGGTTTTGCAACACTTTTCAGGATAGAAAAGGGAAGCTCTCCAAAGGCTCTTTTATTGTGGCGAGGGGAGAAAAATATTCCTCATTATATGTGATGCACACAAAGATTGCAGATTCCACAGTTCATGTGGTGAACGATGAAGGTGTTGTAGAACTTTAGCACAACCAGCTTAGCCATATGGGCGAAAAAGGATTAATGATTCTAGCCAAGAAGAACCTTCTATCAGGTATGAAAAATGACTCTCTAAAGCGGTATGTTAATTGTTTGGTAGGCAAGCAGACTCGAGTAGCTTTCAAGAGTGTTCCTCACTCACGTAAATCGAGTATACTTGACATGGTATACTCCGATGTGTGCCATCTGATGAAGACAAGAACACTTGGTGGTGCAGTATATTTTGTGACTTTCATCGACGATCACTCAATGAAGGTTTGAGTGTATATGTTGAAGATAAAAGATCAAGTGCTAGACGTCTTCAAGCAGTTTCATGCTCTTGTTGAAAGAGAAACATGTGTGAAACTCAAGTGCATCCAAACAGACAATGGAGGTGAGTATTGTGTCCTTTTGATGAGTACTGTAGAGAGCAGGATATTCGGCATCAAAAGACACCTCCAAAGACTCCTTAGCTGAACGGGTTAGCCGAGAGAATGAACAAGACACTCGTTGAGAGGGTGAGATGTTTGCTTTCGCAGTCACAGTTGCCGAGATCCTTCTGGGTGAAGCCTTGAGTACAGTGGTTCATATTTTGAACCTCATGCCATGTGTTCCATTGGGTTCCGAATATGATATGGTCAGGAAAAGAAGCTTTATATAGTCATCTGCGCCCCTTTGGGTGCAAGGTCTTTGTTCACATTCTGAAAGATGAGCGGTCAAAGCTCGATATGAAGACAAGGTTGTGTGTTCATCGTTATAGTCTTGCTTAGTTTGGCTATAGATTCTAAGATCTAGTGCAGAAAAAGCTTGTTAGAAACCGAGATGCAGTGTTCGTAGAAGATCAATGCATCAAAGATATCAATAAGTCAAAAATGGCAAAGAGGTAGTGATGATCTGATTGATTTGAATCTGTTTGATATATCTGCAAAGTATTCCGATCGAGGGGGACAAGAATCAGAGTATGATATCGGTCCTGCCAATGTCAAAGTCCCCACAACTGATGATGTTAAACCGATCAGCAAGTCGAAGAAGCGGTTCAAGAGTTGCCAGAACAACCTCCTTTGAGAAGATCCACTAGAGAGCGGCTTCCTTCAACGAGATTCAATCTAGATGAGTATCTGATGTTCACAGAGGCCGGAGAACAAGACACTTACCGAGCGGCGACTTCTGCTAATGAGAAGAAACTGTGGTTGAAAGCCATGAAAGAAAAGATGTAATCTCTTCACGAGAACCACACTTATGACTTGGTAAAATTACCTCAAGGCGAGAAAGCTCTCAAGAACAGATGGGTCTACTGATTAAAGACCAAAAATGCAAGCTCACAGCCAAAGTACAAAACTCAGTTGGTTGTGAAGGGGTACGGTCAAAAGAAGGGAATCGACTTTGAAGAAATATTCTCACAGGTGGTGAAGATGTCATCGATCCGAGTTGCTCTTGGTTTAGCAGCACGCTTGAACGTGGAGATTGAGCAACTTAATGTGAAAACTGCGTTTCTTCATGGCAATTTGGAGGAAGAGATTTATATGGACCAGCCCGAGGGATTCAAAGTCAGAGGAAAATAGCAACTTGTGTGCAAATTGAAGAAGAGCTTGTATGGCCTCAAACAAGCTCCACGATAGTGGTACAATAAGTTTGAATCTTTCATGGTTAGTCATGGGTATAGCCGAACATCGTCAGATCATTGTGTGTTTACCAAAAGGTATTCAGATGATGACTTCATTATTCTTCTCTTGTATGTTGACAATATGTTGATTATAGGCCATGATACTAGCAAGATTGCCAAGTTAAAGGGAGAGTTAAGCAAGTCTTTTGCGATAAAAGACTTGTGTGCTGCAAAGAAGATACTGGGTATGAAGATTTCTCGTGATAAGAAGAATGAGAAAATGTGGTTGTCTCAAGAAGACTACATCGAGAAGATACTTGAAAAGTTTAACATGAGCAAGGCCAAAGTTGTGCATTCTCCACTTGTAGGTCACTTCAAGCTCAATTCAGAGCAATGTCCTACAAGTGAGAAAGACAAGACAGACATGAGTCAAGTTCCTTATGCATTTGCAGTTGGCAGTTTAATGTACGCCATGGTTTGTACTCGACCTGATATTGCTCATTCTGTTGGTGTAGTTAGCCTTTTCCTCTCCAATCCTTGCAAAGAATACTGGGAAGCAGTGAAGTGGATACTCAGATATCTCTGAGGCACTTCCAGGTTGTGTTTGTGTTTCAGTGGCAGTGATCCTATGCTAGTTGGTTATACCGATTCAAATATGGCCGGTGACGTTGATTCCAGGAGATCTGTTTCTGGATTCTTCATGATTTTTGCAGGGGGAGATGTGTCATGGCAATCGAAACTGCAAGATTGTTTTGCGATATTCACCACAAAAGTCAAGTACATTGCAATTACTGAAGGTTGCAATGAGGCTTTGTGGATAAGGAGATTTCTTGAGGAATTTGGTTTACACCAAGAGAAATACATTGTGTTTAGCGATAGCCAGAGCGCTATTCACCTTTCCAAGAATTCGTCATTTCATTCGAGGTGCAAGGACATTGAAGTGAGATATCATTGGGTTCGAGACTTTCTCGAGACGAAGCAGTTGCACTTGGTAAAAGTACACACTAATGAGAATGGTTCAGATATGTTAACGAAGACTTTGCCGAAGGTGGAGCTAGAGGTTTGTCGTCAAAAGACGGGTTTGTCAGAGCCCACCACATGAGCCAAATGGGGAGTTTATTGAGATCCGCCTATGTGGGTTCCCCTCCGTAAATAATTTGTCTGAAAAAATTAAAGAGCTGCATGTAGCTCTAGTTTCTCCATTGTTTTTCACTGCACTCATTTATAGAGTTGTCTCCCCATTTTAATTTACACCTACTCCTATTAAACATCTCAGGAGAGGTAGTTTTTATAATGACCGTTGTATTCAGGTAAATAACACGATAATTCTATTTTTCTTCTGAAAACGTTTTGCTCATCTATTCTTCAATTTGAAGTACTTTCTTAGCACCTTGCTAAGATATACGCGTTTATCAGATCCAAAGTCAAGGCGTCATTCCAAGCATCATCCAGCCCTCTCGAACCTAAAATGTTACCAGTCTTCTGGCTGGTCAACTTTCTGGAAAGCGGATGACTATTTTAAAAAAGAAAATTTTTTGAAAAAGAAGAAAGAAAAATTGAAAACTCACAAGGAAAGCGATTGTGACACGAGTCTGAATGCAGAAAATTAAAATTAATAATAAAAAGTTGAGAGCTTTTCTCGTCAACTTTTTGAATCAGTCATGGTTTAGGGACTGTGGACACATGCTCCGGCGAGGGGCTTGACTCCATTGACTTGTTTCGTAATCTCTGGATCTGTAGCTCTCTATAAATATGTCAAAATCTGCTTGAGTTCTCCATCACTTCCATTTTTGGTTTCTTCTCCTCGATCGACGTCACTCGCCTCTCCATTACCCACTCCTCTTTCTCTCTCAGAATCTCATATTTCTAGCTATGAAGGTTAGATCTTTTCTCTCTCTCTCTCTCTCTCTGAAATTTGAGTTTGATTTTTTTGGTTAACTTTGTCAGCCATGGCTCCTCCAAAATACCCATCTTTTTAGCCATTTCGACAGCTGTTTCTTTGATTTTTGTTTCTTTTAATGATCAGACTGTGTTCGGGTTTTGTTTTTTCTGCAGAAACTGGTGATGGAATTGGAACTTTACGATGAAAAAACTAAGCAAAAAGCTATGAAGACAGTATCTGGCCTATCAGGTAAACTTCAATCCTTCAAACTGCAGGTTTGTTCCTGCTTGGTTACAGATAAAACAAAGGAAAATAAAAAGATTCACCATATTTTTTGTTTATGTTGTATATTTACTACGTTCTTTTTAGTTCATCGTATTTCTTTCTCTTAAGTTCTATCAAGCCAGACAACCAAATCACAGAAATACTGCACAGAATCAACACAACGATTTTATAGTGGTTCACCAAAAATGGCTACATCCACGTTGAGCTCCACAGGAGAAGCTCGTGCACTATGAGATGATAATTGTACAAATAACAAACCGAAGAACAACAACGATTTAAAGAAAAACGAAACCTAACCGGACGCTCGAACTAAACCGTTCGAGCCCTAGAGAACTCCCTGCCTCTAGCAATCAAGAAGATCGCTCACCGGATCCAAGGCTCGCTTCCTTCCTCTCCGTCGCCGTTGTCTGCGGAACCGAGAGCAAGAAACCCGATCTCCTCTCGCTCGCCCTAGCTCTCTCTCCTTTTTCTATTTCTCTGTTCTGTATATTCTAATGAAAAAATCACTCTCTGTTTCTTAATTAGAACTATTTCTATTACAAAACAATTAATAACAAATAATGGGCTTGGGCTTCTTGATAATTGGGCTTCATACAACAATCTCCACCTTGAAGACCAATCTACAACCTAACCATCGACACATAATGCACGGACTCCTACAACTGCTTCGCAGCTAGGACCGATGAAGGTCAGTTTACAAATAACAAATTCAAACAATGCTTGAACTTGGTATTTGAAACAATCTTTGTGCCCATGTCTGCAGGATTGTCCTCCGTAGGTACCTTCAACAAATTCACAACATTAGTAGAAATCAAATCTCTAATAAAATGATATCTAACATTAATATGTTTAGTTCTTTCATGATATACAGGATTTCTACTAAGATGTATTGCACTTTGATTATCACAATAAATAACAGAAATAGAGTTTAGCAACTTAGCTTCCTTTAGTAGACCTTGCAACCACGCAGCTTCCTTCATAGCATCAGCAATCGCTATATACTCTGCCTCCGTGGTGGACAACGCTACCATGGGTTGTAATTGTGACTTCCACACAATACAATTCCTTCCCAACGTGAAACAGTAAGCTGTAGTTGAGTTCCCCTCATCCCTGTTACCTGCAAAATCAGCATCTACAAATCCCACAAGATCAAATGCAGCATTTCTATTACCATAGCACAGACCAACATCTATAGTACTATTTATGTATGCTATAACCCACTTTAAGGCTACCCAATGATCATACCCAGGATTTGACATAAACCTACTCAATAAAGATATAGCAAATGACAAATCTGGCCTAGTACTGATCATAGCATACATGACTGACCCTATCACATTAGAGTAAGGAATATTCTCCATCTTAATGATGTCAGACTTAGACTTAGGACACTGACTCTTATTTAGGTTGAAATGACCAGCCAAAGGCATCTGAACATGTTTTCCATTAGCATTACCATACCTTTGAACCAGTTTTTCCAAATAAGGTTTTTGGTGAACTTTCAGAAACCTATTTTTCCTATCTCTCTCAATGACCATACCCAATATTCTCTTAGCACTCCCTAAGTCCTTCATATCAAATTCAGAACTTAAATCTTGCTTTAACCTATTAATCTTTGACATAGAGTTGCTAATTAATAACATGTCATTGACATATAGCAGAATATAGACCGGGTTGTCATCAAGAGAAGAAAAATAGAAACAAGCATCATATTGGCTTCTAGAGAAACCAATGCTCGCAATGAAAGTATCAAACCTTTTATACCACTGCCGAGGTGATTGCTTTAAGCCATACAATGACTTTTTCAGCAAGCAAACATGATCAGGATATCTCCTATCCACAAATCCCTCAGGCTGTCTCATCAGGATCCTCTCATCTAACTCACCATGTAGAAACGCAGTTTTAACATCTAACTGCTCAAGTTCCAAATCCAAGTACGCTACTAAGGATAACATAACCCTAATTGTTTTGAACTTGACTACAGGCGAGAATATCTCATTATAATCTATTCCTTCTCTCTGGGTATAACCTTTAGCTACTAACCTAGCCTTAAACCTAGGTGGGTCGCTAGGTAAAATTCCTTCTTTGAGCTTGTACAACCACCTGCACTCAATCAATTTCTGATTAGCTGGTTTCTTAATCAGCTCCCAAGTCTTGTTGACATCTAAGGAATTCATCTCCTCATTCATGGCACCCAGCCATTTGTCAGATTCAGTAGAACTAATAGCTTCTTGATAGCTATTTGGTTCACTTTGTCTAACTTCCAAAGAAGCAACAAGAGCTGCATATACAAGCTCAGCATAAGAGAACCTACGGTTAGGAATAACCTCTCTCCTACTCCTATCACGAGTGAGCTGATAGTTTGACAGATCTTCATGGACCGATCTAGTCAACTGCTCAGCCTCGACTGGAGAATCATTTTCAGATTGATCTCCAATTTGATCCTCAACATGATCATCAACGCCAATAACAGGCTCATCAGAGCCACCCATAGGCTCCACCTCAAACTGCATATTCTGATGCACTTGAGTGGTCTCACTAGACTCTTCACTAGAGTTAGTAGGAGTCTTACAAGGGAAAGAGTTCTCATCAAATATGACATCTCTGCTCACAATTATCTTAATCCCTCTAGACTCCTTGTCCCATAACCTATAGCCTTTACTACCATGCTGCTACTGATAACCTAAGAAGACACACTTAAGAGACCTAGGGTCTAACTTACCCTCTTTATTATGAGCGTAAGCAGAACATCCAAATATTCTAAGGTGATCTAAACTAGGCTTCCTATTATTCCATACTTCCATAGGACACTTCATCTCTAAAGACTTATGAGGACTCCTATTGACGAGATAAGCAGCAGTAAACAAGGCTTCCCCCCAGAAGGGCTTAGGTAACCCAGAAGTGAAGAGGAGACACCTGACCTTTTCTAACAAGGTCCTATTCATCCTCTCAGCAACACCATTTTGCTGAGGGGTATTACGCACAGTTTTATGCCTTAGGATACCAGAAGCCTTACAATATTCATCGAATTCTGAATTACAGAACTCTAGCCCATTATCAGTTCTAAGGGCCTTTAGCTTGGTACCTAACTGGTTTTCTTCTAAAACCCTCCAATCCTTAAACCTAAGGAAAGCTTCATCCTTGGTTTTCAAAAGAAACACCCAGACTCTCCTAGAAAAGTCATCAACAATGGATAGGAAATATTTGTTGCCTCCATGTGTGTCACATTTCTCCGGACCCCACAAATCGGCATGGACATAGTCAAGTTTAGCTTTGGATAAATGCAAAGCAGACTTGAAGCTCAACCTATGTTGCTTCCCTAGAACACAAGGTTCACAGAAGCTCAGATCACAGATCTTGTCATTTCCAAACATCCCTTGTTTGCTAAATGAATCAAGTCCCCCTTGACTCATATGTCCTAATCTCAGATGCCATTTCTCAGTAGCAGCAAGACTAGGATTAAGTGACACCGTATTCAAAGAACTAGACTTACATGAGCCATCAAGAATATATAACCCGCCAACTTTCCTACCAGTCAGAACAATTTTGTCATTCTTGACGACTCGCATACACCCATTGCTAGTCCTACTCTCACATCCCAAATCATCTAAGGCTCCTAGAGAAATTAAATTTCTCTTAAGTCCAGGTATATACCTCACCTTAGTCAACTTGATTCTTTTTCCAGAATCTAAGTCCAGAATGATACTGCCCATCCCGACAACATCACAAGTGTTGTCATTTCCCATGAACACCGTTTCATTCATAACTTCCTGGAAATCGACAAACCAGTCCTTATGAGGACTCATGTGAAAGCTACACCCGGAGTCAAGCACCCATGTATCAAGGCACTTTAAATCAGTGACATTATACACCTCAAAGGGGTCAACCTGATTATTCTCACAGGCAAGGTTAGATTCATTATTCTCCGATTTATTTTTCTTAATCCAATCGAAGCAATTCTTTTTCAAATGACCAACCTTGCCACAGTGGAAACACTTCCTAGACTCATTCTTTCCTTTGCCAACATTTTTACTTTTTGGCTTATTCCCTTTATTTTTCTTTTTGAATCTATTTGTAGCATTATTATTATTTTGTTCGGGTCTATTCTTCACAAAGAGATTCGAACCAGATCTCTTTTGTTTCTGTAACGACCCTAATACTGTACCCATTTTTCCCGTAATATATTTTTCATTTTATACTTATACTTTCCTTTACTTTAAATAAAACTTTGTGCGGAATAAAAACTGAAGTTGAAAACAGAATTTAAATCGGAATCGGAATCGAACCCTAAAATCATTTAAATGTAGTCTACTGATTTCTCTTTGAGGTCCGGCTAGTAACCACTCTTATCCACCTATATTTCTCTTCCTTACTAATTTCAGGTCTTTACCTATCATATGCATATTATTATACAGGTAATTAAAACAATACCTGCAATTGCAGAAGGTTGGGCCCCATCGTCGACGTCGCCAGGCTCAATAAAGGTGAAGATCCTGGGCATGACTCTCCTCTGATCTCCAATCAACTGCTCTCGGCCCGGCTTCGGGCAATCCTTAACAAAGTGGTCAACTCCACCACACCTAAAACATTTGTTCGTGCCCACCCGGCACTCGCCACCGTGTTCTTTCTGGCACATAGGACACCATGGCATTCGAGAAGTCCCTTGTACCTGCTTACCCTTCCCTCGATCATTGCCTCCCTCTAGAGGTCTTCTAACACCTCTCTGTCGTTGCTGTGGTTGTCCTTGTGGCTGCCAATCTTCATTCCGGGGTTGAGGCTGGATCTCACGAAAGAAGCCCCTAGCTGCCTCCCTTGGTTTGACATAACTCTGATCAACGGCCTCAATCTCAAGTGCTCTGGCCACAATCTCATCATAAGATACATTCCGTATCCCTGATATAGTAAGACGCATCTGAAAGTCCCGACCAAGTCCCTGTAGAAATCGGCGTACCTTGTCCTCGTTAACGCCGACCTGACGTGGCGCGAACCTAGACAACGCCTCAAACTTCCTCACATACTCGGCAATAGAGCTAACCTGCCGCAACTGCATAAATTCGACCATCTTCGCCTCTCGAACGGTATGGCTGAAGTACTTGTCGAAAAATATCTCCCTGAACCGCTCCCAGCTCATAACAAACACATCCGTAGTGGTCTTGACAGAATCCCACCAGAATCGGGCGTCCAGTGCTAAGTGGTAGGTCGCCAATGCAACCTTCTCTCCGTTCTCTATACTCGCATAAGCCATCATATCCTCCATGGTCCGAATCCACTCCTCGGCTAAAGAGGGATCAGTGGACTGCCCGTTAAATATAGGGGGCTGAAGCTTCTGAAATCTCTCCATCCCACGGTTACCCGATATGGCTGCCTCCCGAGCTCTAACGCCTTCTCGGTCTATCAGGGTACCCAGCTGCTGTGACTGCCTCTCCATCTGCTGAGACTGTCTCTCCATATGCTGGGACTGCTGGGCAATAAAGTCCTTAAGGGTGTCTATTGTATCGTCGCGGTCATCTCGGTCATTTCTTCGACGCACCATACTTATATATCTCCTATAAAATTTTAAAACAAATATCTCTAAGAAACTGAAATTAAATAAAGCTATAAACATACTTACAGTTGATGAAGGATGTCCGCGTAGTGGCTGCGCAGTCGAGCAGTCTACAGAATCGATTTTAAAACCCGAGGGCTTTGATACCATAACTGTAACGACCCTAATACTGTACCCATTTTTCCCGTAATATATTTTTCATTTTATACTTATACTTTCCTTTACTTTAAATAAAACTTTGTGCGGAATAAAAACTGAAGTTGAAAACAGAATTTAAATCGGAATCGGAATCGAACCCTAAAATCATTTAAAACAAATTATTTATTAACTAATTAAAACTCAAAACATTTATTTAATACATTAAAACTGATAAGTGTGTATTTTACACACTTATTTATACCTTTTACACTTAATTTGATAAATTTATCTCAAATGTTTGAACGAATTTAATATATTTCGGGTAAGTGTGCAGAAAGATTTATTTTAAAACAGGTTGACGTAGAAACAAAAGTAGCTGCAAAGAAAAATAAACTGAGAAGCAATGAAGATTATGAAGACAGTAAATACATCAATCGATAGGGCCACATTGAGTGATCAATCGCTTAAAAAGAAATCACAAATTGATAGAAGAGAATGAGAATAGATCGCTGGAATTCATCGGCAGCACATCAAGCAACGATCAATTACATGATAATTTGGAAAGTGAATCAATTGATTACCAAGTTGGAAAGTTTACCTACCTAATCTATACCGTTTACTTAAGGAAAGAAGGAATCAAAGCAGTGAATGAAGAAAAGAAAAAAAGAATAAAACCTAAAGAGAGCTGCGGCAGAGGCGGCGATCTACAGAGAGAAAGCATTCTGCGATTGAGGCAGAGCCTTGAGCAATTCTGCGCTTTCGGCGACTTGGACAGAACGAGGCCGGAGATTGAAGGGTGCAGCAGTTCGGCGACCTTGAGATCTTCGGCAGAGGTCGGCGATTCGGGCAAGCAATTCGGCAGAGGTCGGCGATTTGGGCTGACTGGCGGCGATCTACAGAGCAGCGATTCAAGAGGGGAGTCTGCGATTTTGGAGAGCTTCGGCAGAGATTGATTCGGCGTTCTCTGGAGATTGGAGGTGCGGCGACTTGGCAAGCAGCAGCAGAGAGCGAGGCCGGCGATTCTGGCGAGAGCAGAGGAGCGATTCTGGCGAGTCTGGAGGCGATTTTGAAACACAAAACAGCATAGTTTTCTTTTCATTTAATTTCCATTATTTAATTATGCAATATTTTAATATGTTTGTTGTTTTCTTTTATTTAAGCATGAACTAACCTTTTATTCTAGGGCTACGATGTAGCCTGACGATATTTATTTTATGTTCTTCGTCTGATTATATTTATTGAGTATTTCTTTCAATATTGTTGACGCATTTAATTTCTGTTCGTAAAGCCTGTAAATTTCTGGCCAATCTTTACTTGATTTTTGGGATGTTTTGAGACCGAGAGGTGATAAACAACCGTGCATTGAAATTAATGTCATGAATATACGTAGGCTAGAGATAGTTACGGTATTTGTGTGATCACTGTGATTTCTTGATTTATTTGTATTTGATTAATGCAGGATTTGAGACTGAGAAGTGATAACCCATTAATCAGATAAACTACGCAATGCTCGAGAGAGATTGTACTAGAATTTAGTGAAATCGATCATCAACATAGGAAGAATATTCATGAATATAATTGCGAAGGACTGAAATAAATATTGTCTTGGTGAAATCGTAGTACCTAGGTTTTTATTAATTTGATTTAATCTCAGTTTATTTGTTTTGCTATTTTAATTTAGTTTATTTTTATTGTTTTAATTATTTTAATTGTTTATTTTAGTTTTAATCTTTGAAAATCATAAAAACGTGTGTTCAATTTTAGAATTAAGATTAGTTATTTCGATTATTAATTACAAGTCCTCGTGGGTTCGACACTCTATTTTATCACTATATTACTTGTTGCGACTCGTACACTTGCGAAATATTTTGCACAACAAAAACCCAGTCAAAAAGCGGGAGGGCAGAACTGGAATTCTGCCCTCAAGAGAAGCAGCGACCGGGCGCTGCTATATGCAGCGCCTGGTCGCCATGTGCGCTGCATAATGCAGCGACCAGCACGGCGCCCAGTCGCCTCTTCTTCCTTCTCCTTCTCTTCTCGTTTTTCATCTTTTTCTCTAAGCGCTCTCTGGAACCCAAATTCCAGAGAGCAAAACACTTTAAAGTTTCCTCCCTGCGCATCACAACTTCTACCCATTTTACATCACATTTTTCATTCTTTATCGTAACCGCTTATAACTTAAACCCAACCGACTCGCAGCGGATTTTTACGAAGTCCAACTACGTGGATAGCTCTAAAAACCGAGCTATCCGTAACAACCTAAAACCAATCAAAACATTTCCAAAACATTCATTAAACAGTTCAAAACAAAACATTTTTACTTACAATTACCAAAACGTTATCTAACCCCTATCCAGAATCCAAGCAACCTAAAATGTCTATACATTCATAATTAACATTAATTCCCCAAAACACGTACACATACGTCCCAACGGGTCAGAAAGCGCCTCGACTACACAGCGCACTCCCACGGCCATCATCCGTCAACTGCCTCATACGTCAGGAGGAGGAACGCCGTCCTCACCTGGCTCGATGTCACCTAGAATATTACCTACACCATACAGACACCTAAATTCTCAATTTACGAGTTTATCCAAAATCTCGAAATTTCATAAAATATAACATTCTTCCTAAATCGATTAGATTCGACCAAAAACGTCCAATACGCTCAATATGTATCTAGTCACGGTAAACCTATTAATTACGAGCTCTAAATCTCGGTTTTTATCGAAAACCTAACCGAATCTAAACGTTTAGAAATCAATGAAACTCGGAATTTAACGCTCTAAAACTATAGAGACTTACCTAGAACGTCGATTGGAGGAAGAAACGTGAAGAACGAAGGAAAAACGGAAGAGAACCGGAGGTCGGATCGTGAGAAACGTCGGCGGCCAGAGAGGGTTTGCGAGAGAAGAAAAAAAAATGATAATGCTCTCTGGTGTGAAATGGCGAAGGGAGAAGAGAAGATTAGGTTTTAATTAAAAATTTACTTTGCAAATTACCGTTTTGCCCTTCTTTGATTTTTATATTCGTTTCGTCCTTCGGTTCGTTAATCGTCCAACTATTCGGGTTCACCAAACCTTCTAATTTCACCAATACGTCCAACTTATTATTTGGGTCCTAACGAAACTGCCCGTTCGCAAAACGGACCTCGTTTACTATTTTTACAATATCGTTCTTTTTATTACGAGAAACGTAATTCTCGTAAATTTAGGGTTTGAACTCCGAAAAATCCCATAATATTCCTAAAATCCATATTAATTATTAGGATTCTAATGACGCTTTCTTTTCGTAAAACGGAGTTAATCCGACATATTTACGAAAATGACATTTCATATTAAAATAATAATATCCTTAAAAATCCGTACGAGTCGGATATTACAGTTTCAGTAGTTCTAATTCTCTGGTTTTTAAACCAGAAGAAATCAGATCTACACTGGGGACGACACCGGCATACTGGTAAGCGTCTTTGACTACTTGGTAAGACTCAGGGATAGAATTTAATAGAATCATTGACTTAGTAGTTTCATCTAAGGCCTGATCAGTACCTTTTAATCTAAGAGTCAATTTTAGAAATTCATCTAAATTTTCATCTATTGACTTACCAGTGTCCATTTTCCAAGAGAACAAGGAGCCTTTAAAGAATGCGAGATTAGGGGCAGTTTGAACCGAATAAATCGATTCAAGCTTACTCCAAATCTCTAGTGGAGTATCGGCTCCATCAACCTTTCTCAAGACATTGTCCGAGAGGTTTAAAATCAAGAGGTTGTACGCCTCTTCGTCTATTTCCTCCTTTCTCTTTTTTTTGCTCATCAGACCATTTACCTTGGTCTTTCTCTAGAGCAATGACGACTTTGTTGTGTGAAAGAAGTGCACGGATCTTCTTTTTCCACACACCAAAGTCAACATTTCCGTCGTACACCGAGATTTCAAGTCTCGTTGAAGACATCCTCTCAACCCCAAAAACAAATTGAATACAAACGAAAAAACTATAAAAATTATCAGCTTAACTATTTTTCACTATTGTCTAAAGCACACTCACATAAATGCCACACACACACTGTTTGTCTAAAGCACACTCACACTCACAGTTGAAGACACACTGTTACGTTCTAATACTCTTTGTTAATTATTCTGTTTCAATCTATCAAACCAGAAATGAAAAATTAACAAAGATCAATTAATACAGAGATTCAGACAAAGAACATGATTGAGAAATATGCTCTGACAAATCTGTAGGATATTCAATCTCAAGGACAGAAAAAGAAACAACCAGAAATACAGAATCAAAAGAAAAACGCAGGAGCGATAAAGACTAAATCTCAAGACAGAGAAGAAAAACAAATTAAAAAATACCAAACTCAAGAAACATAGAAGCTATAATTATTGTTTCAAGAACCTCGCTCTGATACCACTGTTGTATATTTACTACGTTCTTTTTAGTTCATCGTATTTCTTTCTCTTAAGTTCTATCAAGCTAGACAACCAAATCACAGAAATACTGCACAGAATCAACACAACGATTTTACCGTGGTTCACCAAAAATGGCTACATCCACGTTGAGCTCCACAGGAGAAGCTCGTGCACTATGAGATGATAATTGTACAAATAACAAACCGAAGAACAACAACGATTTAAAGAAAAACGAAGGAGGACCGTAAGTACAGACGATTAACCGAAGTAAAATATCGCGAGACAAGAAACGTTAATGTCAAGGACTATAAGCTATGGCAAATTTTGAGGACAAAATTCTAAATAAGGAGGGTAGAATGTAATATCCGGCTCGTACGGATTCTTGAGGATATTATTATTATTTTATTGGACGGCATTTTTGTAAATATGTCAAATCAGGTCCGTTTTATGAAAAGAAAGTGTCATGACGATCCTAACAATTAATAGGAATTTTAAAGAAATTTAAGGAATTTTCGGAATAATATCGATATATTCCGAGTAAATACGCTTTTCGTAATATAAAGGACGTTTTAGTAGAAATAGTAAACAAGGTCCGAATTGCGAACGGACAGTTTTAATAAATCTCAAATAATAAGTTGAATTTATTGGCGAAATAACGAAATTCGAATGGTCGAAAACACGGGAGGGCAAAACGGTAAATGTAATTTGTATTAATGTTAATAGGAATTATAATTATAATTATAATTATTATTAATATTATTATTAATAATAAAATAAAATCAACATAATGGCAATTGCCATTCTTTTGATTCGAGCCCGACGCCGAGAACGAAAGGAGAGGGGAGACCGACGCGAGCGACGATCGGCCGAGCAAACCGCCGCCGATTTCCGACGATCTCCGGCCAGACGGCAGCGGCGTGGGGATTCCGGCCCGTCTCCGTGTGAAAAACCGACCGGTAAGTCGATTTTCTTCCCCTGTTTCTTGCTCGGTTTTTGGCCGAGGGTGTCGAGCTCGATTGCGCTCCGATCACCGGCCGTTTCTGGCCGTTCTCGTCGGTGAATGGCCGAGCTCATGGCCGGCGAGGATCTCCCGGCAACGGTGAGCTCGATTTGGCCGAAAACAGGGAACCCCAAATTTGGGGGTTTCGGTTTTCGGTGTGATGGCTCGGGATTTCGATTAATTTAGGCTAATTGAGGCTAATTGGGATTGATTGGTGAGGAATCGGAGGAGAATTGATGAAAATCGAAAAAGGGGATTTTTGGTTTAAAGGGGCAGTTCGGGTTTTGCTGCATTTGACCTATCTGCGGTCGATTGTTTTAAAATTCCTTTTGACAGGTTAAAATAGGTTATTAGAGGAGTGCGTGGCCGCTAGAATCGTTCGATTCCGATAACCGACGCGAAAGTTACGCGCATTCGAAGTTTCGGGTCGGTTTTTACCGAACCCAAATTAGGGTCCGAAATTATTAGGTTTATAGAAATTAACGATATAAAGGACGTATTGAACGTTATTGGACGGAGTTAGAGTGAATTGCAAGAAATGTTAAAATTTGGGAATTTTTGGGTTTTTGGGAAAACTCGTTAATTGTGATTTTAAACTATCGAGCGTTAATCGTTGTTTAAATACTTCGATTAGTTAGGTTAATATTTTAGGAAAATTCCTTAGTTAAGGTTTTTGTTAAATTTGGACGTTTAGAAGTTTAAACTCGTTTTAACGATAAACGTTGTAAATTGCTCAGGTAAACAGTGCTCGTGGACGGAGTTTGAGCTGCAACGGACACGAAGTAAGTTCTCGTGATCTTCTCTGGCCGATTGGCCTACACCGTACGTCGAATGTCGTGTCGAGGAATTTTGGAGACGCACTTGTTTTATATTGCTTTGGTTGGGTAGCTAGGTTTATTTGTTTTATAGATTATGTTTTACAGTCTTTGATGATATACAGTATTGCTTGTTTATTTTAAGATATGAATTGTTCATGCATCATGGTTAACGAAAAGAGAAATGAAAAAGTAAATGAAAAGGTTAACGAAAAGGCTAACGAAAAGGATAACGAAAAACGAAAAGAGAAATGAAAAAGTAAATGAAAAGGTTAACAAAAAGGCTAACGAAAAGGATAACGAAAAGGTAAACGAAAAGATTAACGAAAAGGTTAACGAAAAGGTGAACGAAAAGGTTAACGAAAAGGTAAACGAAAAGGTGAACGAAAAGGTTAACGAAAAGGCAAACGAAAAGGATAACGAAAAGGTAAACGAAAAGATGAACGAAAAGGTTAACGAAAGGTGAACGAAAAGGTTAACGAAAAGGCTAACGAAAAGGTAAACGAAAAGGTTAAAGAAAAGGTAAACGAAAAGGTTAACGAAAAGGCTAACGAAAATAATAACGAAAAGGTAAACGAAAAGGTTAACGAAAAGGTGAACGAAAAGGGTAACGAAAAGGCTAACGAAAAGGATAACGAAAAGGTAAACGAAAAGATTAACGAAAAGGTTAAAGAAAAGGTAAACGAAAAGGCTAACGAAAATAATAACGAAAAGGTAAACGAAAAGGTTAACGAAAAGGTGAACGAAAGGTTAGCGAAAAAGTAAAACGATTGTATGGTTTATTGAACTCATAGCACAGCATGCATTGCATTTACGTAGAGCATACTGGGATTTTATCTCATAGTGTGTTATGTACGGTGTAGGTGATCTAGTTATCGAGGAACCAGGTGAGGATGAGATTCCTCCTCCTGAGACATGATACAGTTGACGACGGATGGACGCGGGAGTGTGTTGGCGCAGTCGAGACGTATTTTGACCCGTGGGACTCATGGTTAGGTATTTTGATAGTTTTGGGAATTGTCTGGATGAAAGATGTATAGATTTTGAGGGTTTTTGGACGTTTTGGGCTGATGGTTGTATAGACATTATAGGATGCTTGGCTCTGGTAGTTGATAGGTTGATATTTTAATGTTCTGAACGTTTTGGAAACCTGTTGTTATAAACTGTTTTGTGATTTTGAAACAGGAGGATTTGTTAAACTTTTAAACGGAACCACGCAGTTTATTTTCATGAAAATGTACTTTGTTATAGTTGCGTTTCGAGTCGGCTTTGAGGTGGTATTTCGGAAGACGTATGAGTATCGAGTGTTTATGTACGTATTGGTTTAATAAATTGTTTTTTTTATTTGTTTTAAACGTTTTATTAAATTGATTTTAAATTGTTTTCAAATCGTTTCCGCATGAACGCTAAGAATAAAGGAAAAATGAAAAATTTGTACGGTAATTAAGGGTAAATAGGGGCACAGTATTAGGGGCGTTACACGCTCGAACTAAACCGTTCGAGCCCTAGAGAACTCCCTGCCTCTAGCAATCAAGAAGATCGCTCACCGGATCCAAGGCTCGCTTCCTTCCTCTCCGTCGCCGTTGTCTGCGGAACCGAGAGCAAGAAACCCGATCTCCTCTCGCTCGCCCTAGCTCTCTCTCCTTTTTCTATTTCTCTGTTCTGTATATTCTAATGAAAAAATCACTCTCTGTTTCTTAATTAGAACTATTTCTATTACAAAACAATTAATAACAAATAATGGGCTTGGGCTTCTTGATAATTGGGCTTCATACAACAGTTTGTTATCGCAGGGATTCAATTCATCGAGATAGAACTAAAAAACAAGAAACTGACAGTAATGGGAGACATAGATCCTGTCTGTGTTGTGAAGAAACTAAGGAAGCATTGTCACACGAACATAGTTTCAGTAGGGCCAGCGCCAGAAGCGAAGAAGGAAGAGCCAAAAAAAGAAGAAGCCAAGAAACAAGACGACAAGAAAGATGATCCAGTGGCTGAGCTCGTCAAGGCTTATCAAGCTTATAATCCATACGCGACTACCCACTATTATGTTAGAAGTGCAGAGGAAGATCCCAATTCTTGTGTTATTTGTTGAAAATCTAGTCAAACATTCCAACTTTCTCGACAAATTTCCCCAGAACTGCAGATTTTCTCTCCTGCCAAACACTGAAAATCCAAGAAGAGGACTGAAAATCCAAGAATAGGAAATGATTGGATAACCATGAGTCTGACAGAAGTAGGCTTTCTTTACATATACTGGTTGATATATATATATATATATATATATATATATATAGTTTTTTTTTTTTTTTTTGAAATTTGTATCAAATTTCAATATAAAAAAGGTTCTTTAATATTGTTTTTAATCCCTCTATTTTTATTTGTTCGCATCACACTTTCAAGCTTAACCATTCGATAACGTCAAATTGATAATTTGCCTGTTCAAGTGGAGCTGGAAAGCTCGAAAATGATTGAACAAATTCATTAATTTTTTTTCCCTAAAAATCAGTGTTGATATTTTTTTTTCATTTGTTTCGTGTTTGATTTCAATTATTACGATTTACTAATATTGGGTTTTGGAGGCAGATGCAAAACAAAGTTAGTTTCCTAAATTTCTCAGATGCTTTTGCATGTGTTTGGAAAATCCTATGAACCTTGTCGTTTGAAACAAAACTGCCTTTTCAGCAACTCAAAAATCTTCAACTTTCGTAAAGAGAAAGTTGTCTAGAAGACGTTGCAAATGCAGCTTTAGATATAAAATTAATTAAATACATATATAAAATCATAAGGGTAAAAATCATTTTAATCTTCGAAACATGATATTTAAAAAAAAAAAAAATTCTCACAGTATTAACTCTAACAAAATAAAACTTATATTATCAAAAACTTATAAAAAAAACTTCTGGTAGTCGACAGATAACCCCTAAATCTGTATTTCACACATAGAACGAGGGACTGTTCTCCAACAGCAGTCCTCTGTTCTCTACGCGGGGGGGTGGAGACCCCCTGCTAGAACGGTTCCTATTAGAAGAACATACATGGGTGTTCACCCTCAAACGGGGGACTGATATGCGTTAGGATAAAAGCTGACAACCCCCATTTGGACGATTTTTCTTCAGAAAATCATTTTTTCTCTCGTCCAAATCCCCATATCGACCCCCGCATTCAAACTCGATGTTTGAGATTGGTGGGTCAATCTGAGGCGGTGACCCCCGATTCTCATCCCTCTTTTTAGATCGGGTGGCTGATCTGGGGGTAATGACCCCCCGTTATTGGGTCACCACCCGAGATCAGAGGATCGATCTCTGACTCTATATAAGAAACCGACTCCCAATTCTCACCCCTCATTGCGGAAAATTTGTGTTTTCTCTCACCCCCTACCTCCCCATGTTGATTCCTCCAATCCTAACCGTTTTCACCAAATATCAACAAAAAATCTCACAAATCTAAGCCTTAAAACCTCAAAATCCTCAAATCCCCAACATTTCCTCAAATGGCTCCCAAAATAGTCATTAAACGAAATGTTACCCCGTCACAAAAGAGGTCCGTCACAAACTGGTCACCGGCATCACAAGGTGCTCCGACCGCCACCTGGTTATGTCTCGATGGAATTTAGAAACTGGGCATGTTAAGAGCAGCTTGAGCAGGATATGTCAAACTGCTTGATTATTCATTTGAATACTGTCAACTTCAGAGGTTGGGAGTCGTTGCAGGTCAGGGAGATGTTCGACAGAATTGTCCTACATGTGTACGGGTTGACGATGATAGCAGCAAGCATATTGTTCACTTGTTTTATGCTAACTTGACCTCTACCGGGAGTGCAAAATTGATGAAGATGTACATCCTTGGTACGAAGCTTTTCATACCTGCATAGACAGTTAATGAAGTCTTCGGGTTTGCTGGTGAAGAGCCTGATGTGGAAAGATACTACCATGCTTCCCGAAATTGTGGTTTTTTCAGATCGGGCGAGGGGCTAGAGTTCCTTAGGAATTCATCGCAATGCCAACATTTCCGGGTTCGTGAAGCCCAAATTGAAGGATTTGAATGTCAGAGCTCGGGTTATTCACAATTTGATAACTCACATCATTCTACCACGGGACAGACATAGAGATCTCGTGACCTACATAGATCTCTATGTGATGGAGAAACTGTATAACGTGAAGATGTTCGACCCTCGACACGTGATTTTAGGTCGCATACACGAGATCGGTCGGACATGCAACAAGAATGTGACGACCCGAAACCGGAACCCGATCGGAGTCCGGGATCAGAGCCATCACTCCGGGACAGTGTACGGAAAACGGTGACTATTTTTTTTGTGAACATAATACTTTTAAACTAGGGGCAGACAGAATTACAGAAACAGAAAGACAGAAAACATTAACGACTGAACTTTTAAAACTTTAACAGAGAACTGAATCGAATGACAGGAAACATGCACTATCAATGCAAACCCTAGAAGAGCATAGCTTTACAAAGGGAAGAAACTACCGTGAGTAACAGAAAGCCTTTACAGGGAGAGAGAGTTCTCGGGTGTAGAAATTTAAAACAGGTTTCAATAATGGATAACAGAACAGAAATTAGCATAAGGCTGGCGGAGGAGGAAATAGGAAACGTTGGGGGAAGAGCTGGGGCGAATAGCTGACAGAAGACTTAGTTTAGAGGAGCAGCGGAAGGCTTGAATGATGCCAGCCGGAAGATGCAGTTTTAAACTGAATCGGAGGAGAAATCAGTGGATGACGTCATCGGAAGAGGTAATGACGTCATCGGAAGAGGTAATGACAACAGACAGAGCCGGGTGAGATGATGACGTCAGCCGGAAGATAGATGATGTCACCGGTGGATGTAGGCAAAAACTGTAAATAGACTGGGCGGAAGATGTCGAATAAGACAAAATAGATGACGTCAACCGGAGGATGGGTGACATCAACCGGAAGATACAGACAGAACTGGGAATAAACTGGGCGGAAGACTTTAGCTGGCGGTGGATGTCGAATAGGACAAGACAGATGACGTCACCGGAAGATGTAATTACACTGGCGGAAGACTTGGGTGACGTCAGCCGGAAGACATAATTTAACAGAAGGAAACGGGCAGCGGTGGACTTGGATTTTACACTTACCGGTGGATGTGACTTTTAAAACGGGCAGCGGGCAGCGGTGGACGTGATCGGATGATATAGTTTCTAAGGTGAAACTTAACAATTTTTAACAAGAAGACTCACAGACAGTGAGCATAAAAACAGAAGACATAAACGTCTCAGATTCTCAAACCACTTCAAAACATGGTTCTCGAGCACAGCCGAAGGCATGAAAATTGTAGACTTTCAATACCCGATTCCAAACAAGATTGTAAAACATACTTTACAATTGACAGATTTAAAGAGACAAACTGCATTGATAGTTCCAAAACCGGAAATCATCCATGCACAGATTAACAGAAAATATCCCAAACAATTCCAGAATACTTTAGAATATGAACTTAACTGTCAAATACAGCGGTTTTAAATATTGACACAAAAGCTATACATTGTTTCAGAATTTCAGAGACAGTACAGAATTTAACATGTGATTACAGAATTTCCCAAAACAGAAGTTTTTACAACAAAAACCAGAATTTTCCAGAAAACTTTACAAAATAGACATTACAGGAAAACTTAAACCTCCGGTCAGAATTTGTCTAACTGCAGCAACTACCCCGAGAGCTCGAGCCATCAACCACCTATTCATCAGATTGAGGCACAAAGTCCTCATTTTCAGGTTCAGTACCTACATCAGAGAGTTCATCTATGAGCCTAAAGCTCAGTAAGAACATAATATATAAATGCGGTGATACAGAATGCTATGCATGAACTTTCAGAAATTCAGTGACAGAACAGAACATTACATTACAGTGGCGGAAGAATTAAGTGGGGCTTATAGGGGAACTGGTTCAGTAGGTGCACTATCAGGCACGACAGTTTTCAGATTCCCAGGGAGGGATAAAACCAGAGGGTCCTTGCCAGGGACAATATTTTCAGATTCCCAGGGAGGGATAAAACCAGAGGGGCCAGTCCCCGTCCCACACTTAACCTGTTACATTTCAGTCGGATTTTATCTTATTAATTTCAAACAGTGTACAGAAATCGGTTTTGCATGAATTTTCAGGAAAACAGTGCATGCATGAACGGTGTCTGAACTTTAACTGGCAGATAACAGAATAAAACATTAGACAGCAGAAGATAAATCAAAGCCAGACGTTTCAGAACAAAACTCTAACTCTTCTACCCAAAACAACCCGACAGAACAGAAATCCTAGTACCTCCTTGATGTAGGGCCTTAAGGGCCGGATCTATGCTTATGAACTTACCTGTTTTTCTCGATGCAGTTAGCCGAAAAGTCTCGGAAATGTTCGAACCTATACATGTACGTTCAGAAAATAAACAAGCTGCAAATGCTAACAAATAAGTCAGAAGAGTCTGTTCCAAACTCATTCAAACCCTTAGAAAAACGAACCGGTGTGTTTTCATCCAAAGACAGTGAGTTTTTCACAAAGTACCATAACCCTAAACTTCGGGAAAAACCCACATTAAACTTGTCCAAACTTGTTAACATTAGTAGATGTTTACCTTAGCGGAGGAGCAGAAGAAAATCTGAGAATATCGAAGTAACTTCGATATTTGTTTCGTCAACTGGAAGAGAGAATCTTGAGAGAAATACAGAGAAGGAAAAACGCATATGAATGCTTACGTAGGAGGAAGAACTTAACTTCTTCAACAAGCTGCCACATGTCAATCATCCATTTGATTTCTCCCACCAACCTTAATTTCTTCCTAATTTGCCCTTCCATTGGTTTTAAACTTAGTGTTATGCTTAGTTAAACATTAGTTTGGTCCTCTCTTAAACATTCCATCATTTCAACCAAAATATACATTGTATTTAAATAATTTAAATACAATACGGGGAAACAATTACGTGGCAAAAATGCCGGGTGTTACATTCCACCCACCTTAACAGAAATTTTGTCCTCAAAATTTGCCTAAGCGAATAATTCCGGATATTGGGCTCTAACATCTGCTTGTCTTTCCCACGTGGCTTCCTCCACATTGTGGTTGCGCCATAACACTTTTACCAGTGGAACCACCTTGTTTCGCAATACTTTGAGTGACATATCCAATATCTTTATAGGTCTTTCTTCATATGTCAGCGTCGGCATGATATCAAAGTCCACATGTTCCACTATTTGGGTTGGATCTCGTACGCACTTTCTCAGCATTGACACATGGAAAACATCATGAACACCATCCATTGACGCTGGCAACTGTAGCTTGTAAGCCACGCTTCCCACACACTTCAGAATGGGAAAAGGTCCAATGAACCGTGGGCTGAGCTTCCCTTTCTTGCCAAATCTCATTACACCTTTGAAAGGCGACACCTTCAGGAATACTCCATCGCCTTCGGCAAACTCTAAGTCCCTTCTTCTATTGTCCGCATAACTCTTCTGTCGACTCTGAGCAATCTTTATTCGTTGTTTGATAGCAGCTATCACCTCGGACATCTGCTGTAATATCTCAGGGCCGATAAGCTTGGTTTCTCCGACCTCATCCCAACACAATGGGGATCTACACTTTCTGCCGTACAGAGCTTCATAAGGGGCCATGCCAATTGTTGCCTGATAGCTATTGTTGTAGGCAAACTCCACGAGTGGCAAATATCTACTCCAAGGAGCATGAAATTCCAGCACGCACGACCTTAGCATATCCTCCAGTATCTGGATTGTTCTTTCAGATTGTCCGTCAGTCTGTGGATGAAATGCTGTGCTGAAGTCTAATCTAGTGCCCAAGGAGCTTTGCAAGCTTTTCCAAAATCTAGAAGTGAATCTGGGATCACGGTCTGAGACGATCGATACAGGAATACCATGTAGCTTAATAATCTCATTAATATACAGCTCTGCGTACTGATCCATGGAGTACGTTGTCTTTACAGGTAGAAAGTGGGCTGACTTCGTCAATCTGTCCACTATGACCCAAATGCTATTGTGGCCTTTTGCTGTTCTTGGAAGGCCAACAACAAAGTCCATTGTGATGTTCTCCCACTTCCATTCGGGGATCGGGAGAGGCTGAAGCGTTCCACTTGGTCGTTGATGTTCAGCTTTGACCTGTTGACATATCATACAAGACTCCACAGGCCACTTCATTCTTCATATTCGGCCACCAGAAGTGAAGTTTCAAGTCCTGCTACATCTTCGTGTCACCAGGATGCACAGAGAAAGAAGATGAGTGGGCTTCCGACAAGATGTGCTTCCGTAGCTCTTCATCCTTCGGAACATACCATCTATCCCTGAACTTCAAAATACCATCTCCCGAATAGCTGAACTCTGAAGATGCCGTAGGTATCTTGCTTACTATATCGGCCATCTTCTTTGAATTAGTCTTCTGGGCCTCCTTAATTCAGTCAAGAACGGTCGGCCGCAACGTTAGATTCGCCAGTACTGCCGATAGTTTAGAAACTATCACCAGTTCAAACCTCTAAATTTCTGTCCTCAAAGGCAGTGAGATGGTAGCCAAGGCCGGTTGTATTGTAGATGTCATCCTGCTCAACGCATCGGCTACCACATTGGCCTTCCTCGGGTGGTATTTAATCTCAACATCGTAATCTTTCACGAATTCTAACCACCGCCTTTGTCTCATATTCAACTCCTTCTGAGTAAAGAGGTACTTTAAACTCTTGTGATCAGAGAACACTCACATGACTGTCCATAAAGGTGGTGTCTCCATACTTTCAACGCAAATACAACTGCCGCTAACTCAAGGTCGTGAGTATGGTAGTTTCCTCATGGCTCTTCAATTGTCTGGATGCGTATGCCACAACCTTTCCCTCTTGCATTAATACACATCCCAAGCCAACCTTTGACGCATCACAGTATACGCTGAATTTGCCATCTTCAACTGGCAATACTAGTAGAGGAGCCGTGGTTAACTTTTGCTTGAGTGTCTGAAATCTCCCTTCACATGCTTCAGACCACCTGAACTTGATGTCTTTCTTTGTTAAGCTGGTCATAGGCTTCGCTATCACAGAAAATCCCTTGATGAATTTCCTGTAATAAACAGCTAGTCCGATAAAGCTTCGTACTTCACTTGCATTTTTCGGCCTGGGCCAATCCTTCACAGCCTAAATCTTGGCCGGGTCCACCGAAACTCCTTCTGCAGACACCACGTGGCCTAGGAAATTAATCTTGTTCAACCAGAATTCACACTTTGATAGCTTGGCAAACAATTGATGCTGTTTTAGAGTTGACAGCACAACAACCAAGTGCTCTTTATGCTCCTCTTCAGTCCGAGAATAAACTAGGATGTCGTCGATGAAGATGATTACAAACTTATCCAGATAGTCCTGGAATATCCTGTTCATCAAGTCCATAAATGCTGCCGGGACATTAGTTAACCCGAACGACATCACCAAGAACTCGTAATGCCCGTATCGAGTCCTGAACGCGGTCTTTGGAATGTCATCAGCTCTGACCTTCAACTGGTAATAACCGGAGCGCAAGTCAATCTTAGAAAATACCTGAGCCCCTTGTAGCTGATCAAACAAATCGTCGATTCTTGGCAACGGGTACTTATTCTTAATCGTCAACTTGTTCAACTCACGGTAGTCAATACACATCCGTAGGGACCCATCCTTCTTCTTAACAAATAAGACGGGAGCACCCCACGGAGAGAAGCTAGGGCGTACAAAACCCTTGTCCACTAACTCTTTCAGCTGAGTCTTCAATTCCTTCAACTCGATTGGTGCCATACGGTACGGATTCTTCGATACTGGTTCCGCACCTGGGTATACGTCAATTTCAAACTCGATTTCGCGATCAGGTGGCAACCCCGGTAAGTCATCTAAGAAAACCTCAAGAAAGTCTCGGACTACCGGAATACTTTGAAGTTCCACCTCACCTTGCCTCCGTACGTCTATTACATGGGCCAGAAATCCAATGCACCCTGACTTCATCAGCCGTTGAGCTTTTAAGGAAGATATAACAGGCATACGGTGTTCCTTCGGCACCGCCTGATAAGAGAATTCTACTTCATTCGGGCGTTTAAACGACACTAGCCCGGACCTACACTCGATGGTGGCATGATGTCTAAACAGCCAGTCCATCCCCAGAATGACATCGTACCCTTTCATACCAATAACGATAAGGTTGGCGTACAACTTCTGGTCTCCTACTGACACTATATCGCCCCGTACCACCTGCTCGGAGTGCATAAACTCTCCAGACGGTAGCATAATGCTGTAGGGCTTATCTGACGACGTGCAATTAACCTTTTGTCTAACTACGAAGTCCATGGCCACAAACGAATGTGTGGCCCCCGTGTCCCATAAAGTATAAGCAGGTACCTCATACACCAAAATTGTACCTGTGATTGCTGTGTGCAGATCAGCATCATCAACATCTTCCATCATTGCAAAAACTCTGGGTACGGCTTGACCTGTTCTGGTGTCGGGCATTGGGCAATCTCGAACAAGATGGCCTACTTTGCCGCATCGGAAACATTGGCCTGTAGCAAGCCTGCATTCTCCTTTGTGAGGCTTCTGACACTGCGGGCATACTAGAGGTTGAGGAGCCCCCATTGGTCTCTTGCCCTTATCTTGATACAGGACAGTCTCATTGGGCTTCTTAATGCCCCTGTTTTGCTACTGTTGGGGTTGAAAACTCTGGCCTCTTTGCTGTTGCTGTTGTTGTTGTTGAGGAACATTTCTAATAATCCCTCTTGGTGGATCACTCTGTCTCTGGGATTTCATTTCTAAGGCCTCTAACTGATAAGCCTTGGCCACCACTTTCACATATGGTGCCTCATCAAAACCTCCAGTTGTGATCCCTCGCAGAAGGTCCATCTTTAAACCTTGAATAAATTGGTGCACCTTGTTCTCATCAGTGGCCACCATGTGTGTTGCATATTGGGATAATGACTCAAATTTCTGAACATATTCGGCCACCGACCCATACTGTCACAGTCGAGAGAATTCAAGCAACTTCTCCTTCCTCACTCCTCGGTCAAAGTACTTCTCGTAGAAGATTTTTGTGAATCCTTCCCAGCTTAAAGCCACGGTAGTGGACTGCACTGTGTCCCACCAGAATCCAGCACTTTCGGTGAGATAAAACGTGGCACAAATAACTTTCTTGTTGTCTGCTACTTCTGCATAACTGAACATCTTCTCCATTGTTCGAATCCAGGTTTCAGCACGAGTCGGGTCTGTAGACAGTCCATCGAATGAAGGCTGCTGGAGTCGCCGGAACCTATCTCCACTGTTGTCACGTGGGGCATTAGTATGTTTGTTGTTTCGGTGGTTACTGTTTCTATCATCTTCTCAGGCCATCATTCGTTCAACCATGCGTGACTGTGCACCCACCAGTTCTGTTAGTCGGTCAATGGCTCGAGAGCTTTCGTTTGACTCTTCTTGATGTCCTCTCACCATTTCTAATAAACCCTATAAACAGAATAACCTAACTTAATAAACAGGACTTTTACAGAAATTTTTAAACACTTACAGTTGGTGGAGCGATCTCACGTGGCGGGTTGCGCAGTCAGACATTTCACAGAATCGGTTTTAAAACCTTGTCGCTCTGATACCACAACTGTGACGACCCAAAACCGGAACCCGATCGGAGTCCGGGATCGGAGCCATCACTCCGGGACAGTGTACGGAAAACGGTGACTATTTTTTTTGTGAACATAATACTTTTAAACTAGGGGCAGATAGAATTACAGAAACAGAAAGACAGAAAACATTAACGACTGAACTTTTAAAACTTTAACAGAGAACAGAATCGAATGACAGGAAACATGCACTATCAATGAAAACCCTAGAAGAGAATAGCTTTACAGAGGGGAGAAACTACAGTGAGTAACAGAAAGCCTTTACAGGGAGAGAGAGTTCTCGGGTGTAGAAATTTAAAACAGGTTTCAATAATGGATAACAGAACAGAAATTAGCATAAGGCTGGCGGAGGAGGAAACAGGAAACGTTGGCGGAAGAGCTGGGGCGAATAGCTGACAGAAGACTTAGTTTAGAGGAGCAACGGAAGGCTTGAATGACGCCAGCCGGAAGATGCAGCTTTAAACTGAATCGGAGGAGAAATCAGTGGATGACGTCATCGGAAGAGGTAATGACGTCATCAGAAGAGGTAATGACAACAGACAGAGCCGGGTGAGATGATGACGTCAGCCGAAAGATGGATGACGTCACCGGTGGAAGTAGGCAAAAACTGTAAATAGACTGGGCGGAAGATGTCGAATAAGACAAAATAGATGACGTCAACCGGAGGATGGGTGACGTCAACCGGAAGATACAAACAGAACTGGGAATAAACTGGGCGGAAGACTTTAGCTGGCGGTGGATGTCGAATAGGACAAGACAGATGACGTCACCGGAAGATGTAATTACACTAGCGGAAGACTTGGGTGACGTCAGCCGGAAGACATAATTTAACAGAAGGAAACGGGCAGCGGTGGACTTGGATTTTACACTTACCGGTGGATGTGACTTTTAAAACGGGCAGCGGGCAGCGGTGGACGTGATCGGATGATATAGTTTCTAAGGTGAAACTTAACAATTTTTAACAAGAAGACTCACAGACAGAGAGCATAAAAACAGAAGACATAAACGTCTCAGATTCTCAAACCACTACAAAACATGGTTCTCGAGCACAGCCGAAGGCATGAAAATGGTAGACTTTCAATACCCGATTCCAAACAAGATTGTAAAACATACTTTACAATTGACAGATTTAAAGAGACAAACTGCATGGATAGTTCCAAAACCGGAAATCATCCATGCACAGATTAACTGAAAATATCCCAAATAATTCTAGAATACTTTAGAATATGAACTTAACTGTCAAATACAGCGGTTTTAAATATTGACACAAAAGCTATACATTGTTTCAGAATTTCAGAGACAGTACAGAATTTAACATGTGATTACAGAATTTCCCAAAACAGAAGTTTTTACAACAAAAACCAGAATTTTCCAGAAAACTTTACAAAATAGACATTACAGGAAAACTTAAACCTCGGGTCAGAATTTGTCTAACTGCAGCAACTACCCCAAGAGCTCGAGCCATCAACCACCTATTCATCAGATTGAGGCACAAAGTCCTCATTTTCAGGTTCAGTACCTACATCAGAGAGTTCATCTATGAGTCTAAAGCTCAGTAAGAACATAATATATAAATGCGGTGATACAAAATGCTATGCATGAACTTTCAGAAATTCAGTGACAGAACAGAACATTACATTACAGTGGTGGAAGAATTAAGTGGGGCTTATAGGGGAACTGGTTCAGTAGGTGCACTATCAGGCACGACAGTTTTCAGATTCCCAGGGAGGGATAAAACCAGAGGGTCCTGGGAGGGATAAAACCAGAGGGGCCAGTCCCCGTCCCACACTTAACCTGGTACATTTCAGTCGGATTTTATCTTATTAATTTCAAACAGTGTACAGAAATCGGTTTTGCATGAATTTTCAGGAAAACAGTGCATGCATGAACGGTGCCTGAACTTTAACTGGCAGATAACAGAATAAAACATTAGACAGCAGAAGATAAATCAAAGCCAGACGTTTCAGAACATAACTCTAACTCTTCTACCCAAAACAACCCGACAGAACAGAAAACCTAGTACCTCCTTGATGTAGGGCCTTAAGGGCCAGATCTATGCTTATGAACTTACCTGTTTTCCTCGATGCAGTTAGCCGGAAAGTCTCGGAAATGTTCGAACTTGTACATGTACGTTCAGAAAATAAACAAGCTGCAAATGCTAACAAATAAGTCAGAAGAGTCTGTTCCAAATCATTCAAACCCTTAGAAAAACGAACCGGTGTGTTTTCATCCAAAGACAGTGAGTTTTTCACAAAGTAGCATAACCCTAAACTTCGGGAAAAACCCACATTAAACTTGTCCAAACTTGTTAGCATTAGTAGATGTTTACCTTAGCGGAGGAGCAGAAGAAAATCTGAGAATATCGAAGTAACTTCGATATTTGTTTCGTCAACTGGAAGAGAGAATCTTGAGAGAAATACAGAGAAGGAAAAATGCATATGAATACTTACGTAGGAGGAAGAACTTAACTTCTTCAACAAGCTGCCACATGTCAATCATCCATTTGATTTCTCCCACCAACCTTAATTTCTTCCTAATTTGCCCTTCCATTGGTTTTAAACTTAGTGTTATGCTTAGTTAAACATTAGTTTGGTCCTCTCTTAAACATTCCATCATTTCAACCAAAATATACATTGTATTTAAATAATTTAAATACAATACGGGGAAACAATTACGTGGCAAAAATGCCGGGTGTTACAAAGAACCTGCCCTAAGGAATGTTGATACAGAAGCTTGTCGAGTGAGCTTTGATTCAGCTACCGACTGGAGAGCAGATGAGAGCACAGAGACCAGTCGATGTAATTGATAGGCTTCTTTTACTTCAGATGGATCTGGTTGAAGTCGACGGGATGTGAGTGTTCAACGGAGATCAGCGGGGCTCAACCTCTTCAGATATTCTTATGGAGGACGCCCTCGATAGGTCATTGTCCTCTTAGAAAGAACATTAGGTGAGACAGGATTGAGCATAGAATAGAGTTTCTCGTAGGCAGTGTCGAGGAGCTTACAGTGACACAAAGAAAGTTGATAGAGTCCCACATAGAGCTAATGAAGTCACAGAGAGATCTGAGGCAAACCCTCGTGGATTGGATGGCGCAGGATGACGCCGATCTCACACCATAGTTTAGTTTATGTTTTGTACTTTATTGTATGTTATTTACTTTATGTTGGTAATTTAGTTTATGATATGAGTAATATTATTGTAATTTACTTTATGCTTTCCAATTAGTTTATGCGTAGTGATATATAGTTGTACTTTACTTTGTACTTGTACTTTGTTTTATCGGGAACTGACTGTTGGTTATAAAATTGTGATTTTAATACGTAGAAAATGTTTGAAATAAGCTGGGGGGGTCATAAAACAAAAAAAACTCTATCCAATTTTTTAACTTTATTTCATTAAATTACATATCATAATACATACATACATACATACATTACAGATTATAATAAATCTATAAATTACACATTATAATAAATACATACATTACACATTTCAATAAATACATAAATACAGCTCGAATAGTCAAATATTTCTTCGTCCATAGCCGTGTGTAGAATATTCCTGCACAGTATGAAAACTATATTAGAAAATAATGACAGTGGGTTTATGAGCTAATTTTTCGAAATGTACCTTCGTCTCGTTAAATATGTGGAAACCCATAAATGTGTTTTGTGAAGTAGAAGCGAACACAATGCATGAAGTGGATACCCTGTCTAGACAAGTGCGATTATTATGCCCCTGACGCCGACATCTACCACACGACATCTTTGAGTTCTTCCTAGTTATTGTTGAACTTGAAAGCTCATCGGTATCTTGCACTCTTTTCTTCTTCAGCCTACCAGGTTGGCCTTTTTTTTTAGGCGGAAGGATTTGATTCATATTTTGTACGAACGGCCACATGTGTTTCCCGCTAATGGGATTAATAAAGTTTAAGTACATTTGCAGATAAGTTCCTCGATGAACGTAATTTTCTGGTGGTAGTCTCATGAAATGGATGTAGGGAATATAATGGACAAACGGGATTCCAGTAAGCTCCAACCTGTAACAATTGCACACTCATGTATTTATGTCGACAACATATTGTTTGTTATCGTTGCTGACATCAAATCGTGCAGCTCTCGCAAACATAAGACTCCAATTTTGAGCTGCACGTTCTAGCTTCATAAGCTTTTTTCTTTTCTTGAGACATAAGACGTCGTTTGACGAGACCAACTACTCGTATTTTTCCACAATCGTAGTCATCAAGCACTTTCAAATCATATCGAACATGGTGAGAATTGGTTAGTCCATGACAGGTAGTAGAACTGCAGTGAATGACTTGCATAAATTATTCAATCCCAGTTTACACTTGGGAACCGAAGAAAATGCATGACTAGACCAATATCTAGGGTCTGGCCTCGAATATATGCATGGGCATCCGAGTTAATCTAATGTAAGTTTCTCATTTTTCTCTCAAAATAAAAAGTTATGGTTGCGCTGACCGCATTCCACATTGCATCTCAGTATACTCTGCCTCGAAATTGGTTTTCCAAATTTGCGTACATGTGTCGGAGGCATTAGCGTTTTTCGACTAACACTGATTCTTGCTGCATAGCAGGCAACAACCCCTAAAATTTGAAAGAATAACATAGTCAACATCAAACAATATAACTGCCACAACGCCCCAATATTTGAAAGTACAATCAGAAATGCATTATACCTTTTGTCGTTCTGAAACAAATGTCCATATGTATCCCAATTCAGTTTGTAGGTCTTCCTTCAATAATTTCAAAAACCACGTCTAGAAGTCCATACACTTTGATTCCACATTAGCAACAACAAGATATATTCCATCGTTGTCATAAATGCTGACAGCTATCAATAATTGGCCAGCACAGGAACCATTTATATGACAACCATCCAAACAGATAATAGGTCTACCACACTGCAGCAAACCTGCCTTGCAAGCAGCTATACACATATACATTCTTTCGAATACACATGTCTCGTTATCTGCTGAGCCAACCAAGTAAGTCTGTATGCTCAATGTGCTACCCGGATTTGATTTATGAATTTTTTCTATGTACGATCGCAATAGGTTGTATTGTTCGCCGCCTTTCTTTTAATTAAGTTTTCGAGTTTCGCTTCTTGTTCTTCTAGCAAGACTTGATGTAATGTTGACATTCAAATCCTTTCTCACTGTCTTGATAATATATGAAATTTTCCACGTAGGTTGACTTTTGAACCTATTCAAATAATGATTTGCCATCCATTTTGCAGTAGCGTGTCGATTCTCAATTTTTCTTGAACAGGTGTGAGAATCAATGAAACTCTTTATTTGAAATGTAAGCTCATTTTGCATTCTCGAAGCATCCAGTCGCCAATCACATCCGTCTGCACACACTCCTGTTAGTCGCCAAATTCACTTTTAATGAATTTAATCTCATAACCATTATTCAAAGTATATTCTACTATTTTTTCTCTAATTGTCTTTAAAGAACTATATTTTTTTCCCAAATAAAATCTCATTGAAATTTCTTCCTTTACCAGTATGTTTTTCACTTCATCATCCTCCGAGTCGACCGTTGTTCAAAGCTCATTGTCTAGAGTTTTCGATGTCGATTGCAGCTCTATTTCTTCTTTACCTTCAAAGTGATCGAATGCACGAAGATTACCATATATGGGCGTAAAGTACGAATATCAGTCCATATTGACATCACGAGTTGTTGTCTCGTATAAATTAACCTATCTACTCGAACCAGAATCCATCAACGTCGTTAATATAGAGGTTTGAGGAAATCAACACGGTGAGGGAGTGAAATTGTCGGATTTTGGGTTGGAATTGCAGGGGCGAGAGAAAATTAATGTTTTTGGCAACGAGGGGTTGAGAATAGGGGTTGATCCTTATATAAAGTCAGAGATCGGCCACCCGATTTGGGGTGGTGACTGGCCGTTCCGAACAGCAAACGGGGGGCCGATCTGGGGTGGCCCATTCCCGAGAGCATCTAAAATTGGTAAACAAAGAATTGGGGGCCGATTCGAGTGGTGACCCCCAGTTCTAAAAGCACGTGCGGTGCATGTGGGGGGTCTCCACCTCCCTTGATCTTGGCTTAAATTTGAGATCGGGGATGGTGACCCTGCCTGGTTTAATTTGTTACATTTTAGTTAATTTAAGTTTTTAGTTGTTAAAATTTTTAGTTTAAGAGTTAATTAAAAAACAACTCATATTTTGGGTAATTTGATTTTATGCAAAATATAAAGCTTTTTGAAAAAGAAGAAAGAAAAATTGAAAACTCACTTTTTTAAGGTATCCACTATGAATTTTTGTAAAATTCAAGTGAGAACCCCTATACTAGGAGTCCCCACTCCCTGTTCTCACTTGAATCAGTTCAAATGAGAATAAGCCTCCGTTCACCGAGACAGGGGATCCGTCAAAGGTTGTTTTATTACATTTATCATATTTTAAGGATGAGTTTGTTTACAAATTATTTAAAGTTCATTTTATTAAACACCTCATAATTTGAAGAGGATTTTGAATATTACCTTTTTTTAATTTTGGTTACTACTAAAAATTATGAAAAGATGCATAGATTCAATTATGGATCCTGGGCGCAAGTCTTTAGCATGCATTCTACAATATTTTAATATCAATAATAGTAATAGATTGAAAGATAGAAAATTAGGAATAAATTTTTCTTGTCCTTGTCAGCTTTTTTGGTTCTAGGTATAAAATTTTTGATGACCTATATTTGTTGGGTGTTATGTGTCTAATAATAAAATGTAAGATATCATTGTCATGTAATAAATAAATGAACTTGATTGAAAATTAATTCGTAGAAAATCTTTTATTAAGGAAATTTTTAATTCACACACACATATGTTGTGTATATGTGGTACTCATACTTATAGTTGAAGTCTTGATCATATTCTATTTATTGAAATAGAGTAGTCTGATATTATTCTTGAAAATCTATTAAGAATACCTATTGCGTGATTTATTTATTTTGGTTCCTAAAATTGTTCCAATTTTTATTGTTTCGTATACGTGATTATTTATACATTGACTGAGTTTAAATCACATACGAATGATTTATTGAGTAACGATTATATTAGAAATGGAAGATCACAATGAGGCATATGAGTTATTTGCAATGAAGCATGATTGTTACTTCAGTTATGTGTTGATCAATAAAAGTTATATCAAGTTGCAATTAAAATTAGGGAAATTACCAATTATGGGCATAAACTATGAGTGTTCTTCGTTTCAAACCATAAAATAATTTTTTTAACAATACAAACCATAAAGTATCAAATATGTGACAAATCTGACCACGCCGGACGGACAGACATGGATTGAGTCCGTCCGGACGTAATATTATCCGCCAACCGGACGAACGCTCTATTGTATCGTCCGTCTGCCTTTTTCGGCCAATACAAAGCTGCCACGTAGTCTGGACGGACGCTATGTATCACCGTCCGTCCGTACTAACTTACGAATGTACCGGACGGACGGTAAAATGTAGCGTCCGTCCGGCCAATCGATTATAAGCGTTCCAAGGTCATTTCAGACGGAGCTCATAGTGTCCGCAATCCGTTTTATCTCTCGACGCTCTGCAAATTTCTTGGATGATTTTCGACTAAAAAACGCATCAGGTAATATCTTACTCCTTTTGTATTGATTTAGTTTAATTTTTAACGTGAAGAATGTAAAAATCCGAGCCCTAGGTCAAAATTGGCGCTTTTAGGATTAACTGGACGGATGCTATTTCAGTCCGTCAGTCCATCTGGTGGATCCCAGCCTTAACCCTGACGGACGCTCCAATATGGCATCCATCCGACCTTGGTTGTGAAGGCCGATTTTCACCAGGCTCTGATTTTTGCCACGATTCGAGTTATTGTGGCTAATCTTGGAATATTCCAATTTGCAGATTTTACTAAAATGGCAGATAAAATTGCTTATAAAAGAAAGAATGATTCGACGTCAAAAGGTGGACCATCGAAGCGGCCAACGATGTCACAGCCATCTCCACTACCCTCTCAGCCACCTCCACCTCCACGGGCCTCACAACCACATTCACCGTCCCCACAGTCAGTTTCACGGGCCTCAGAGCCACATCCACGGGCTCCACAGGTACCTCCAAGGGCCTCACAGCCACTTCCCAGGTCCTCACAGCCAGCTTCATCAGCCTCGCAATCAAATGACTTTCGCAATCAGGATTGTCGAGAGCAATATTAGCTGGATACAGTACACCGAAAGGTGTCGTTGACGAAAATGGTGGACTTTACAGGTTGAGTGAATTATTCTTACAAATCGTTTCTATAATATTTCGTTGAACTAGTCTCATTCATTTGTTATTAAAAATTGTCAAGGTGGGACTCCTTAGAGATAAAGGAAATGTTCGACAGAATCGGACTACAAGGACTCTACAGTATTCGGGGAGTCAGCTGTGAAAAAATTGTTCGCCTATTATATGCGAACATGAGATTTTCTGGGAGGTCGAGAGCTATAAAGAACTACATAATGGGTAAAGAGTATGAAGTGACGGCACAACTTGTGAATCAGTTGCTTGCTTTTCCCTCAGAAGAGGCAGAAAGGTACTATCATGCCCAGAAAAAATGTCTCGTGCTCGCAACAGCGGAGGGAACAACGTTCATTAGACAGATTCATCGGAACGCTGATATTATGGATTTCGTGAAGCCAGGAGCGAAAGATATGAATGTGAAATTGTATAGCACACATGTAATGCCCCCGAACCCGCCCAGGCTCGGTGCGTCACTTTGCAAACTCAACCCGTGTTTAAAATGACATTTTAAATAATTTTCGATAATTTTTACGACTCATTTTCGGGTTTTCTGAACCCTCGATTTTAGTTAGAAAACGTGCCCAAGATACGTTTAAAATACGTCGGAAAATGTCGGGTTAAAATAATTTGGAAATGTGAAAAAAACAAAAATTTTCAAAAAAATTTGGGTTAGGGCGCTGCTGGGCACCGCGCGCGTGCAATGGGCGATCGATCGCCTCTCGACGGCGATCGATCGCCACCCGCTCTGCTTTTCTTCCAAAAACGCAACCCGTGGGCGATCGATCGGTGCCCAGTGGCGATCGATCGTCACACGCTCTTTTTTTCCACCCCAAAACGCCCAAAATTGACTTTTCCCGACTTTATCAACTTCTCTTCATTTTTTCTCCAAGCAAAACACCTCCCAAAATTATAAAATTTTAACCACACACTCTCAACACCCAAATCTTCAAGTCCCGTAAAAAGTTTGGAAAACCGAGTTAAAACGGGTAATGAAAAAAAATAGCGAACGTAAACCCGACGTTATTTACTTTAAAATCAAAACGGGCAGCGTAACACCTAAATTTCTTTAAACCAAAACCTACAATTAAACCAGATAACATATGGTTTCAAAACAACAAATACTTACGATCATTATCCATCAACACAATCAACTCACAAATCGTCAAAATAGTTACGAAAATATTTACAAATACGAATTACCAAAACTCTCCACTTTTCTAACTTTTCTCAAAACAAAATCTTTATAAAACATTTGCAAAAACCATCTACAACAAAACATTCACCTCCCACACTACCCGAGGAAGACAGTGGCCAAGACGCCCAGACAATAGCCTGCATCGGCGTACCCCGTACCCCAACGACCGCTCCAAATCCTGGCTCACTTGCTTAGCTTACCTGTATCTGTGTTGTTACCTACACCATAGAACACACACACATACACGTAAGCTTACGCTTAGCAAGTAGGGAATAACAGATATAAACATGCATACATGACCCTCACACAACCTTAACGCATATCCGAGTCTCGCTCCTAAGATGGCCCTAACCCTCCGAGTCTCGCTCCCAAGAGGGCACTACCCAATCACCTATTACACATCTGAGTCTCGCTCCCAAAATGGCCCTAACCCTCCGAGTCTCGCTCCCAAGAGGGCACTACCCAATCACCTATTACACATCTGAGTCTCGCTCCCAAGATGCATAGCCATCCGAGTCTCGCTCCCAAGATGACCCTAACCAAATCACCTATTACACATCTGAGGCTCGCTCCCAAAATACGCATCCATTCAAGTCTCGCTCCTAAGATGGCCCTAACCCTCCGAGTCTCACTCCCAAGAGGGCACTACCCAATCACATCTGAGTCTCGCTCCCAAGATGCGTCTCCATCTGAGTCTCGCTCCCAGGATGACACTACGCTATTCCCTTTACCTTTCAAGCTCACACCACCCCCTGTTTACATTTCAAACTTACCGCCACACAAACCAAATACAAAACAAAGAAATCACAAAACAAAATACAAGACAAAGCATCCATACAAACAAAATACAATACAAAGCAACCATTCAAACAACAACCAATTTCCTACCATTCCATGGTGTAGGCCGGAAGGCAACAAACGCAGGTCCACTACTTACCTTCTGACGTCTCGGTAGTTTATTTCTCACCTCCACCGGTTAAATCACTCGTTCAATAACCTAACAAATATAGAAAATTTACTTAGTAACAACCTAAGGGATTCTAAAGAAATCAACTAAAGCAAACTAATATTACTTTGCAACCTAAAGCCCCCAAACCCGATTTTTCTAACTATTTTCAACGTCTAACTTTAAACAGCCATAACTTTCTCGTTTTTCAACAGATTTAGACGTGCCACCCCAATACGGAAACCTCTACACGTCTACTATCCATTGAAACACTCAACTTAACCAAATAAATTCAATGGCCAACCCAAAATCCAGAAAACAAAATCGGCCCCCTTGATGCCAAATTCCGATTTTTTCCAAACTCACTTCCAATTCTTAATCTAACCACTCAAACAACCTAAACTAATATAATTAAGGACTAAATGATCAAAAGAAAAAGAAAACCCTCAAGGTGAACCCAATTTTCGGAGTCCTTCACCTATTTCAAACCCTAACCAAATCCCCTTAAAACACACTAAAAACACTCACAATCTTCACTTAGGGGTACCACCAACAAAACCTATAAAAACTTACCTTGAAACCTTTGCTCAAATTGAGGATAAGAAGATGGAAGAGTCCTTCAATGGCTGCCAATGGAGTTCGTAGGAGAAGGGACGGAAGAAAATGGATTTTGTCTTTTTGCCCTCCAAACTCACACATTTATAACTTAAAATTTCTTACTTTTTTATTATTCCACTAATCTTCTTCTTTTTACAAATTAGCCACCCCACCATCCCTCTTCACAATTCCCACGTTGAAGACCTCTTCATATCCCACTTTTCCATTCATTTATTTCCATTCAATTCCTATTGGTCCTTATCTTCTTTGACTTTTCAAAACTCCACTCTTCTCCTTCCTATTGGTTCTTAACTTAACTTCTTCTAACACTATTCTATTCCTTGCATCAAACTTAAAATTTTAACATTAACTATCCTAAATCATCTTATCTAAGTCTAATGTCACGCACGCTATAGGAAAATTCCAGGTGTTACAACACACCCTTCTATCGCGCGTTGGACATATAGATCATGTTAGCTACTTGTGTCTCTATGTCATAGAGAAATTGTATAGCGGTAACCTCTTCGACCCCGCTTTGTGATTTTGAGTCACATGAGTGAGATCTCGCGCACACGCAACAAGAATCTCGTGTACACTATCTCGATTCAGAAGATTATAGAGCATTTTCAAATTTAGTTACCGATAAGGTCACAAACTATATCACAGTGGTCGGTAGATGCATTTGACAGGCTGCATTTGGTTCGAATGGGCCTGCAGGAGGTAGACGGAAGGTGGACAGAGGGGAATGATGCTCGACCCCCTCCTGTACTGCAATACCCTTGTCGAGGGCAACCTTCCCCCCCCCCCTCATATCATGCCTCCCACGGATATGGATTCTATTAGGGTGCAGATAGAGTCTATTTGAGCGGAGGTGCAGGCTGTTCGAGCAGAGGTGGCATCTGGTCGAGTAGAGATTATGGAGTACCTCGGAGGTATGATGGAGTACCAGAGAGAGATGAGACAGATCGTCCAGGATTGGATGGAGGCCCATGTCTTTGATCCCAACGATCTTGGGAGAGGTGATGATGTCGATGATGAGGTGGTCCTACCCGGGGTGGAGGTGGAGATGACAAGGGTGAGCTGCCAGGGGCTGGAGATGATGACCCTGCCCAAGCTTAGGTATATTTGAACCCATTTTTCTCACTATTAGTTACATTTCAACTCATTATAATCTAACTTTCTTTTATTACGTGCAGAGGAGGGACGATAGGGGGCGATGCACAAAGATTTATTTTGATGCATTAGTTGTTAGTTTGATGTACATTAGTTAGATTCATTAATTTGATGTACATTAGTTAGATTTATTTTTGTTGGATGCAATTGATGTTTGAGTCAAAATACTGGAACTGTTTGGATATTTAAATATGCAGGATGATACTAGCTGTGGGGGAGTCTAAAAACAAAGGAAACTCTGCCAAAATGTAACGCTCCGAGTTTTCTGAACCCGGTTCGCTACGCAAAATGCTGAACCGAACTATGACATTTTTAGAAAATTTTAAAATTTCATTCAACGATCAAAATTTGACCCTTTAAAACGTTAAAATTTGCAGCGGAAAACCATTTGTATAAAGCAACATTTATTAAATGATTAAAATATTAGAGACAGTTGGTTGAAAGAAAACAAAGGGAAAACAGAACACATCTACGCTGAATAGTTCTAGCGGTAGAAATAGAGACATAATAGTCTTGACGGTAGAAACGGGATTAGAAGACATCTATCGCTAAACAGTGTCAGCAGTAGAAGCAGAAACTAAAGACATCTTCTGTTACCAACATCCACTGCTCACGTCAGCCGAACGACACGTCGACTTCTTACATCTACCGCTCACATCTGTCGACGACACATCGACTACTCACATCTACTGCTCAACAGTAACACTCGTCTCTTTCACCCAACATCTACCGGTGAACAGTACACTCAACATGCACCGGTGAACAGCATCCACTGATAGACAACATCTACCGGTGAACAGTAACCCTCAACATCCACCAATAGACAGCATCTATCGATAAACAGTAACACTCAGCATCCACCGATAGACAACACATATCGATAGACAAAACACTCAACATCCGCTGATAGACAACATCTACCGATAGACAAAACATTCAACATCCACCGATAGACAACATCTACCGATAGACAAAAACACTCTAAACAAAGAACAACTTCTACTGCTAGAAGAACTTGTAATTTACTGAAATCATTCAAAACAACTGGACCCTATGAAACTTTTGAAATCCAGTAAGAATCACAATTAAAACCAACGATGTATCATTATCCGAGAAATCTCAAAATTGTATCAGAAATACTAAAAACTATCACAATCATTAAAATTCACAACTTAGTTAAACTGAACGATTGTTCACTAAACTTTCCAAGAAAATCAAAAATAGCAAACTATAACTAAACCAAATCATGTTTCATAATCAGGAAAAACCTCAAAACATTTTAAACCTTAAACTACTCTTGTCATCAAAATCCTCAGCACACTTCAACAAATCACTTGATCATTAAGACTTCACATACTGACAATAGTTAAACCGCCTCATCAGAGCACCAAACCGTAGCATAGATGTGCTCCATCAACTTCACCTATTCTTCAATACACTCAGAGAAATCACCTGTTGGAAACTCAGCACCTACATCACAAAACTCATATATTAGGCTAATGCTAAATAAGTAGAGCATTAATGAAATGGAATACTAAAACATAAATCCTATTCATGCAATTTCTACTTTCTCAACTCAGTTGTGATTTCATTCGTTCATGATCTGATCCCTTTTTTCGATGGGAAGCGGATCAATTTTTCGAAGGTCGAATGTTCTTTAATAGCTGTATTGTTTCATGATCTGATCCTTTTTCTGATGGGAAGCGGATCAATTTTTCCAAGGTCGAATATCCTCTTAACTCGATTAAGGGGCGGATTGGTTCCCTTAATGGCATGATCTTGATCCATTTTTTTGATGGGAAACGGATCAGTTTTCCCAAGGTCGAATATCCTCTTAACTCGATTAAGGGGCGGATTAGTTTCCCTTAATAGCTGATCTGTTCATGCCTTCCCGTGTCATTTCATGTAAATTCATTTTCGTTACCTTTCAAAATATGATGCATAACATTCTGAAAACATACAAAACATGCATAAACCCTACTGTTTTGTGATGTAGGCCCGAAGGCACATACATACTCTACTTACCTGGTCTCCTGGAACAGCTCGGTTGCAAACTACTTTGAGTTTTGCTCAAACCTAAAACCGTAAATAGAGTATTAGTTAAATCTCAGCTAAACTTTACTTTAAACTTTCCAGAAATCTAAGGAAGCTGGTTTGGGAGCTCTGTTCATAGTGCATTCTCGATTCACCTTAAAACTGAAACTACTCTCACTCACCGCATTCTCACAACGCACATTTACAATCCCCTCAATCCTCAGTAATCACAAATGTAGCAAGAAATCACGGTAAAGCTCACCTCGGTTGAAGGAGAATCGGGTAGGAGAATTGCCGAGAGGAAAATCTGTTGAGCAAGCTGGATGCAAAATGAGAGAATGAAATTGTGGCGGCTAAAACCCTTAGCTAACCACTTTTATCCACTAACCTTTGCAAATTACACATTTGCCCTTGACTAACCAACTTTAACCTAATTGAGCAACCAATCAAATTCACTTAGTTCCATAAAATAAAAGTCACAAAAATGTAGCTATTAAGAATATCAAGTTAGACAATTACCGATTGCTACACCAAATTTCTAATTTTTTTCTCACTTGAATTATAAAATACAATTTGTTGTACAAACTATAAGATACATCAAATATGCATAAAATAAAAATGATCCGCTTTCCACCATCTTTATGTCATAGTCTTCCATCATTCTCTTTCATGGCCGCATTCCTAATTGCTTGTAGTAGATTCCTGCACGTATTGAGGGTTATATTAGAACATAATAGCAAAATTTTGTTTATGATAATAATAGTAAAAATGTACCTGCGTCCCGCCAGCTGTTTGGAAACCCATAAATGTGTCACGCGAAGCAAAAGCACGTGAAGTGAATCCCCTTTCAGAACATGTGCTACTGTTATGCCCCTGACGTCCACATTTACGACACGACATCGTAGACTTCTTCTTAGAAGTCAGAACACGTGGACCACGCGAAGCGGTAGAAGGCTCATCGACATCGCAAATTCTTTTCTTCTTTGGCCTACCAGGGTAGGGCCTTCTCTGACTCGGAATGATTGGGGTCCTATTCTCTGGTTCTGACCACATTTGTTGCCCATTAATGAGACTAATGAAGTGCGAATACATACCCAAATATGTGTCCCGATGATAATATATATGAACATAATCTTCCATCAGCTTTCTCATCAAATTAATGCATGCAACGGCGTGAACACAAGGGATTCCAAAAATCTCCCACCCCTGACATGCGCAGTCTTCATTAAGGTCAACGACATATTGTTCGTTGTCGTTGCTAACCTGAAACAGTGCATAAACAAATTCAGTATGAACAAGTAGAACAAACTAAGAAGGACATATCAGTATGAACAAGTTGAACAAACCTAAAACAGTGCATTTCCCGCTAACTCAGCACTCCCATTGTAAGCTGGCTCTTTCAGCCTCTCTACCTTATTCCTAATCTTAGGACTTATAACATCATCTACCTTTAGCATCTCCTCGTGTTTTTTGACAATGCGTGTCATCATGGTCTTTCGAATCATCTTGAACATCGTCAAAATAGGCATGTTCTAGGCCGACAAAAGAACTGAATTGAAAGACTCACATAAATTATTCAAGCCCAAGTCACACTTGGGAATTGTCAAAAATGCATGGCTGACCCAAAATCTAGGTGGTCTTCATCGAAGCCATGCATGGGCATCCTTATTAAGCTCATAGACTTTCCTCCTTGCTATCTCAAAATATTCCCTTGTGGTTGCCCTTACTGCATTCCACATCGCATCTTTATACGTTAGGCCCCAAAATTGTCCTTTGTAGTTTGCATACATATGCCTTTGGCAGAAACAGTGTTCGGCTAAACCAAATATCTCATTCACACCATTCAATAATCCCTAAAATTTTAAAGAAAAATAAGCTCAGATTAAAACAATATAACATCTGCTGATCCAAATAATAATAGTAATAACAATATATACCTTCTGTCGATCCGACACAAATGTCCATCTTCGGCCTTCGTCAATGCCTAAGTTGTTTAGCAATATCTCCAAAAACCACTTCCATGAGACTTGGGATTCTGACTCCACGTTGGCAATAACAATGGGATATATATCATTGTTTCCATCAATACTCACAGCCGTGAGTAATTGGCCGGGGCAGGCTCCCTTCAGATGACATCTATCTAAACAAATAAGAGCTCTGCCCATATCCAACAAACCTGCTTTGCAAGCGGCCATACACATGTACATTCTTCCAAACATCATCTTTTCTTTTCTATCATCAACCATCAGGTGACCATCTATTATCAGTGTGCTACCCAGATTTAATATTTAAGCTCCGTAAGAATGAAGTATCTTCAGTTGTTCTTCGTTCCTCCCGTAATTAACTGATTTTGCTTGGGTTCTTCCTATTCTCGAGAGGCTTGGCTTAATGTTAACTTTATGTTCCCGCCTCACTGTCTCGATAATATCATGAATTGGCCAGTCAGGTTGACTTTTGAACCTATCTGAATAAGTTGTTTCCAACCGCTTTTTTGTAGCATGTCGATTATCCAATACCCTTACACAATTGTGATCATTACAGTATGACTTTATTTGGAAGGCCGCCTCATTTTACATGATCGAAGCATGCAAATGCAATTGACAATCTACTCCTTCACATTTTGCCGTCAGTCTGTTCCTCCCACTTTTAACGATCTTGATATCATATCATTTTTTCAAAGAATAGTCTCGTATTTCATTTTTAATGGCCAGCAAAGATATATATTGTCTATTCAAAGCAAAATCACTAGAATCTGCAGCCCTTGTTTGTCTGCTTTGCACCTCGTCATCCTCAGAATTGAATGGTTCTTGTAGTTCATCGTCTAAAGTTTGTGAAATTGAACACACTTGTATTTCTCCATCACCCTCTAAGTGATCAAATGGGTTAATATCACTGTATATGGGAGCGTCCTCTTCCATATACCAGTGTATGTTTGCAGGCTCATATACATCATCCAATCTCTCAGCCATTTACGACAATTATCTGTACAAAAATCAAAATGTTATTCAAGTTAAACAATATCCTATGAATTGAATACAAAATAGTTTTGACAATAAGATAATTTCACATACACCAATAAACGAACAGAAAAATTAAAAAAAAAAAATTATTTTTCTGCCAATTTAGCCTTCGGCCGGACGGACGCATTTTTGAGCGTCCGTCCGTCCGAATGCTTCTGAACGGCCACCTTATTTGGTGTCCATCCAATTAGCATCAAATGAAGCTAATCAGACGGACGCTATATATAGCGTCCGTCCGATTTTCTGCCTTCTTCCCAATTTCAAATTAGGGCTCGGGATTATCGCGTTATTTATGTTAAAAGTTGAAGTAAATGAATCAGAATTGATAAAGCAATTACCAGAAATGATTTTTGGTCGTAAATCAACAAAAAATTTGCAAGAGTCGAGAGAAAAGTCCAAATTTCTCTTTTTGACTGGTTTTTAAATGATTGGCTGGACGGACGCTATATTTTACCGTTCGTCCAGTACATTCGTAAGTTAGTCTGGACGGACGATGAAACATAGCATTCGTCCGGACTACGTGGCAGCTTTGTATTGGCTGAAAAAGGCAGACGGACGATACAATAGAGCGTCCATCCGGTTGGCGGATAATATTACGTCCGGACGGACTCAATCCATGTCCGTCCGTCCGGCGTGGTCGGATTTGTCACATATTTGATACTTTATGGTTTGCATTGTTAAAAAAATTACTTTATGGTTTGAAACGAAAAATACTCATAGTTTATGCTCATAATTGGTAATTTTCCTTAAAATTAAGTATTTGTTGTCAAGAATTAATAAGTGTTTTAGTCCATTGATGGATCAACCTACTTCTCATAGGTTAACATTAGATAATGTTGCGAATAATTACACGCAAGTGCACGTGTCGCAAAAGTAGTAAAGTGTGTGCAAGCACGAGTGTCGATCCCACGAGGAATAAATATGTTAAGCTTATCTAAATTTCAGCTTAATTTGAAAAGAAACAATATGTTGATGATTTAGGATTTTAAACTAAAATCATTCAAATAAAATAAATCAAACAATTTAAATATCAGATTCGAATGTAAAAAGTTAAGATTATGTGATAAGAAAATTTCCAAGGTTTCGATTTCACTTAGCTAATCCTATTTAATAAACCTAATTCAAGTAATTTATTTCTTTTCCTTCGTATTGATGGTTATTTCACTATATTATTTATTAAACTATCTCGAGTATTAACAAACTTACTCAATTGATGTGTTATTACCTCTCGGTCTCTAACCATACAATCAATTGAATACATTAAGAGCAAGACATTGAATTACCACTCAAACGCCCTAACTATCTCTAGTCTAGAGTCCTTTTTGAGGCAATATATTCAATGCACAGTTAAATTCTCCGCTCTCGCATCCCGAATTAACCCTAAAATTCTTAGTTTTTGTGATCAAGCAAACCTAAGTATTAAGTTCAGAATATATTACTCAACACGGAAAAGAATAAGAAAACTAAAAACTTGAATTAAGAAAAATAAATATTCATAACAGAGTTACGTCAAAACCCTAGAATCGAAAGTTTAGTTCATGATAAAATTAAAGAAAACTACAAAGAAAATAAAGTAGTTCATGCTAGAAGAGAAGAGAAGAAACAAAAACTCAGAATTTTTGTCGAGTGCCTCCGTTCCTCGCCACTCGCTTCGATCCGGCCTCCAATGTCTTCGTCAGGTTTTTCTCTCTATTACGCTGTCTCTCTTACTTGCCTCCTCCCCAGACTTTTATCTTTTCTCAACTTAGGGCTGGGTCCATCAATCAACGGCCGAGATCAACCCGATCAATTAATTGAAAAATCAGATTTTAATATTTTCCCGCAATCACGATCGATTGCAATATTATCACGATCGATCGTGATCGCGCGACGCTTAGGCACGATATCTCTGCTGATCACGATCGATCGAGGTTCAAGGCTCGATTGATCGGGCCGTCTCTGGATTTTTGGTATGAAAAACTATCGAATCACGATCGATCGAGGTGCTGAGCCCGATCAATCGGGCTATCTCGGGAAATTTTGAACGAAACTTTTCTCGATCACGATCGATCGAGGTTCAAAGCCCGATCGATCGGGCCGGTTCTTGAATTCTGAGAGAAAATCTCCTTAGAGCACGATCGATCGCAGTTGAGCATGATCGATCGTGATCGCCTTTTCTTCTTTGCTTCACTTTTGTCTTTATTTCCTAATTTCGAACCAATTCCACCATTACCTGTTAAAACTCAACTTACCTGCACAATCTCACCAAAATCATCAAATAAAGTCAAACGCTCGAGGAAAAACTAATCGAAACAAGAATGAAAAGCACGAATAAGTGTGCAAAATACACATTTATCACACCCCCAAACTTGAACGAAAGCTTGTCCTCAAGCGAAAAGAAATCAACACAATTAAAGTTATATCCCCATCCTCAATCAAAAAGACTAGCCAAGACATCATGATCAAACAATCTAGATTGCAAATTTCAATAATTCGTCTCAGAGTGACACAAGTATACCCAAACATCTTAGATAAACTCTTTACAATTAGTAACTTGTAATAAAACATCAACACTAGCTTATTAAGAGTTCCTCGTGTGTGTGTGTGTTCATGCCCAATTTTCTCAAATTGATAGGTTAGCACACGTGTCTAAGGTAAAGGCAAACACTCTTAAGGACACTCCATCACTCTTATCGTTCTCCAGCGTTGCTCATTATTCACTAGTAACGAAAATCAGTAAAACAAAACAAAAGTCGATAGGACTTTCATTCGGCTTGTAACGTTCGGCCAGGTTAGAAGGTATGAATTTTTAGGAGTCAAGGCTAATTAGAGAGCACTATTCATTCTTCCTTATCTCAACCACTCAACATTTTCTTCAATCCCTTCTCGCTTAATGAGATTTGTTCACACTTCCTTTTTTCTCTCTCTCACCCTCAAACTTATTTCACTCACCGTTACTCAGTTCTAACTCCTTTGTCATTAGTGCACTAAAATTTAAACAACATAAATAGAATTGAAAACTAACAATTGCACTTTTTTTTTTGGGCGTCTTTGATGTCTTTCTTTTTCTGTACAACAACACAAATAGAGGAATGAAAACAGAAAATAATGAACATATCATAAGACAAAGGAGTTCTTGTTAGCCCTCGCCATCCTTTTCTCCTATTCTCCCTTGACCAACGATAATAACCCAGTGCTCTTTTGGTCAAATAGACAAAATAGTTTTAAGGTAAGCTCACATAACGGTAACAAATGAAATTGTCAATCATAGACTCAATGAGGTAACTATGGGTGTCGATAACAGACACAGAAAGGGTGTGTTCAAAAAGACTCAAACGATTCAACAATGGCCTAAGTCATTCTTTCATCATGCTAAACCAAGTTTCGCATTCGCGAATCAGGGCAAAACTAAGAAGGAATCATTTCTCACTGTCTCTCACTATTTTAACTGGAGGTGCTCTCCCTTACAGTGTTTAAACTCAATCGCTCACTTACCGTGTTTGATTCACTCTCTATAGACTGCATGTGCTATGACTAACAAAGTAAGTCAAAAGAAGATGAACACGTGCGCAACAAGATGAGAATCTCAAAATAAACCTGAGTCAATGTAATTATCACAAGTTCTAAATACTTAAAGCTATCCAAGAAGCAAAGGCATACATGCAATCACAAATTCAGTCATTGACACTCAAATCAACAATCCAGACAATAGGACCACAAAAAGTTTTGGCTAATCAGAAAGTACGCTAAAATTTACCCCAACACCCCCAAACTTAAAATCTACATTGTCCACAATGTGTTCAAAATCATAAAAAAAATTGAAAGGCGAGGGTGAAGCAGCGTACCTCATAAAGAGTCGGACAGTGAGTCAGAAAGATCAGCATCGTCACCCTCTTGTGAAGGGTTGTATGGCTGAGATAGGTGATCTGGATACATGGGGAACGGAGGAGTGGATTGGGCGGAAAAGCCATGATAAGCATTGAAGGCAGCCATATACTGTGCTTCATAAAGTGAACGCTCCAAATCACGCGCTTGAAGATCTCGAATGCGGTGCTCCAACCGCTGTTGACCAAGGGTTAAAGCTTCGAACATTTGCTTAACATCATCCGGAGCATGTGAAGGAGGTGGCCCAAGCATAAGCATATCGATTCAAGCTGCTCGGGACTAAATAACGCGGCAATGTATTAGCAGACCTTGTGTAAACTCATTGAGCCCGTCGATGGCCCATCTCGCGTAAAATTTCATCATAATTGGGTCTCGCAGCTAGTAATGCTTGGAACTCGTCATCCGGGATGTTTGGCAGCCCAAATTTTTCATTGATCACTTCAGCGGAGAAATCGATCACTCGGACAGTGACCGGTGCGTCAGTTTTCGAGGCCTTCAGATTAGCATAAAATTCTCGAACTACGCTCGCATTGGCATCACCCCCTAAAACAACTACTTCCCCCCAATTTCTTTGCTGGAGCATTGCCAAGATATTCCATCACTCCTGTCTGGTTGAAATTGCACCTCACAAATTATGGCTTTGTCTGTTAACATAAACTGTTGATAAAACGTCTTCGCCTCATCATTGAGGAACGAATGTGGAAACGGACTTGGCCGTGAAGAGCTGGAGGCACTAGAAGACGTTCTCAAGCGCTTGGAAGCCATTGTATAATTCTCAGACCTGTAGTTGCTTCACAAATAACCCAATACGAAATCAACCAGCAAGACAGCCCAAACCTCCAAATTAGCACGGCAAAACTGAACTAAATGCTTGTTAGACAAAACAAATTCCTACAGGCAAGTCAGCAAACAGCTGGTGGGCAGAATGTTTAGGACGTGGGCACTGCAGACTTGAAACATCCAATTACCCCCAAACTTGTGTATCAAACAAAAATATAATCCAACCAATAACCCTTGAAGACGAATGTAACAGCCACATAGATCAACCAGGAATATCAGAATACCAAGGCAACAAACAAATAAAACCTGGGCGGGGACAAGCAGCGGCAAGAATGAAGTAGGCAAGTAATCGGAGCTGGAGTGCAATTGAGAGAATCAAGGAGCAGAGATTGCAGCTGAACAGTGGAGCACTGGAACGAGGAGGCGGAGATGGCGGCTGTCGGAGCTCAGAGCAGTGCGAACGTCGTCGCTGAACAGTGAGGCGAGCACGGTGAAGGGTGAAAAGCTTCGGCTTTTCACCCTTCACCCCCTTTTATTGTTTTTTTTTTATTCTATAGAAAATAAAAAACACAAAATTATTAAAAATTACCTCAAAAAATAAAAATAAAATAAAATAAATTGAAAAAGGAAATCGACTCGACCGACGCTAATAAAACTAGAATCAATGGGTTACCTCCCACCAAGTTCTTAATTTACCGTCTTTAGCCTGACGTTTGACCAAAGTCAATCCTCCGGTATGAGTTGAGTGACGGAAGAGTCACTTGGAATATTGCTACCAAAATATGGTTTCACTCGTTGTCCGTTTACTTTGAATGTAGTGTCATCGACTCCTCGTAACTCGACCGCTCTGTGAGAGAATACTTGCACCACCGTGAAAGGACCCGACCATCTCGACTTCAATTTTCCTGGAAACAATTTCAAACGGGAATTAAATACAAGTACCTGCTGTCCTGGGGATAGATCTTTCTCCACAATGTGCTTGTCGTGCCATGCTTTGGTCTTCTCCTTGTATATTTTTGAATTCTCATACGCATTATTTCTCAGTTCTTCAAGCTCATTGATTTGAAGGAGACGTTTTTGACCTGATGCTGTAAACTCAAAATTCAGCTTCTTCATCGCCCACAAAGCGCGGTGTTCCAACTCAACCGGTAAGTGACATGCTTTCCTGAATACCAACCTATACGGGGACATTCCCAGAGGAGTTTTGAATGCGGTCCGGTACGCCCATAAAGCATCATCCAACTTGCGAGCCCAGTCTTTTCTTGAATGTGCAACTGTTTTCTCAAGGATTTTCTTCACTTCTCGATTAGAGACTTCGGCCTGCCCGTTTGATTGAGGGTGATAGCCCAAAACCTTGCGATGCTTTACCCCATACTTATTGAGTAGTGCTGCAAACTGTCTATTGCAGAAATGAGTTCCCTCGTCACTAATGATAGCTCGAGGTGTTCCAAAGCGAGTTAAAATATTCTTCTGCAGAAAACGCAAGACCACCTTGCCATCATTGGTTGGCGTAGCTATTGCTTCAACCCACTTGGAGACATAATCCACCGCCAAAAGAATGTATTTGTTATTGTACGACGATGGAAACGGTCCCATAAAGTCAATACCCCATACATCAAATAGCTCAACCTCCAAAATATTAGTCAAAGGCATCTCATTCCGGCGAGAAATATTACCGGTCCGTTGACATCGATCACAAGCGACAACAAACGAATAAGCATCTTTAAACAAAGAGGGCCAATAAAATCCACACTGAAGTACCTTAGCTGATGTTCGTTTGCCACCAAAGTGTCCGCCACATTCCAGAGAATGGCAGTGTTTTAATACAGAGTTCACTTCATCGTCCGGGATACAACGTCTGATGATTTGATCAGCATAATGTTTATATAAAATCGGCTCTTCCCAATAATATCGCTTTACATCGGCGAAAAATTTCTTCTTTTGGTGATGCGACAAATCGGACGGTATAACCCCACTGGCAAGAAAATTCACATAATCAGCATACCACGGTAACGCTTCGATTGCAATGATCTTTTCATCTGGAAAATCTTCAGCTATTTGAACGTCACTATCGTATACATGAGCTCGTGTTTCCAACCGAGATAGGTGATCAACTACCAAGTTCTCTGTGCCTTTCTTGTCCTTGATCACAATATCAAACTCTTGCAGAAGTAATACCCATCGAATCAACCGAGGCTTGGCATCCTTTTTTTCCATAAAATATTTAATAGCTGAATGATCCGTATAAACTGTGACTTTGTTGCCGATAACATAGGGACGGAACTTGTCAAATGCGAAGACTACTGCTAACAATTCCTTCTCAGTGGTGGCATAATTTAGTTGGGCATCATTGAGAGTGTGGCTGGCGTAATAAATTGTATGGAAGATCTTATCATTTCTCTGCCCCAGAACTGCTCCTATCGTGAAATCACTGGCATCACTCATAATTTCAAATGGTAATTCCCAATCAGGTGCGACTATGATTGGGGCCGACACAAGTTTCTCTTTTAAAACACTGAAAGCGGCAAAACACTCTGCAGTGAAAATAAATGGTACTCCATTTTCCAATAATTGACATAGCGGCTTGGTGATTTTAGAAAAATCTTTTATGAACCTTCTGTAGAATCCCGCATGCCCTAGAAAACTCCGCACTCTTTTTACTGTCGTCGGCGGTGGTAACTTCTCGATGGCAACAATTTTAGCTCGGTCCACCTCAATACCTTGTGCTGAAATACGATGGCCCAGTACAATTCCCTCTTTCACCATGAAATGACATTTCTCCCAATTAAGCACTAGATTTGTCTCAACACACCTCTCGAGCACCTTGGATAGATTATTCAAACATGAGTCAAATGAAGATTCGAATACTGAAAAGTCATCCATGAAGATTTCAATGAATCGCTCCACCATATCTGAGAAAAAAGCCATCATACATCTTTGAAATGTAGCTGGTGCATTGCATAATCCGAAAGGCATCCGGCGGAAAGCAAACGTGCCATACGGGCAGGTAAATGTGGTCTTTTCCTGATCTATTGGGGCAATTGCAATCTGATTATACCCGGAATATCCATCAAGGAAACAGTAATACTCGTGGCTGGCAAGTCTATCTAGCATCTGATCAATAAACGGCAATGGAAAGTGATCTTTGCGAGTAGCCTTGTTTAACTTACGATAATCGATACAAATTCTCCAACCAGTGACTGTTCTGGATGCAATCAACTCATCATTTTCATTCTTGACCACTGTCATCCCACTTTTCTTTGGAACACACTGCACTGGACTCACCCACGAACTATCTGAGATCAGATAGATAACCCTGGCATCCAACTACTTTAAAACTTCCTTTCGCACAACCTCTTTCATGGCTGGATTTAAACGGCGTTGATGCTCTACAGATGGTCGATGCTCTTCTTCCATTAAATCCGATGCATGCAAAATGAAGAACTGATTCCTTTGATATCTGACAGTGTCCACCCTATAGCCACCTTGTATGTCCGAAGTATACGCAATAATTTCTCCTCCTCCGTCTTAGATAAGTCACCTGCAATAATGACTGGAAGAGTTGAGTGAGCACCAATAAATGCATACCTGAGGTGAGACGGTAGTGGCTTTAGCTCCAACACAGGTGGACTCTCAATAGAAGGTAAGACTCTAACTGGTGGCTCCCACAAACTCTCGAAATACCTTCTTCGATTGGGCTCGAACGAATCCATCCATGAAATAAATTCCTGCACATAAGAGTCAAAATCGAAAAACGCATCATGATTTAGTAAAGCAACCTTGAAAGGATCACTAGACTGAAGAGAAACTCCGTCCACCGCTGAGTCGAGAGAATCAATTCTAAATATATCATCGCTAGCCGTCAGATACTTCATGGAGTTAAAGACATTAAACGTCACTTCTTCATCTTGCAAGCGTAATTTCAACTCCCCCCTCTGAACATCAATCAAGGCACCCCCTGTTGCTAAGAATGGCCTGCCCAAAATAATAGGTATGTCTCGATCCTCCGCCATGTCGAGAACTACAAAGTCTGCTGGGAAAATGAATTTGTCGACCTTAACCAACACGTCTTCAATTTTTCCTCTTGGATGTTTGATTGATCGGTCGGCCATCTGTAAAATTACTCTAGTTGGTTTTGCTTCCCCTAGCTCAAGCCTTTGAAAATAGAAAGAGGCATTAGATTGATGCTTGCGCCCAAGTCACATAACGCCCGCTTGAAGATGTAGTTTCCAATCTCACATGGAACCGTAAAACTACCCGGATCCTTCAACTTTTGTGGTAGTTTCCGTTGAATTATGGCACTATATTCTTCAGACAAGGCGATTGTACCACAATCCTCTATCTTCCTTTTGTATGATAGAATCTCTTTCAAAAATTTTGCATATGTTGGCATTTGCTCCAGGGCTTCGGCAAAAGGAATGTTGATATGAAGCTGCTTGAATACGTTCAAAATTTTTTCAAACTGTTTATCCAACTTTGCATTTTTCAAGCGTTGTGGGAAAGGGACTTTTGGGATGATCTCCTTTGATATCTGAAATGGAGTTGCCATCTGCTCTTGATCCTTTGGTGTGGACTCGGATGATGACGAATGCATTCCGTCATGTGCGACCACTTTCTTATTTTCTTTGGTGCTATTATCAATCACTGCTCCACTCCGAAGTGTGATGGCATTGCACTGGCCTCTAGGATTGACTTCAGTGGAACTGGGTAATGTGCCTTGAGGGCGACCATTTAATGCAGCTGCCATCTGGCCCATTTGAGTTTCCAAACTTCGAATTTGAGCTGACTGGTTTTGCAAGGTTGTTCTTGTTTCAGCCATAAATTTGTTTGTGTGTTCCCCCATTTCAGCAATCATATTACTGGTGCGCTCTCCCATCTTGGCAATTAAATCCTCTAAATTAGATTTTCTTTCTGGAAACGGAGGCCCCAGTTGATTAGCTTGTGGCATCTGTATGGCATTGTTTGGATTCTTCCACGAAAAATTTGGGTGGTTGTTGCGCCCCCCATTATAGTAATTACTGGAATTCTGAAGTGTCGGTCTATTATAGTTTCCCACATATTGGGCCTGTTCAGATGAACCACTAGCCATTTGGTTTCCTTGCTGACAGCTTTCACTAGCACGTGGTCCTTGGCACCACTGACATTGTATGATTGGGAAATGAATTGCATTAACTGGAGCTAGATTACCTTGGATGTGCTGAGTGAGGGATGCAATTTGTGTAGTCAATGCTTTTATCGCATCCATTTCTGGGGTATTTGGCTGCCTCCTCAAAATCTGACGTTCAACCGGGCACTGATCATTATTGAGGGATAACTCCTCTAACAGGTTGAACGCCTCCACTTCCGTCTTTTGTAGTAGTGATCCACCAGCTGCTGAATTGACGAGAGTCCGTGTAGAAACTGATAAACCAATAAAAAATGTCTGTATTTGCATCCATTGTGGTAGACCATGTTGGGAGCATTTTCTTAAAAGCTCCTTGAATCGGCCCCATGTTTCATAGATTGTCTCACCATCAAATTGAGTAAAATTGGTGATCTCATTGCGGAGTTTTGCCATCTTTTCAAAGGGAAAGAATTTGGATAGAAATTTCTGCACTAATTCATTCCACGTGGTAATTGAATCCGAGGGTAAGGAATTCAACCAGTTCTTCGCGCGATCTCTTAGTGTGAAGGGCAATAACCTGAGTTTGATAGCATCCTCAGAGACATTATGGTATTTAAAAGTATCACAGACCTCGACGAAGCTAGCAATATGATCCTTAGGGTCCTCATTAGGCAGACCACAAAATTGATACTATTGAATTATTTGTATTGTTCCCGACTTAATTTCAAAATTGTTGCACGTGATGGCAGGTTTTCGAATTGCTGATTGAACCCCGTCCATGGATGGCATAACATAATCGAGCAATGTTCGTCACCCGACTCCCTCAGTCTCGATAATTGGTTGTACATCTGCATTTTGATTATCTGCCATATTTGCTTGCTTTGTTTCCCTTCGATTTCTACGGCAGGTTCGTTCAATTTCAAGGTTGATAGGAATTAGGTTGGCAGTACCTAATTTTCGCATACACCTATAATATGCAAATAATACAATTGAAGCCTAGCAGCAAAAGAAAATTCAAATATAAACTAAAATCAAATAATTCAATAATAACAAAATTAACTCCCCGGCAACGGCGCCAAAACCTTGTTGCGAATAATTACACGCAAGTGCACGTGTCGCAAAAGTAGTAAAGTGTGTGCAAGCACGAGTGTTGATCCCACGAGGAATAAATATGTTAAGTATTGAATATCTAAATTTCAGCTTAATTTGAAAAGAAACAATATGTTGATGATTTAGGATTTCAAACTAAAATCATTCAAATAAAATAAATCAAACAATTTAAATATCAGATTCGAATGTAAAAAGTTAAGATTATGTGATGAGAAAATTTCCAGGGTTTCGATTTCACTTAGCTAATCCTATTTAATAAACCTAATTCAAGTAATTTATTTCTTTTCCTTCGTATTGATGGTTATTCACTATATTATTTATTAAACTCTCTCGAGTATTAACAAACTTACTCAATTGATGTGTTATTACCTCTCGGTCTCTAACCATACAATCAATTGAATACATTAAGAGCAAGACATTGAATTACCACTCAAACGCCCTAACTATCTCTAGTTTAGAGTCCTTTTTGAGGCAATATATTCAATGTACAGTTAAATTCTCCGCTCTCGCATCCCGAATTAACCCTAAAATTCTTAGTTTTTGTGATCAAGCAAACCTAAGTATTAAGTTCAGAATATATTCCTCAACACGGAAAAGAATAAGAAAACTAAAAACTTGAATTAAGAAAAATAAATATTCATAACAGAGTTACGTCGAAACCCTAGAATCGAAAGTTTAGTTCATGATAAAATTAAAGAAAACTACAAAGAAAATAAAGTAGTTCATGCTAGAAGAGAAGAGAAGAAACAAAAACTCAGAATTTTTGTCGAGTGCCTCCGTTCTTCGCCACTCGCTTCGATCCGGCCCCCAATGTCTTCGTCAGGTTTTTCTCTCTATTTCGCTGTCTCTTTTACTTGCCTCCTCCCCAGACTTTTATCTTTTCTCAACTTAGGGCCGCGGTCCATCAATCAACGGCCGAGATCAACCGGATCAATTAATTGAAAAATCGGATTTTAATATTTTCCCGCAATCACGATCGATCGCAATATTATCACGATCGATCGTGATCGCGCGACGCTTAGGCACGATATCTCTGCTGATCACGATCGATCGAGGTTCAAGGCCCGATTGATCGGGCCGTCTTTGAATTTTTGGTATGAAAAACTCTCGAATCACGATCGATCGAGGTGCTGAGCCCGATCAATCGGGCTGGCTCGGGAAATTTTGAACGAAACTTTTCTCGATCATGATTGATCGAGGTTCAAAGCCCGATCGATCGGGCCGATTCTGGAATTCTGAGAGAAAATCTCCTCGGAGCACGATCGATCGCAGTTGAGCATGATCGATCGTGATCACCTTTTCTTCTAAACTCAAACGCTCGAGGAAAAACTAACCGAAACAAGAATGAAAAGCACGAATAAGTATGCAAAATACACACTTATTAGATAACTTATTCCAGAGAGAAGAATTTCATAAGGCAACTATATGGACATGTCATGGGCATTCAATTTATAGTTCTCCTATTTTGAAAAAAACAAAAACAAAAACTTAAAATCTAATTTACAAATGACTTTAAAAAAAGTTAGTTCTAAATTATACTTTACTCTAATAATTGTACTAATTAATAATTGTCCGTAAACATTTAGTAGAATTATTCTAAAATTAATAATTGTGTTCATTAATATAAAAAAAAATTATATTAATTATTGAATATTACTCAAACTTAGAACTATGGATTCTCCTAGTCATTTTATATGAGTTATTCGAAAATCGAATATTTAAAAGATTAATCGTAAACTACTATTTATAAACACTAAGACACTAGGACAAAGATGGTCCGAACTCAAGGCATTAGAATAATTGTTGTCTAAATACAATGACATAATTCGAGGAATTTGAATTTGTATTATGAACGTGGACGACTTCAACCAAGTGTAAGATTCCAAAAAATCAACAATGAATTTTGCCATGACCAATTGTATTGACAATTTATTTCTCCCAATAGCTTAAATTTGTACAAAGACGTGACAATTTGAAGTACTTTCTTAGCACCTTGCTAAGATATACGCGTTTATCAGATTCAAAGTCAGGGCGTCATTTCCTGGCGTCATCCAGCAGATAAGAAGAGAATAGAGAGACCCTTCTCGAACCTAAAATGCTACCAGTCTTCTGGCTGGTCAACTTCCTGGAAAGCGGATGACTTTTTCTAAAAAATAAATTTTTTTAAAAAGAAGAAAGAAAAACTGCTCACAAGGAAAGTGATTGTGATGCGAGTCTGAATGCAGAAAATTAAAATTAAAAATAAAAAGTTGAGACCTTTTCTCGTAGAGTGTTTGAAATTGAATCTGGACTGGGACACTTGCTCCGGCGATGGGCTTGACTCCATTGACTTGTTTCGTAATCTCTGGATCTGTAGCTCTCTATAAATATGTCAAATCTGCTTGAGTTCTCCATCACTTCCTTTCTGGTTTCTTCTCCTCGCTCGACGCCACTCGCCTCTCCATTACCCACTCCTCTTTCTCTCTCAGATCTCATATTTCTAGCTATGAAGGTTAGATCTTTTCTCCTATTCATGGTTTAGGGACTGGGGACACTTGCTCCGGCGATGGGCTTGACTCCATTGACTTGTTTCGTAATCTCTGGATCTGTAGCTCTCTATAAATATGTCAAAATCTGCTTGAGTTCTCCATCACTTCCATTTCTGGTTTCTTCTCCTCGCTCGACGCCACTCGCCTCTCCATTACCCACTCCTCTTTCTCTCTCAGAATCTCATATTTCTAGCTATGAAGGTTAGATCTTTTCTCTCTCTCTCTCTCTCTCTGAAATTTGAGTTTGATTTTTTTGGTTAACTTTCTCAGCCATGGCTCCTCCAAAATACCCATCTTTTTAGCCATTTCGACAGCTGTTTCTTTGATTTTTGTTTCTTTTAATGATCAGACTGTGTTCGGGTTTTGTTTTTTCTGCAGAAACTGGTGATGGAATTGGAACTTTACGATGAAAAAACTAAGCAAAAAGCTATGAAGACAGTATCTGGTCTATCAGGTAAACTTCAATCCTTTCAAACTGCAGGTTTGTTCCTGTTTGGTTACAAAGAAAACAAAGGAAAATAAAAAGATTCACCGTTTTTTTTTGTTTATTATCGCAGGGATTCAATTCATCGAGATAGAACTAAAAAACAAGAAACTGACAGTAATGGGAGACATAGATCCTGTCTGTGTTGTGAAGAAACTAAGGAAGCATTGTCACACGAACATAGTTTCAGTAGGGCCAGCGCCAGAAGCGAAGAAGGAAGAGCCAAAAAAAGAAGAAGCCAAGAAACAAGACGACAAGAAAGATGATCCAGTGGCTGAGCTCGTCAAGGCTTATCAAGCTTATAATCCATACGCGACTACCCACTATTATGTTAGAAGTGCAGAGGAAGATCCCAATTCTTGTGTTATTTGTTGAAAATCTAGTCAAACATTCCAACTTTCTCGCCAAATTTCCCCAGAACTGCAGATTTTCTCTCCTGCCAAACACTGAAAATCCAAGAAGAGGACTGAAAATCCAAGAATAGGAAATGATTGGATAACCATGAGTCTGACAGAAGTAGGCTTTCTTTACATATACTGGTTGAATAATAATAATATATATATATATATATATATATATATATATATATATATATATATATATATATATATATATATATATATATATATATATATATATATATATATATATATATATATATATATATATATATATATATATATATATATATATATATATATATATATATATATATATATATATATATATATATATATATATATATATATATATATATATATATATATATATATATATATATATATATATATATATATATATATATATATATATATATATATATATATATATATATATATATATATATATATATATATATATATATATATATATATATATATATATATATATATATATATATATATATATATATATATATATATATATATATATATATATATATATATATATATATATATATATATATATATATATATATATATATATATATATATATATATATATATATATATATATATATATATATATATATATATATATATATATATATATATATATATATATATATATATAGTTTTTTATTTTTTTTTTGAAATTTGTATCAAATTTCAATATAACAAAGGTTCTTTAATATTGTTTTTAATCCCTCTATTTTTATTTGTTCGCATCCCACTTTCAAGCTTAACCATTCGATAACATCAAATTGATAATTTGCCTGTTCAAGTGGAGCTGAAAGCTAGAAAATGATTGAACAAATTCATTAATTTTTTTGTCCTAAAAATCAATGGTAATAGCTGTAGTATCACGTCAATGGATCCATGATATATTTAATTTATATTTTATGCATAAGTTTTTTAACTTTGCCTGTGATTTTTTAACTGTGAGAATTTTTTACATAAAACTCAGTGTTGATATTTTTTTTCATTTGTTTCGTGTTTGATTTCAATTATTACGATTTACTAATATTGGGTTTTGGAGGCAGATGCAAAACAAAGTTAGTTTCCTAAGAACCTCGTCGTTTGAAACAAAACTGTCCTTTTCAGCCACTCAAAAATCTTCAACTTTCGTAAAGAGAAAGTCGTCTAAAAGACGTTGCAAATGCAGCTTTAGATATAAAATTAATTAAATACATATATAAAATCATAAGGGTAAACATCATTTTAACCCTCGAAATATGATATTTTTTTTTAAAAAAAGCCTCACAGTATATTAACTCTAACAAAATAAAACTTAAATTATCAAAAACTTATAAAAAAAAACCTCTAGCAGTCGACCGATAACCCCTCAATCTGCATTTCACACATAGAACGAGGCACCGTTCTCCAACAGTGGTCCTCTGTTCTCTACGCGGGGGGTGGAGACCCCCCGCTAGAACGGTTCCCGTTAGAAGAACATGTAGGGGTGTTCACCCTCAAACGAGGGACCGATATGCATTAGGATAAAAGCTGACAACCCCCATTTGGAAGATTTTTCTCTTGTCCAAATCCCCAGACCGACCCCCCATATTCAAACTCGATGTTTGAGATTGGTGGGTCAATCCGAGGCGTTGACCCCCGATTCTCATCCCTCTTTTTAGATCGGGGGGCTGATCCGGGGGTAGTGACCCCCCGTTCTCGGGTCACCACCCGAAATCGGAGGATCGATCCCCGACTCTATATAATGAACCAACTCCCCATTCTCACCCCTTGTTGCGGAAAATTCTTGTTTTCTCTCATCACGCCCTCCGTTAGTGATTTTCTACACCCTAACGCAAGTGCACGTGTCACTAACGAAGTAATAAAGTAAGTAAATATCGATCCCACGCGGATATTTTTAATCAAATTAATCTTGCTATAAATTTCTATAAAATAAGGATGAAAATATTGAAATTAAATAAATAGTAAGAAATGATGAACTAAAATTAATCGAAATTAAATAAGACTAAAAATGGAAATGATTTAAAAAGGTAATTATGGGAAAAACCTTGGTTATGGTTGATTTCCTCATTACATGCATTTATTACTGATGCTACAGCAATGCTACAAGATTAGTCACAGAAACGAAAGAATTCATAATATTCCTAGGGTTCCGTCGAATTGCCTAGATAAATTTGTTTCAGAATTTTATTTTCGACTTTGAAAAGATGAAAACTTAAACCGAATTTTCGTGTAAACCTATTCTTAACGCCAAATAAATTAATATTAGCTACTTTGCAACAATTTTAATTTATTTAATTACTCATGCATCTAAATTCCTATTTACCTATCGATACAATAAGAACAATTGATATTGAATTTGTTATTCGACATAATTCAATTTGCACAATAAAAATCATGAAAAATTGTTCAATGAAAAATATGTAGCATTCATAAATAAGAATAAAAGTATGTAAAGAGTACTCTCTCTCCTAACCAAGATAAAAAGAACTAGCCTAGAATCATAATAATAATACTAAAAAATAAAAATATTCAATAAGAGAAAAGTATGAAAAATAGAAGAAAGGAAGAGTGTTGGTTTCCCTCTCTGCCGCAGCCTTCTTTTTCCTTTGCTTTCTTCCCAAAATCATTTCTGGTCTTCGTTCGTTCTCCGTGCCAAGTGTCCTATTTTTCTATTTCCAGACTTCTCCCTTTTTGTCCTCTTGATAAGTGTGTATTTTACACACTTTATTGTACTCTTTAATACTTGAATTGATGAATTTTACTCAAGTAAATGAAAATTCTGATATATTTGGTGAGTGTGTAGAAAAATTGGAGAATTACAGGTTTCGGTGAAATCATTCTAGAAGAAAAGCGAGCAATTGTCGATCGATCGGATATTTTAATTGTTTTAATCTCAACCGTTGATCAATCGGCTATTTTAATTGATGGAGGTGTTTAAATTTTGTAATATCCGGTTTGTACGGACCTTTTATTATTATTATTAGTCTGCCTTTTGGCCTTCTTTTTCCTTTGCTTTCTTCCCCAAATCATTTCTGGTCTTCGTTCGTTCTCGTGCCAAGTGTCCTATTTTTTATTTCCAGACTTCTTCCCTTTGTCCTTGATAAGTGTGTATTTTACACACTTGTATTGTACTCTTTAATACTTGAATTGATGAATTTACTCAAGTAAATGAAAATTCTGATATATTTGGTGAGTGTGTAGAAAATTGGAGAATTACAGGTTTCGGTGAATCATTCTAGAAGAAAAGCGAGCAATTGTCGATCGATCGTATATTTTTAATTGTTTTAATCTCAACCGTTGATCATATTATTATTGGCGTTTTTGTATCTATGTCAAATCAGGTCCGTTTTACAAAAAGAAAGCGTCATTACGATTCTAACGAATAATAAGAATTTTAAGGAATTTACGGGAATTTTCAGAGATCAAACGCTATATTCCGAGTAAATACACTTTTCGTAGCGTAAAAGACGTTCTCGTAAAAATAGGAAACGATGTCCGAATCGCGAACGGACAGTCTTAATAGAGCCCTGGTAATGAATTGGAATCATTGGCAAGATATGGAGTTTTCGAGAATCCGAATCGTTGGACGATTAACGAAACGAACGACGAAATCAATATAAAAATCAAAGAAGGGCAAAACGGTAATTTGTAAAATCAATTTTATAAAACATCACAAATTCTTTCTCTCCCTCACTTTCTCTCTTTTCTCCTCTGGCGTTCACGAACAGAGAGCATTCTCTCCCTCGCGGCCGCCGACGATCCTTCGACTTCCGACCTCCGTTCTCCTCCGTTTCTCCTCCGTTCCTCGTCATTTCTTCTCCTCTCGCTACCCTCGGTATGTAGCTTCGGCCTCTAAGCGTTTATTTCGAGTTTTCGGTTCGATTTAGGGTTAGGGTTGCAATTAGGGTTTCGACGAAAAACGCGATTTAGGGCTCGTAATTAATAGGTTAGCCATGATTAAACATGTATCGAACGTATTGGACGTTATTGGACGAAGATAAACCAATTTGTGAAAAAGTATAAATTATAGAATTTTCGGGTTTTCGGAAATAACTCGTAATATGGATTTCCAGATTTATCAAGCGTTATGTCGTTGTTTAAAAGCTTCGATTTGTTAGATTAAGGACTTTATTAGTTTGGACATTTAATCGTTTAAATTGGTTTTAACGACAAATATCGTGTTTTGTCTCAGACACGACTCCCGTGGACGAATTTTGAGATCCAGCGCGCTCAAGGTAAGTTCTCGTGACTTGCTTGACCGAAAGGTCTACACCATACCTCGTCGTCATATCAAGGATCCTTGAGGGTTCCTTGTTTTACGTTGTTTAGGTTGGGTAGCTAGGTTATGTTGTATTGTCTGGTTAATATGTATGTTGTTTGTTTACTTTCCGCTGATATGAACTGTTCATGCATCACGTTTTCGAAAGTCATGAAAAGGAATTTCTGCACGTGTTTTTAAGAAAAGGAACGTATATCTGAAATGAAATCTGTAACGAAATCTGAATGAATAAACGTAATCTGTCTGTATCTGGTCACGCGGGATGGGGCTCAGGCACGGCTGTGTGTGTTGCAAGCGTGTACCCCCCCTCTCTAGGTGGAAAGGGTAGTCCGACCGCTGGATGGGCCCTCTCCGCTTAGTGGGTAGAGGTTTCGGTGACAATTCTGTCTGTCTGTGACGTAATGAATCTGTAATCTGTAATCTGAATCTGAGCATGATTTCTGAATGGCATACGCACGCATGCATCTGCATTTACGTAGCTTACTGAGATTTCAATATCTCATATGTGTCTGTATGGTGTAGGTGATGTTCTAGGTTACGTTGACCCAGGTGAGGATGATATTCCTCCTCCTGATGTAGGAGCAGCTGATGGATGATACTCGTGGGAGTGCGCTGAGTAGTCGAGGCGCGATACGACCCATGGGGATGTATGTATGGACTCTGGGGTTATTTTGGGATGTGTGATCTGATAACTGTATAGAATATTTAGATTGTTTGGATCTGGATAGGGATTAGATAACGTTTTGGTAATTATATGTAAAACGTTTTGGTTTAAACTGTTTGATGAACGTTATAAAATGTTTTGGTTTAGAACCGCTATTTAAACGTTATAGAAATTCTGGAACTGTTTGGTTGTTTAAATTAAGTTTAAATGTTGTTTGTAGGTTGTTAAGGATAGCTCGGTTTTTAAAGCTATCCACGCAGTTGGACTTCGTAAAGTCCGCTGTAAGTCGGTCGAGTTAACGTATAAGATGATTAAGTTTAAAGATGAGAAAGTGGGAAGGGAATTGAAAAAGGGTTGCTCTCTGGAATCGGATTCCAGAGAGCTGAAAGTATGTTAATTGAGATTGCTGTTGTGATTATAGGCGTGAGGTATAGAAATTGCTCTCTGGAATTCAGAATTTCAGAGAGCTAATTGAAGTGTTACTGAAGGAAAGGGGAAGAGAACGATCGTTGTATTTGAAGCATGAAGGATCGCTGCATGGGCAGCGATCGATCTCTGCAAACTGCAGAGATCGATCGCCGCCCTTTATATGTAGTGCAGCGATCGATCTCTGCAGTTTGCAGAGATCGATCGCTGCTCTTGTTAACATATGCAGCGATCGATCTCTGCAAACTACAGAGATCGATCGCTTGCTATATTGCAAGCTGCGATCGATTTCTGCAGATTGCAGAAATCGATCGCCGCCCCCCTTTTTGGCGATTGCTTTCCGATTCTGCCCCTCTGTCTTTTAATGTTATTAAATGTTTAAATGTTTTAAGTTTTATTTAAATTGTTTTAGTTTATGTTTTAAATGATTTACCAAACGAACTTCGATTTCGATTCCGGTTTCGGCTTCGATTTCAATTCTGGTTAACGTCAAGTTTTAAAGTTTATAAAATGTAAAGATAAAAAAAAATAAATAAATAATAATATGGGAAATACGGGTACAGTATTAGGGGTGTTACAAATTTGGACCGTTGAAGCTTGTTTTAATCTTAGCCGTCGAAGATGATTGTGGGCTGGGCTTCAAATTAATTGATAAATAGGTTATATGTTAACCTAATTGAAGGGCATTAAAAAAAAAGAAGGAGAGCAGCCCTAGCGAGAGACAAAGAAGAGAGCCCCAGAGAGCGAGATGGAGAGCGGAACCGAGCGAGAGATTCTAGAACTGGAATTCAGCATAGTTTTTCTTTCCCTTTCTATTCTAAACATGAATCTCTTTATTATTTTCGTTGTTTTTCTTTATTTTAGTATGAACTAAATTTATTTTCTAGGGTTACGATGTAACTGAAACTCGACTGTTTAATATTTCTAATTTAGTTTTTATTTTCCTTTTTCCAATATCATGTTGAGTATTCTTGTCTGTTTTTCATGCTTAATTTTGCCTGATCACCAAAGTTAAGATTTTTAGGGTTGTTTCAAAAGACGGAAGTTGCGAAATAACTGGGCATTGATGAGTTTACTATAAACTGATTCTAGACTAGGGATAGCTAGGACTTTTATGTAGTTTTATGATTTTCTGCACTTAATGTATTCAATTTATTTGATTTTGAGACCGGGAGGTGATAACCTGTTAGTTGGATAATATTATTATAGCTCGGGAGTGAATAATAATTAAAATAGAAAAATAGCTGTCAACACGTAGGATTAGGAAATATTAACTAAATTAGGGATATTAAATAGGAAAGTGGATGTGAAATCAGAATCCCTAGATTTTTCCTTAATATTTACCAAATATTTAATTATTTTCCTGCCATTTATTTTAGTTTCCTAATTCGTTTACTTCAATTATTTTAGTTATTCAATTGTTTAATTTAAAATCAAATAAAAATCAAATCTTTTTAATAAAAATTAAAGTGTTTTAGTCCAATTAATTTAAAATTAACTTAATTTAATATTTTAGTAAAACTATTCCTCGTGGGTTCGACTCTTACTTAAAAACTATATTACTTGTGCGACACGTACACTTGCGTATCACGATTTTTCGCAACAAATTTTTGGCGCCGTTGCCGGGGAATTATTTTTATTAATATTTAATTAAGTTATTTGTATTTTAATTTAGACTGTTTAATTAATTCATTGTATTTGCTTTTGCAGGTGCATGCGAAAATTTGGTACTGCCAACCTGTTACCTATCGACCCTGAAATTGAACGAACCTGCCGAAGAAATCGTAGGGAAACAAGGCAGACAATGATGGCGGACGAGCAAAACGCAGAATTACAACAGATGATCGAAGTGGCCGAAGTTGGGAGACGAACATTGCTCGATTATGTCATGCCATCTATGGATGGGGTTCAATCAGCAATTCGAAAACCTGCGATCACGTGCAACAATTTTGAAATAAAGCCGGGAACCATACAAATGATTCAGCAGTATCAATTCTGTGGTCTGCCTAACGAGGATCCAAAAGATCATATTGCAAGCTTCGTTGAGGTCTGTGACACGTTTAAATATCATAATGTTTCTGATGACGCTGTTAGACTTAGGTTGTTCCCCTTTACACTAAGAGATCGCGCTAAGAACTGGTTAAATTCCTTACCCCCGGATTCAATTACAACGTGGAATGAATTAGTTCAAAGATTCCTATCTAAATTCTTTCCCTTTGAAAAATGGCAAAACTCCGCAACGAAATTAACAACTTTAATCAATTCGATGGCTAGACGGTCTACGAAGCATCGGGCCGATTCAAGGAACTTTTACGAAAATGCCCCCAACATGGTCTACCACAATGGATGCAAATACAGACGTTCTTCATCGGCTTATCACCTTCTACATGGACTCTTGTCAACTCTGCAGCCGGTGGATCAATACTTCAAAAGACAGAAGTGGAGGCATTCGACCTGTTAGAGGAGTTATCCCTTACTAATGATCAGTACCCGGTTGAACGTCAAATTTTGAGGAAGCATTCAAATACCCCAGAAATGGATGCGATAAATGCATTAACTACACAAATTGCATCCCTCACTCGGCACATCCAAGGTAATCATGCTCCAGTTAATGCAATTCATTCCCCGATCATACAATGTCAATGGTGCCAAGGACCACATGCTAGTGAAAACTGTCAGCAAGGAAACCAAATGGCTAGTCGTGCATCTGAACAGGCCCAATACGTGGAAAATTATAATAGACTGACTACTCAAAATTCAAGTAACTATTATAATGGCCCACGCAACAATCACCCAAATTTTTCGTGGAAGAACCCGAACAACGCCATTCAGATGCCACAAGTTAATCAACCGACACCTCCATTTCAAGAAAGAAGATCTAATTTGGAGGATCTAATTGCCAAAATGGGTGAGCGCACTAGCAACCTAATCACCGAATTAGGGGAGCATACAAATAAATTTATGGCTGAAACAAGAGCCACCTTACAGAACCAGTCGGCCCAAATTCGAAGCTTAGAAACGCAAATGGTCCAGATGACAGCTGCACTAAATGGACGCCCACAAGGTACATTACCCAGTTCCACTGAAATCAACCCCAGAGACCAATGCAATGCCATCACACTTAGGAGTGGAGAATTTATTGAAAATTGCGTCAAAGAAAATAAAAAAGTGGTCGCACATGACGGAATGCATTCGTCATCATCTGAGTCCACACCAAAGGATCAAGAGCTACAGGAAGCTCCACCTCAGATCCCAAAGGAGATCATCCCAAAAGTTCCTTTCCCACAACGCCTGAAAAATGCAAAATTGGATAAGCAATTCGACAAATTCTTGAACTTTTTCAAACAATTACACATCAACATCCCGTTTGCCGAGGCTCTCGAGCAAATGCCTAAATATGCCAAATTTCTGAAAGATATTTTGTCTCATAAGCGTAAGATCGAAGACGGCAATATGATCGCTTTGACGGAAGAATGCAGTGCTATTATTCAACGGAAGCTTCCACAAAAACTGAAAGATCCAGGAAGTTTCACTATTCCATGCGAAATTAGGAATTCTATATTTGAAATGGCACTTTGTGATTTGGGGGCGAGCATTAACCTGATGCCTCTATCTATATTTCGGAGACTTGGTATTGGTGAAGCAAAGCCCACAAGTGTATTTCTACAGATGGCTGATCGCTCTATCAAGAATCCGTATGGGGTGATTGAAGATGTCCTTGTCAAAGTTGACAAATTTATTTTTCCCACTGATTTCGTGGTTCTTGACATGGAGGAAGATCGTGGCATCCCTATAATATTAGGTCGACCATTCTTAGCAACAGGGGGTGTTATAATTGATCTTAGAAAGGGGGAGCTCAAACTGCACGTACAAGATGAAGAGGTAACATTCAAGGTATATAAATCAATGGAGTACCCAATAGCTAGTGATGACATATTTCAGGTGGAACTCCCTCACACTGTACCAAGGGAAGCTTCACATCAACCTAACATCTCCCTTGAGCTGAATGGGATGCAGTATGTTGAAAATTTGAGGGAGTCAACATTACGGGTCATACCACCTATTAAAAAACCACCCGACTACAGAAAGCTTCTGGCAAATGATAAGTTGGTAAATGAGAAACGATGGACACCATATTGGGACGGTACAGTTAAAAGTCCAAAATCTATTATATATCTCGACCCAACATGAAGAAGTATACTGTCAGGCTGTCGACAATAAATACAAGCGCTTGGTGGGAGGCAACCCACCCAAGTATCCTTTTTAGTTCGTTATTTCAATTTTTGTTTGCATTAATTTTATTTATTTTTATTTTTATTTTATTTCATTTCATGTTTATTATTATTATTATTAAAAAAAAAAGCAAGACAAAGAGAAAGCTTCCTGATAGATGGCTCATTCGAACGAAGCTCCACAACGCTGACGACCAATCCGAGACGTTTTGAGGTACTTTTATTTTATTCTACTCATTTAAACGGATTTAACATTGAGGACAATATCTATATTAAGTTTGGGGGGCTTTTATTTGGATATTATTTTTTTTTTAGTTTTTAACTAAATTTATAAACATGTTTAGATTAGTAAGTCTGCTTAATATTTTGGATTCTATGGTATGATTATTTATTTCATTTGTTTAAAGTGTCGATGACTGCACATTTGATCAATGCCTGTTTCAACTTCTGAATAGATTCTGAGATAGTATGATTTGTGATAGTAGCATTGATTGGAGCTTAGGCAGTTAGACTTGTTTGTATGGAAATGTTCATTCTTGTTTAAATTTAGCTGATAATGATATAAATTGTTGTCTTAAGATCGAGAGCCTAAACACAGTAAGGGAGTGCTTGAGTGTAAACACTGAAAGGGAGTGAGCTCCATTTAAATTTAGTGAGTGATTAGTGAGTATTAAATTGTTCTTGGTTTTGCCCTGCATTCATGAATACAAATTGTGATTTTTGTAGAATTAAGAGAATGACTTAGGCCATTTTTGAATCGTTTGAGCTTTTATTGACATACCTCATTTGTGTCATTTAAATGGCACTCTTAGTCTCCTATTTGAACCTTTATTTACCACTATTTTGTCAACCCTAACTTAACCTACCCTGAAATTATTTTGACTATCCTGTTTATTGAGCACAGGATTGTGGATACATATTATGGGGAGAGTTGGAGAAAGTAGTGGTAAGAATCAAAGCTAATTCTTTTGTCAATTGTCTAAGTTGTTAGTATTTTAGGATTTTATTTTTCTTCTTTTATGTTTTTCAGTGACTACAGTTGTAAAAACAAAAAAAAAACAAAAAAAACAAAAAAAACAAAACAAAAAAAAAAAAAAGTTATTGGAAAGTTGAATTGTTCAGTAGTAGAACAATTTCTTATATGCTATTTAATTTGTTGTTATTGTTATTTGTATTTTTTTTTTTTTTTTGTTAGTAAAGACATTGACAAAGGAGTTAGAGAGTGAGACAAGTTTGGGGGGATTATTGAGTTAACTGATTAGATAAGAGTTCAAGTGAGTGTAAGGAGTGAGGGTGGCATAAGGATGGATTGTGCTCTAGAGTTTCGCTTGAATCCAAAAATTTCCTACCTTATAAACCCGGCCTTACATTACAAGCTTAATTAAAGACCTATCGACTTTTATTCTGTTTACTCATATTTGTTATTAGTGAATAATGGGCAAGACTGATGAACAATAAGAGTGGATGGAGTGACCCTGAGAGGTATTTTTGATTTCCCTTCTCATAAGACACAATTATAGATCTATCAGTTAAACGAGAATGAGTTTGAGCATGTACACAAACAAGAATTTCTGATTAAGTTTCTCTCAATGTGATATCATGAGTTGTATTATTGAAAGTGTTTATTTAGATGGTTTATTTGCATGCAAATATCAAGCTGAGACGAAATACTGCGAACTATGATTTAGATAATTTTACCATGGAAATTTTAAATATTTCGCAGACTTTACCTCTCCCTTGATTTTGTTTAATTGTTTTTCCTTGACTCTTACTTCCTTTTTCTCTCATCATATTTTTCATGATTTCACCGCCACGTTTCTTTGATTTGAATCCTTTATTTTTGGTAACAATCATCTCCTTGATTTGTTATCTCTCTCTTTATAATCTTCAGCCTTTGAATTCAATTTTTTCCGCTATTAACTTTGCATTCAAATAAGAAAATATAAAATTCGAATTAATGTTAAAAATGTGCTTTTAATAAAGAATATGCATGGAATAGATTAAATTTAATCAAGGCATTGATACTGCAGCATTATATAGCAATTATAGTAAATCCTACCAATTTCTTCTTACATTCACTCAAATTATACACGTTCTATTAATTAAAAATAGTATAAAATAACTTTAATTTAAGAGTTATCAAATACTCTCAAACTTGAACAATTACTCGTCCTCGAGTGATGAAAAACAAAATTCAAGAATAAATAACTTCTCAAGGTAACATTAACTAATACCATGTAATTTCCAAAATATTTCGAAACTCATTTTTTTTTAAAATCGCACTATCACAATTAAAATCAATCAATATAGATTTATTTCCAAATGAACTAATTTTTAAAGTGCGTGTGTGCTCAAACTCCTCTTAAATTGTAAAGTTCAAAAATCAAACTAAACATCACAATGAATATCATAGAATATCAACTCTTCAATGTTTTTCCTAAGTCAATTAGCTTTTAAAATTTCTTTTTTTTCTTCTTTTTGATAATATAATATACAAACAAGTAAGGGGGATATGTAAATTTTTTGTATTGACTTTCTCTATAAGTCACACTACCTTTTTACGCGATTGACAACATTGGTCATGAAGTCCTCCAGTTACTCAGTAGTGTCACTTAAAGATACATACTCATATAAAATAATAGAGGAGTATAGTCAATAATTATGCAACGGAGTTCCTCTCAAAGTTCCTCTAATTTATTTCTACCCATCGAGTATCCGAAAGGCTCACTCGAAATTGAAAGTAGATTAAGAAATTGCACATTTTTTTTTGTATAACCCCCAAACTAATTAGGTTAATAATCTGTTTTATTTTATTTTTTTCTTTTTTGTTTTATTTATTTATTTTTATTTTGTTTTTTTAAAAGAAATCTTTTATTGCTAATTTCCTTTGTCAAAACATTGATTTGTTATCATCTAAATATAATTGTAAAGTTTAGTAAGGATGATATTCCTAAACAACTAAAAAGGAGTTTGTGTGTTAGGAACAAATAAGCTTATGGGAATAAATCTTAATTAATTTATAATAATATGTGACAGTGGTATTATTCAATAACTTACTTAATTAGGAGATATTTGAAAATTGTATTGTTATTCAAAAACTAAACATCCAAAATCTAATTTCCAAAAAACAAAAGTAAACAGTCAACAACTAATTTCTCCTCTACCCATTCTATTTTCTTACCCTCAAACTTAAAAATTGGCAGTGTCCCCACTACCAAACAAAATAAATTGCGAACAAAAAGAGGGGGAAAGAACTTCCCTAGGTAATTATGCTCCTGTGTCTGGTTCGGAGTCCGAGTCCTAGAGCAACAGTGTGGGAAAGTGAGGGAAGGTTGGCTTGGGGTCTTTGAAGGGCCTGTTTAAGCTCTCTGCACTAGAACACTCTGCTCTTCCTTTTCATTCTTTTGAGCTGTGCATCCATGTGGAATTGTTGGACTTCTTGTTGGCTCATGCGCTGCTCCAGCATGAGCAGAGTTTTTTGCTGCTTGGCTAATCTTTCATCGAGAAGCTTTAATCCCTCCATGATTTGTTACTGATACACTGTGCTCTCGACTGATGCTGTAGCTCTGCTTGCAGCATTTGGATGGTGGCGTGGTTCTTCTTCCTCATCAGTGCCCTCTCCCTCTGTTTTATTGAGAGCAATTCTTTTCACTGCTAATGGGGTGATGCCTGGTGCAGGAGCAAGCTTTTCTTCCTGTTCATCGTATATTACTCTCCCGAGTTCACACAGACCTGATATCAGAGAAGGAAACAAAAACTGACCATTGGCTTCAACGCATTAGCACATATATTTCTATATATAATTGTACCAATATTAATGTGTTTCCCAGTTAAAATATAGTAAATCAAAACTGCTCGTTCCCTGGTCACATGTTGTCTATGGGAGGAAGGGAATAATCTGATTTTAAGAAAGTGGTACCAAACCTTGGCTATCAGTAATAATTGAATTCGAGGGAGGGAGAATGACCCCATCTTAGAGACAGCTCATTTCGTCTCTGGTTCTGCAATTTCTTTCAGCACAACCCGCAAAAATGTTGGTAAAAGATTGTCAGCATGGGCGTAAAATTCATCGTCTACTTCTTCCAGATTATAAAAAGAGTTGATAACTTTGGACGAGATTTGAACATTGTGATTTCGGACTCTTACCCGCAAAGGCAACTCTCCCTCGAAATTGGCATAAAACTCGCGGACTAAATTCATAATGACTGCTTCTGGCCGCAAACAAAACCTCGCCCAATTGCGTTCATGGATGATGGAGGTAACGTACGGCAGATATTTTGTAAAAATGCCCTCCGTAGCCACAAAGCTCTTTTCTGCTGCAAAGCTTTTCTATCACATTCCTTGCTCGTGGTGAAGCTGAGCTGCTTCGGATATGAATCGTGGTTGAGTGGTTTGCTCGGCGGCCTTCTTTCCAGAACTCTTTGACCTCATGTGATATTTTGTATTCTGAAAAGGGAGGGGAAATGTTGAGAGAGATAGATCGGGTTCTGAAGGAGTGCTGCAGCGGCGCTAGGGCTTCGGGAGAGGAAAGTAACAATCTGAAAATTCGAAAGAGAGGGGAAAATTTTTTTTTATGAAGGCGGATAATTAAATAATTAGAAAATATCTAATTATTTAATATGAATTCACCCTTTTATATATATATCTGGTCGGTAAGGTAAACGTTTCCAACTCTAAATTGTAAATAAAAGAAAATAATCAGATAAACAGAAGTTATTATACCTAAACATTTTATTTTAATTATATGTGATGCTATAGCAAACGTCGTAGCATCACCATTATTTTAGACGAAAACTAAAGAATATATATAAAAAAGGATACTAGATATTGGGTTGCCTCCCAATAAGTGCTTGATTTTACAATCATCAGCCTGACTTCTCCATATGTTACGTTTCTTTGCTGTTCTCGAGGGTAATTGAGGTAATTTCTGTCAATATTTCTCCATGATAAAGCTTTATTCTTTGACCACTTACCTTGAAATTTCTATCACTCTTTTCATTGCGTAATTCCAGTGTGCCATATGGAAATATCTCCATGATTTCGAATGGCCCAGACCATCTAGATTTCAGTTTACCTGGAAACAACTTCATTCTGAAATTAAAGAGTAATACCTTCTGTCCCTTCTCAAAAATTCTTTGCTGAATTTTTTTATCATGCCACTTTTTTACTTTCTCTTTATAAATCTTTGCATTCTCGTAAGCTGTCATTCTCAACTCCTCTAATTCTTGTAACTGTACCAATCTACTCCTTCCTGCTTGCTGCAAATCCAAGTTCAGCGCTTTTATTGCCCAGAAAGCCTTGTGCTCTAGCTCTACAGGTATATGACAAGCTTTTCCATAAATCATGTTGAATGGAATAGTACCTAGAGGAGTCTTAAATACTGTTCTGTACGCCCATAATGCATCGTCCAATTTCTATAACCAGTCTTTCCTGTTCAGATTCACTACCTTCTCCAGAATCCGTTTTATTTCCCTGTTAGACACTTATACTTGGCCATTGCTCTAAGGGTAATATGTTGTAGTCACCTTGTGTCTAACTCCATATTTACTCAATAACCTAGTGAAGGCTCTGTTACAAAAATGAGATCCTCGATCACTGATAATCGCTCTTGGAGTTTCAAACCTTGTGAAGATATTTTTCTGCAAAAACTTCAGAACACTTTTCCCTTCATTGTTTGGTAGTGCTGCAGCTTATACCCATTTAGAAACATAATCGACAACCAAAAGTATGTATTGGTTCCCATGAGATGCTGGGAAAGGTCCCATGAAGTCAATTCCCCAAACATCAAAGACTTCGATCTCCAGGATGTTGGTCAGTGGCAGCTCATGTTTTCTTGATATGTTCCCTGTTCTTTGGTATCTGTCGTAATTTTGAACAAAATTATTAGCATCTTTAAAAAGGGTAAGCCAGTGCAAACCTGATTGCAAAACTTTTGCTGCTGTACATGTTCATCCATAATGGCCTCCGTATGATGCTGCATGGCATTGCTGCAGCACTTAGTCCATTTCTTCCTCTAGTATACATCTTCTCAGTAACTAGTCTGCATATTGTTTAAAAAAGAATGGTTCATCCCAAAAATATTGCTTCACATCTTTTAAGAACTTCCTTTTCTGCTAATAATCAATGTCGGGAGGAATGATATCACTCACAATATAATTGACAAAGTCTGTATACCAAGGCGCTGGAGATACATCCAATTTCAACATCTTTTCATCTGGGAATGTTTCCATGATACTCTCTACCAGTAGCTGTTCACTTATATTTTCCAATCGAGATAGGTGATCTATAACTTGGTTTTCGCATCCCTTTCTGTCATGGATTTCTAGATCAAACTCTTGAAACAGTAACACCCAGCGAATTAGTCTTGGTTTAGCATCCTTCTTAGTAACCAAATACTTGATTGCTGCATGATCGATATACACAATAACCTTGGTTCCTATCAGATATGCTCTAAACTTATCGAATGCAAACAGCACTGCTAAAAATTCTTTTTCTATAGTTGTGTAATTCTTTTGAGCTTCATTTAGAGTCTTGCTTGCATAATAGATGGAATGAAATACTTTGTCTTTTTTCTGTCCCATCACTACTCCCACAGCATCATCACTAGCATCGCACATCAGAATAAACGGTGAAGCCCAATCAGGAGCTGCTATCACTGGTGCGGTGATCAACTTTTGTTTCAACAAATTAAAAGATTTCAGACAGTCCTTGTCGAAGTTAAAGGAAGTGTTCTGCTCCAGTAACATGCATAGCGAGGTTTAGAAATTTTTGAGAAATCCTTAATAAAGCGGCAATAGAATCCTGTATGTCCCAAAAAGCTTCTAATCCCCTTAACTGTTTTTGGTGGTGGCAGTTTTTCAATGATCTCCACCTTAGCTTTATCTACTTCCAATCCTTTCTCTGAAACTCGATGTCTGAGCACTATTCCTTCTGGAACCATGAAATAGCATTTTTCCCAGTTGAGTACTAAATTTGTCTCCATGCATCTCTTCAGAACTTTCTCCAGATTCTTTAAACATAAGTCGAAAGATTCCCCCACAATAGAGAAATCATCCATAAATATTTCCAAACACTCTTCAACCATATCTGAAAAGATGACCATCATGCAGCGCTGGAACGTTGCTAGAACATTACACAATCCGAAATGCATCCTCCTAAAAGCAAATGTTCCATATGGGCATGTGAAGGTTGTTTTCTCTTGATATTCTGGGGCGATAGTGATCTGATTATATCCAGAATAACCGTCCAGGAAGTAGCAAAATCTCTTGCCTGTCAACCTGTCCAACATTTGATCGATGAAAGGCAAGGGAAAATGATCCTTCCGTGTTACCTTATTTAGCTTTCTGTAATCCATACAGATCCTCCATCCTGTTACAGACCTCGTAGGAATTAATTCATTTTTTTCATTAGCCACTACAGTTGTTCCTCCTTTCTGGAACACATTGGACCAGGCTAATCCAAGAGCTGTCCGAAATAGGGTAGATGATGCCAATATCCAGCCACTTCAGAATCTCCTTTTTCACCACTTCCTTTATTACTGGGTTTAGCCTTCTCTGTTGCTCTATTGATGCACTATATCCTTCTTCTAATAGTATTTTGTGCATGCAAATACTAGGAATAATCCTTTTTATATCATTTACTGTCCATGCAAGGGTCTATCTATGGTTTTTCAAAACTTGTAATAATTCATGCTCTTGCGTGTTTGATAAAGCTGCTTAAATGACCACAAGAAGTGTATCTTTAAACCCCAGGAATGCATATTTGAGGTGAGATGGCAATTGTTTAAGCTCTAATGTCGGTGCTTCTTCACTTGATGGCTGAAGAATCTCTAGGCTATCTTATGTTCTGATTAGTGCCCCATACTGCCTCCTGTAACTTCGATAAAGTTGTTTTGTTTCTTCTATCTTTATTTTCTCTGATATGCTGAAACAAGCATTCTCATCATAAGGGCATTTCATGACTTTCAAAACATTGAAGGTGACCTGTTGGTCATATACGCTCATAGTAAGTTCACCTTTTTGCACGTCGATCAAAGTTCTTCCAGTAGCTAAAAATGGTCTTCCCAGGATGATAGACACCTCACGATCTGCTTCATAATCTAATATAATAAAGTCTGCTGGGAAGATGAACTTGTCTACCTTTACGAGCACATCTTCGATCTTCCCTTGAGGATGAGTCAACGAACGATTGCAGAGTCACAGTTGTGGGTCTAACTTCTCCAATTCCCAGCTTCTTGAAAATCGACATGAGCATCAAGTTAATACTTGCTCCTAAATCACATAGAGCTTTTCTATAATAACTATTGTCAATCGTGCATGGGATGGTGAAACTGCCAGGATCTTTTAATTTTGGTAGAATCTTTTTCTGCAAGATGTAGCTTGTTTCTTCTGTCATGGCCACCAGTTCATATGCTCCAAGCTTTCTCTTTTTGGATAGAACATCCTTCATGAATTTTGCATAGTTGGGGATTTGTTCAGGTGCTTCCACCAAGGGCACATTGATGTGGAGCTGTTTAAGAACATCTAAAAATCTTTTAAACTGTTTGTCCTGGCTTTTTTCTGTAATCTCTGAGGAAATGGTGGTGGAGGCTTCTAAATTCTTAACTCTTCCTGCTGTTGCTGTGGTGATGCTGTAGCACCAGTCACTGGATTGCTTTTTTCTGTTTTGTCTGATCCTTTTTGTTCAGCCACATTATTTTGATTCCTGGAACTCTCTGCTTTCTGTTGCTTCTCTGGATTTCTAGCTCTCTTCCATTCCTTAATACTATTGCTTTACAATGCTCTTTTCCATGCCTTTGTGGTATTTCTGTATCACTAGGTAATTGTCTCATGTTCCTCGTGCTTAAAGATTGAGCCAGCTGCCCTATTTGTGTCTCCATATTCTTCATGGATGCAGCTAAGTTCTGCAAGATCACGTCTGTCTTAGCAGCATATTCGCTAGCAAAGTTTTCTGACTGCTCTAGGTGCATTGAAGTATGAGTTGGCTGTGAGAAACTCTGTTTGTAGTTCTCTGTTGCTCTGGTTGGTGTTGTAGCATTCTGTTGCTGCTGGTAATTCCATTAAAAATTTGGATGTTGTTTCCATCCAAGGTTGTAAGTCTATGAGTATGGATTATTGTTTATATTATATTCCACATAAGTGGCAGACTCTGGGTTAGTGGGGCATGAGTTGTCATCATGATTCTCTCCACAAAAAAATACAGGAAACTTGTCTGGTTATTGGCTTCTGTGATTTGTTCATTGCCTTGATTGCATTCTCCAGCATAGCGATCTTTGCGTTTAAAGAAGCCACTTCATCTAAATCATAAACCCCAGCTGCACGCTTTGTAGATTGATTTCTGTCTGAAGGCCACTGATAGCTGTTTACTGCCATTCTCTCCAGCAAGTCATAAGCTTCATTGAAGGATTTAGAAAGAAGTGTACCGTTTGCTGCAGCATCAATAATCGATCTTGTCTGCCCATTGAGTCCATTATAAAATGTCTCCAGCTGAATCCAGTATGGTATTCCATGGTTAGGACATTGTCTGAGTAGTTCTTTGAATCTGTCCCAAGCTTCGCATAGTGATTCAACATCTTTCTGCAAAAGGCTGGTGATCTCATTTCTCATTCTCGAATTCCTCACTGGTGGGTGGTATTTCATAATGAATTTTTTAGCGAGATCTCCACACGTGGTGATGGTGTCTGATGGAATGCTGTTTAACCAGTCTCTTGCTCTATCTCTTAAAGAATATAGGAAAAGCTATAGCCTCAATGCTTCAGTGGAAACTCCAGAAAAATTGAAAGAGTCACTAACTTCTCCAAAAACTTTAAGATGGCGGTGCGGGTTGTCAGTAACTATTACACTAAATTGCCCGACTGTTTGAAGCATCTGGAACATCATAGGTTTAAGCTTGAATTTGATCACACAAAGATCTGGTCTCACGATACCAGGATTTAAATCATCAAGTGTCGGGATGGCAAAGTCTTGAATAGGTTTGTCTCTGTCATCGATAATGTGTTCGCCGTTATTTCTTTCTTCCTCTAGATTGGCGATATTGTCTCCTCCAATAAAAGGTTGTTGTTGTTGTCTTCTTCTTGCTCGAAAAGTTCGCTCGATCTCTAGATCTATTGGTATAAGATCTTGGTTGTTCCCTTCGTCAGGCATCAAACAAGGATACCTGAAAGAGAAATAAACAAAAACAAATATAAAAAATCATAGCAAAATAAAATAATTAAGAAATATCGCCGGCAACGGCGCCAAAAACTTGTTAGTGATTTTCTACACCCTAACGCAAGTGCACGTGTCGCTAACGAAGTAATAAAGTAAGTAAAAGTCGATCCCACGAGGATATTTTTAATCAAATTAATCTTGCTATAAATTTCTATAAAATAAGGATGAAAATATTGAAATTCAATAAATAGTAAGAAATGATGAACTAAAATTAATCGAAATTAAATAAGACTAAAAATGGAAATGATTTAAAAAGGTAATTATGGGAAAAGCTTTGATTAGGGTTGATTTCCTCATTGCATGCATTTGTTACTGATGCTACAGCATTAGTCACAGAACAGCAAGAATTCATAATATTCCAAAGGTTCCGTCGAATTGCCTAGATAAATTCGTTTCAGAATTTTCTTTTCAACTTTGAAAAGATGAAAACTTAATCTGAATTTTCGTGTAAACCTATTATTAACGCCAAATAAATTAATGTTAGCTACTTTACAACAATTTTAATTTATTTAATTATTCATACATTTAAATTACTATTTACCTATCGATACAATAGGAACAATTGATATTGAATTTGTTATTCGGCACAATTCAATTTGCGCAATAAAAATCATGAGAAATTGTTCAATGAAAAATACGTAGCATTCATAAATAAGAATAAAAGCATATAAAGAGTACTCTCTCTCCTAACCAAGATAAAAAGAACTAGCCCAGAATCATAATAATAATACTAAAAAATATTCAATCAGAGAAAAGTATGAAAAATAGAAGAGAAGAAGAGTGTTGGTTCCCCTCTCTGCCGCAGCCTTCTTTTTCCTTTGCTTTCTTCCCAAAATCCTTTCTGGTCATCGTTCGCTCTCCGTGCCAAGTGTCTTCTTTTTCTTTTTCCAGACTTCTCCCTTTTTGTCCTCTCCCTTGATTCTGTTTAATTGCTTTTTCTTGATTCTTGCTTCCTTTCTCTCTCATCATATTTTTCATGATTAAACCGCCACCGTTCTTTGATTTGAATCCTTTATTTTTTGTTACAATCATCTCCTTGATTTGTTATCTCTCTCTTCATAATCTTCAGCTTTTGAATTCAATTTTTTCCGCTATTAACTTTGCATTCAAATAAGAAAATATAAAATTCGAATTAATGTTAAAAATCTGCTTTTAATAAAGAATATGCATGGAATAGATTAAATTTAATCAAGGCATTGATGCTGCAGCATTATGTAGCAATTATAGTAAATCCTACCAATTTCTTCTTACATTCACTCAAATCATACAAGTTCTATTAATTAAAAATAGTATAAAATAATTCTAATTTAAGAGTTATCACCCCCCTCCCCATGTTGATTCCTCCAATCCTAACAGTTTTCACCAAATATATA